>BGPR01001280.1:211823-235084 GCA_013235015.1 Araneus ventricosus | reverse complement strand
TTCTCGAAATTCAGTAAATTACGTTAAAAATTCAAAACTAACTTCATTAGAACGGAAATCGCGTGCTCTTTCCGATGGTGTATCTATTTTTGTGGTACAATTATTCGAAACCATTCTATTGAGAAATTAGTGTGAAAAATCAACCAAAACAACACAAAACATAAAATAAAAAATTTTCTAGAATAAATTTTAAAGTTTCAGTTTCGAGGTGCATTCAGTCACCACTACGACTACCTGTGTGCCAAATTTCATGGCTGTTAGCGTGATAGATTCGTCTGGACATCGCAGACAAGCACACACGCACGCACACACACACACAAACATTGCCTTTTATAAGTATAGATTGTTCAATGAACTTAGATAAAAAAAGTATGAGGAAAATCATGGAGAACGTTATTTCTTCTCATTATATAATGTACTTATGTCGATACAAATCAGAATTTTTTTCTCGAAATAGCTTTTATGTCCAGATTTCTTCAAAATATTCTTGCCAACAGCCATAAATTCTAGTTAACTTATACTCATTACTACCTAACTTCCCTTGTTGTTGAGCTGCAGACGAATGATTAGATGTTAATGGCATGTACGCAAATGCCACTGTACGCAAGTGTCACAACACCGTTTTCTCACTTTCAGAAAACGTCTCTTCAGACAAAAGGGGTTTTGTTTGCTTCTAGAGGCACAGATTTAGCGTGCGATTTGGATGCGAGGACGCGTTCATCGGCGAGCTTCTCAGACGGTGGGTACAGAGGTTTTTCCCGAGAGGGGCAGTCAAATCAAATCTGGTCTGTTGAGACCGAATGTTAACCATTAATTGGCATCACGTTCCATCTCGCGGATATCGTCGTTGACTTCGGAAGAACACGCATCTGTAGTAGTTGAAGTAGGGATGGCAGTTATTGCAAAAATAACCTGTTTTCGGTGATTCAGGCTTTTTTTACCTCCGGTTTAACCTGACGGCTATAACCGCTCACATTAACCTGTTTTCTGTTTCTTTATGAAAAAACAAACGCCGTTTGTAGACAATTTTTTTTATTAGTATACTTTTTACAGGAAATCAATCCATAGGCCAATATTTATCTGTTCACAAAGATTCTTTCAGTAATCCTCCAACCAACAGATACCTCGAGGAAGCCGTTGTCGTTGATTGGCCTAAGATGATGAAATTCAAGGCTTCCTAACTTGGTAAATTTCAGTCTAATCGAACCTAAAATCGAGCTTATCTTCCGATCCGGTTTTGTACCCGGTTATTGGATTTTAAAAAAATAACCGGTTATAACAGGAAAAAACCGGTTAACAGAAACCAAGAAAAATAACAGTTTCCGATAAAAACCAGTAGGTTTTTCCCATTCCTAGGTTGAAGGAGTTTCGAAAGGAAATGTCGGAGCAAAATTTTTGAAACATCCACGACATTCATTTTTGTAAAAACTAAAAGTGGAATCCACCTTTAGAAGTAAATTCTACTAATTATCTAGATTCTTAGCAGATATATATGTACTTATGCCCCTTTAGGGAAAAGATTCATTATCTCATACAGTAGAACGCCGGGAAGCATATTTACAAACCCTACCCTGATAGAACTGAGGCAGGAAATCAGTCAATATCATTGGCTACGAAGAGCAGTGACGTCGTTTTCAGCTCTCGCACGAAGCGTACGGCAATCATAACAAAACAAGAGTCGTCCTACTTTTCTTCTCCGTTTTCCCACACTTGAGCACAGAAAACATTCTTGCGTGGGTTGTAATATTTTTAAAAATGATATTATTTTTTAAAATATCACAAAAAATAAAGCATACCACACTGCAAGAAATTATACTAGTGAAAAGTACACCCAAAAGAGCAAAGAACGACGTCATCGGCTCTCGGCGAAGCGAGCCAATCATGTTGTCCGATTTCCTGCCTCAGTTCTATCAGGGTAGGGTTGTAAATATACCGCCGGGAATCCGAACTGATTGGGGCTGATCTTCGTTCGGGTTCCGGGGAATTCGGATTACCCGGGAAATTCGGTCAAATACTCTCGATATACCAAATGCAGTAGAGTATTGACTCTGAGTGCTCCGTGAAGTCGTACGGAAAGAGTACGGTAGAGCGGAAAACAAGTTGAGGGTGAAAAGGAGATATCTGAGTTTGTTTCCACTAATGGAGGTGCTGTATTCATTCTTAAAGACAAATTCAAATACTTTTTTAAGTTAGGAATAAATATTAGCTTTGTGTCTGATCCGTAAATTATTTTTCTTTCATTTTTCAATAAAAATATTGAAAAAATTAAAAAAGGTTCGGAGTATCCGAAATTTCGGATTCCCGGGCTTCTAATGTACTAAATATTCTCCAGCTAATATTCTTCCAGACAATTTTAAAGAAAATACTTCGACTGCTTCAACTGCTTACTTTCAAAATACTAATTCTTGTCAGTCGATAAATATAAACATTTTAAATTAGTAATTTTTTATTTCATTGAAAGAAAACAGCTACATCGACTACTCGTTTAAGCTATATTAAATTTTAGACTTCTAAGAATTTCCTTCAGCGTGAACATAAACGGTCTAAACTAAGATAATACACAAAATTGAATAATAGTCACATCCCGCTACCATATCAGGAGATCTCGTGGCGTTTTAACTTGCATGGGGACACTTCTTAGGCACGATTATTTGTCACGCGTCAACCAGGTAGCTTTGCATTCTGGGATTTCTTGGAGGATGTCACTGCCCATACATTTTGTACTGCAGCTGGTTTATCTCTATCATTTCTCTTCATAATTGTAGAATCAATAGCAAAACGGCCATGTCTACGATAAGTCCACTTAATATTACTGTTTCAACTGTAACGTATTGTTTTCAGTCTAAAGTCTAATATTTCAAATGTTGAACTGATTACGGCTTTACCAGTGTTTCTTGATGTAAATGTTCTCGAGGCACATAATGTGAATGTTTGTGATTCTTTATATTTTCAAACTTGAGAGTCAGTTCTTCAAATTGTTTGTACGATGTAACGATTTCATTTTGTTAATAGCCAAATAAATCTATTTTTGATGTAAAATCGACTATTTTCTGAGTCTGACGCTACACTACAAACTTATATGTAACTTGCCTTGCATCATGTTCGTGAAGCTGGATTTTTGCAATGGATTTTTCACTCAATTCCTAGTGTGCTAGCGAATTTTGTAGTGTGTTCCCGATAACATGCAACATTTTCAGAACTTATTATCAATTAATTACTTCATTTTATTTAGTCACGATTCAATACTAGAAGCGCCGTCTAGTAGGGAATTTCAGAGGAACTGACTATGGACGAGTTTTCGGATTTGTTTATGTGCGGTAAGGTAGGTTTTCCGAGACCATCAACTTCCGGTGATAATGTTGAGTCAATGGGAATGTTCAAAATTTCAACACTCTGTTTGAAGATATTAATTAATGTTTAAAGTGGAGTTTTTAAATGTTATGCCTTAAGGATACTTTGAAAATATGAAATTAATGTTCCTATTGTTGTAGCGCTCAAAGTTTACTTAAAATAAGACCCTAATTTTGAGGAAAGGTTGACATAATTATTCTTTATCACAAGTTTTGGCGATCGCAAGTTAAAATCGTATGGTCAAATATTTTAACCAAACAATTTAGCTAATTCCAATAGTTCCATTTAGAATCTAAATGCTTTAAGAGCGTTTTTCAACCGATTTAGAAAGAGAGGATTGGATTACACAAACACAAAGAACATGGAATTCAACGCTTTGTGCACTAAAGAAAGAACTGATTCGAACGTGGCGCTTGATTCAGTTTCCAACTGGATTTGGCGATTGCTAGAGCGGTCTATTCTGGTACCCCCGGTTGGGGTGGGTTCCGCTCGTAACGTCCGGAACCCAACCCAACCGGGGGTATCCGAGTTGACCCCTAAATCGGAGGGCTACCGGAAAACGGTCTGTGAATCCAGAATAAACAAAGCAGAAAACTCGTCCATAAGTTTCAATAATAATCGTAATAATTAATTCTGATATATATTAAATGTTAAAAAGTAGAAAACAATAAAAGTAAAAATAAAGTTTATAGAAAATACGCTTTGATTAGTGAACTAAAGCGTAGAATACAATTTTTTATTCCAGATTCTGGACGTCAATCAAAAATCATAAGAGCCAGAGGTGCTGGAAAAAATACGAGTCACGTTCATTCAGTCACAATGACTACTAAAAGAAACCTTAAGTATTCATTAGAAATTAAAATATGTTATGAATGTAATCACAATTCAAATTTACTGATCGTGTCAATATCCCGAGACAGCACTTTTGGACGATTTCTCTCCGGAAAGGGGTGACAGGCAATGAGTCAGATGAGCGCATTTCCGGAGTTCATTGTTAGGTCACGCGAAGTAAAATGAAAACTTTTCCCCCTCCATTTTTCACCTCCTATTTTGGAGAAAATAGCTCCGCCTGGCGCATGCGCAAGAACGAGGAGGGTTTCGGATCCAATTCTTAAAGCATTTCTATCAGTGCCCCGCCCTTTTAGATTTTTTCCTCAGACTTCCAGATTTTTGATGAAAAAAAAATTATTGTGTGCGCATCGATTGATACTGATTTTTGAAAGCTTGTTATTTTTTATTTTTGCAATTCTTTGTAAACAGATTTTCAACTGATTTTTGATTATAAATTACAGTTTCCTTCAGGGTGAACTTGAGACAAACCTCTTCCTAAATCTTGATCCCACTGAACCGATCCATCACCCCGGGCGAGGAATTGCGAGCGTCGAAATCACATGATCGATGACCTTCCTAATCCTTCCCAGTCGGGGCTGCAGGGGTGGCCCAGCAGTGTCACGTGCCATCGGGCAAAAACTGCCCTAATCCGCTTTCTCGGTTGACAAACACGCGAACTCGTGTATCACCCATTCCCGCATTCCTGATCATTGTCTTTCATCCCGGGCCTTTGGCCTGCCTGACTAATAGCCGGCTTAAAGGCGACGCCGATTGAGCCGTGATGATTGAATAGAATGAAGACACACGCGTCATCCGCAGGGATTAGAGTTCGAGGATGTGGGATCCGAATTCCGACGGAATCGGTTTGTAATAGTGTTCAAGCTAAGTCAATAGAATCGGATTTTCGGAACTACCGACTGAAACAATCGATAGTTTTCTCCCGGGCAATACTATCGATAGACGCATTTTCAGTCGATAGTTTTAAAACTAACGACTGGAATTACCGATAGTTTCTGAACTATCGACTGGAACTATCGATAGTTTCTAAACTATCGACTGGAAGAACAACTACCGATAGTAGCGCCGGGGAGGAAACCATCGATAGTTTCTAAACTATCGACTGGAACTATCGATAGTATCGATAGTTTTGAAACTGTCGATAGTTGAACTTTCGATGTTTAATTAAAACTATTGCACAGTGGAATTTAGCTAATTTCGAAGCTCACGGACCACCACAAAAATTCGACATCCGAAATTTCACTTGAAATAAAAGGGGTCTAGAAAGGCGTACGGCAAGAGAAAACGGCAATTTTTAAGCTAAAAATTAGAAGTAAAGGTTTATTTTTAATATTGAACACATTTAATAAATAATACACGGTTAATAAACAATAAATAAATAATTAAAACTAAATAATAATAAATAAATAATATCAGAAAGTAATTTTAATGGATAAAATTATAACAATTATCATTGAAAACTAATTTTAAAAACAATAATTCTAATAAATTAGTGATTAATTTCATAAGCAAACAGTATAAAGACTTTGAATACACCTATTCTACAATAAAACTTATCTGTAGTAAAATTTTCAACCAACGCTTTCAAAGTTGTATTAAAATAGCGAGCAATTTTTTTATTGCCTCGAATGAATGAAGGGCCCGAAAAGATTATTCAGACATCGTCACTAGGATGCAAGGTACGGAAGTATTCAACTAACGAAAACATAAATAAAAGAGATAAAAAATAAGAGATAATAATAAAGAGATAAAAAAAATCGTCCAGTTATTAGGTTTGACTTCGAACGAACTGAGATAAATTTGAATCATAGACAACAGTTTAACATTGCGCTAATAAAAAATTCAAGGGACCAGCGATTGTATTGACCGACGAATTCTAATTAAAAATATTCTAAACAGCCAAATTCCTCTTCTCTCTTTGGAGCATCGACTTGAGTCGCAGAGCAACATCTCTATTGCGAATGGAAATGGAATTTTAGAGCTTCATTTCCAAACAATTTAAGCGCATTTCTACCATCTGATTTGAAATGTAAACAGGCAGACTTCGTTTTAAAAAAGGACAGTTGCATTTTATGTTTACGGATCGTAACAGCATGTCAGTAGTGAAGAAATAGCATCGGAACAACGAAATCATCTACCATAGGGTGAAGGTAATTTTTTATTGAACAGTACGTGCACCAAGCTTTTTTGAAGTTTCGTATGACCATTGGAGAAGTTCGGGAGCACTTTCATTTCTTAAATCTTGACTAAAATATAATCTGTTCTGTCCTAAAATTTACACAAAATATTAATTTTCTGAAGCGTTTGCTTCTCACGAAGAAGAGAAGCCTAGACATGCATTGGCTATTTCGGAAGCATATGATCCGATGCCTTTTGAAAGAAAATCACAAATTGCTCTAGCTGTGTTCGGTCCGTGGAAGAGAGAGGGACGCGAACCAACTTTCTTTTTGTAAACACCTCATTTCTTTACTGCATTCTTTGTACTTTACAGCGGAGCATTGAAATGTAATTGTATTTTGTCTGCACTTATTCAAGACCCGTTGCTTCCCGACAAACATTTCTGAAAATGAATTCTGATCCCACGACTGGAGAATTTCTGATGGAGATGGAATATAATATATATTGAAATTCCTTTAAATTTGAATAACAAATTTAAAAAAAGACGTCACTTATTCTTCTCCTGATGTAATATACGCTACTTAAAACACTTGGAATTATTCGTGCCGCGTCCAGTTTAAATAAGATAAATGCCAAGCGCAGTGTCAAGAAACATTTTTTTTAAAGTATCGTCATGTGTATCATATAGTTCTCAAAACGACTAACTAAATTCAGCTCGCGTACTCGCAAAAGAGATTCATTCCTAAGATTTCAATCCCGGCTGGCGCCTGTTGCGAAAAAGGCAGCAAATTCGACTACACCCACCAGACACTCCGTTTACTACGCCTACTTAAAAGTGATTTGCACCCAAGTTTATAGGAAAATAATTTTATTTTATGACGGGATTATAAATCTGATGCTCCCTCTTTTCGAGAAGCTCTCGAGCAGCGAAGAGGATGCGGTCGTTGGAGTGTGGCGGGAGAGCAGCTTCATTTTATCTTCATGGGCGAATTCTTGATGCGGGCGTTTTCCTCACAGCAGGTTTCAAGATTCAAAAAAGAAGTCTCATTGCTGCCCCGAAATAAGATCTTCATAGCGTCGCCTACTCGGAAGTTTCAATGCGTCAATCTTTTCTTTTTGAGATCGAGTAAAATTGGTTGTATTATTAGCACAATAGATATAGCCATAGTCCAGTTTCTTATAGTAGGAGAATCAAGGTCATCTCAGTCTTGTGTAGAACAGTTTACGGTCAATTGACCTATGGCGTGAAACATGTACATCTCGTGGTAAGAAAGAGCGTCATATGTCCTTTGGAGGATTTTCTTAAACTCCAGTTTTGTTTCATTTCCCGCCCTGGAGGTATATTGAATCACGCATTTTGACATATTTATTACTAAAAGAATACTCCATTCGCTTCCACAAGCGCCCACAGAAATCATGAATCGGCATCTTGTCGGCGCCAGACTTTTCCCTAAACACTCACGTAATTTGCAAAAAATAGCTAATATCCCTTTCATTTTACCACGTGCCTGTATATGTTAATCCCCTATCTGAGAGAACGCAGGGATTTTTAGCTCTTTTTTTGGCTTGTATGAGAAGAACGCATATCCGCCACACTCCTCATATCTGAATGCGTTGGATGATAAGTGAAGATTATAGTTCTATACTCGGCTTGTTTATTGCTTCATGACTACATCAACGAAATTATATATAACAAAATTTCATAAAAATTCTGTCAGATTTAGAAGCGTAACGAATGGGAGTTATAGTTATATAAAGAAAACAGGTAAAATTTTACAAAAATAGCTGCAAGAAATTATAAAACAATTAAAAGTACAAAATAATACAGTTCATATTAATAATAGTTATTAAATTATAAAGAGTATTAAAGATATAAATGTCTATTCTATTCATACTTTTGATTTTCAAGATTTATTCAATAGTATAGATATTAAAGATATGATAAAAATTTTATTACAGATTCATGAAGATTTTAACATAAATAAATTGATTAATATTAAAAAAATATAAAACAATAATAGAAGTTATGTTAAAAGAAAATTATATTAGCTTTGAAAATAAATTATACCAACAAATTAAAGGACTTCCACAAAGTGGTCCAGCAGGTAATGCTCTAGCTGATTTATATTTACACTATTTTGAAAAAGAAAATATTTACAATAATTCTTATATCATGTGTAGATATATTGATGATTTATTAATATGTTCAACAGTGGAAGACTACACACCTCAAATTGACTTTCATCCAGAGTATTTGATATTACTAAAAGCTATTGAAGGTAATTCTTCTGCAGATTTTCTAGATCTTGAAATTAAAATAGTTGATAATAAATTAAGCACTGAGATTTATGATAAAAAAAACACTTTTCAGTTCAATATAAACAAGTTACCTTTTTGGAATAGCAACATTAGTCGTCAAATTTATAGACATATCGTCTTAAATTATATCCATAAAAACACTATTTTAGTTACAGACAGATTAAAACAGCAGTCATATATTATTGATACATTTCTTGAAAATGCTATGCGATATTGGTATCCTATAAATTTCCTGTATGCTTATGTTAATAAGAAATATTTTAGACCATTAAATTAATAGTCTTTTAGATCTATTTTTGATGTGATCATATATAATGGAAGTAACAAAGATATTAGTAATTCACTTCATATGTAGATGGGGCCACTAGATTAAGAATAAGATTGCATCATATATTCATTTATTTATTTCTCTGTACATTTCCAAAATAATATATATTATAAAAGGTTAAATTTAAATTTATAATTAATTTTTAATGTGTTTTATTATAGTATTAAAAGCCTAATTTAGAAATAATATTTTCACTTGAAATGCGGAACTGTCTTTAGGATAATGTTACAGTCATAACAATAATTAAGACTCTTGTATTGGTATGTTATAAGTTATATACTTTTTCGTTTCTAATCTTGAAAGATTTTGGGGATTTATTCCCCTATTTTTTCGTTTTTCCAACAATTGGCTTTCGCAGAGGGTAGGCGAAACAAAATCTAGATTTAATGCGACATATCAGTTCCCAAGGCTGATAGGCATTTGATTGTTGGAATTCCAATTCTAGGTTGTCTTTTTTCAAAATGTAATAGTCTTTAATCAAACTGTCTTTTGTATTTCACTAGTATGATTATTAACTTGGTAATTTGATTTTAATTTTTAGATTAATATTTATATATAATGGAAATATAACACATGTTTTAATTAATTGAAATATTTAACTATCAAAACAAACTTTTAACTAGAAACATAAGACAAAAATTCAAAAACACGCAAGAAACAAAGGACAAAAAAAGAAGACAAAAATTTAATAAATTGAAAAATATCATGGCGATCCGTTCGTCAGGAAGGGAAGCCCGCCTATGATATTAATAAGTGCTTTTTTCTGATAACGACATACGGAAAACGTAAACATTTTGTCGCTATCCCCTCAAAAAGCACAAGACAATTAAAAATGGAAAAATTCTGGAATAAAAGACAAATACAATGAACATGATTTAAAAAATCGAAAGCAAAAAAATCCGAATACATAAGACCTAGATGAAAAATAATACATTAATATTGACAAAACAATAAAACAGAAAAAAAAGGAAAAGGCTTACCACCGCCAGGAACAAGCACACGAGACTGTAAGCCACATGAGGAAATGTCGCCCAACGTTATTCATACATATATAATAACTGATTTAGATAAAGATGTCGTAACATTATGTTCACAAGGAAAAATAACAAACACATGAATAATCCCCTGCTAAATTGATTATGATTTTTTTCGGAGCCCTCTGATGGTATCGCATATAAGTGCTTGGACATTTTGAATCGTCATCATAACACGTTTTAAAAAAATATAACTTAGAAAATTTATAATCATCGTAAATTTATTTTTTCTTATAACAATTGCTATATTATTTAGTTTTTACAATTAATTTATCTGATCTTGGTTGATAACTTAGATGATTTGAATTCGATCAAACATTGAACTCGAATTTGAAATAAGTTTCAAAATCCTTTTTGACCGAGAATAACGCTTGGCCTTCATACCTTCCTAACCTGTAATATTATCATCAGCCTGTCCCCGTAGTTGAAAGTGTATGGGTATGTAATAGTGTACCCTTAATTATATTATAGCGTTCTTATAAATATTTTTAATACTTCAAAACTATTCCATGTTAACATTTTCCGATTTTCTGTAAGCACAGGTGTAAGATCTGACATATCTCTTTCTTCGCAGATGCCTCTTGATGCTATTCATATAAAATTTTACATCCGTCGATCGCTGAACAGTGCTGACGGTGGCTTCGAGGCAAAATCGCTCGTTCTGGGACTAAAGAGTGTCTTTATCACCACAGTACACCACCGGACTCAGAGCCAGGACGGCTCCTTGTCGGTGGGGGGTGTACGTGGAAATTTATTTGGGAAAAAAAACAATTTTACAACCTTAGATTTTTTTAACAATTTTGAATTCAGAATAACAATGAACAAGAGTTTAAACAGTTGTAAACGTAATAAAGAACAAACGAACGTACAAGAAGCAACAATAAAACATAAAAACACATAAGAAATATTTAACGTATCATAACGATTTTGAAGAGAAGTTCCTCATGCTTGCAAAGGAAATCCATAAGATTTCGAATCCTAGCACAGGAAAGAATAAAGCGTCGTCACTCAGGCAGAAGTCACTAGGTCCGCAAGAATCTTCTGACGGATTACTGAAGTCAATTAGAATCTGCAGTTAATTATTTCGCGATAGAAACTTGTTATCTAAACATCAGTAAATCAACCAGCGGAGCTAGAAATATGTAAATAATTTATACTAGTTATAATAAAGACTCAAGATAAATTAACTTTAAGCTCACCACATCTCGAAACTATAGTTTTGGATTTAGTGACTTTTGCCTGAACGACGACGAAAGAGTGTCGATGTAACTTGGCTTTATTCAAATCTGAGGGCAAAGAACTACACGAAATAGTAAATTTGCCTTTCGGCGCTTGGAAACTCAGAATGCCCAAGCATACCAGTTTCGAAATGTGGACCTCTTTCAGGAGCGAACCACTTTTCGGATGAACGTTCGCTCCTCACAGAAGGGCCGGATTATCAAATAGATAAAGCAGGCAACTGCCTAAAGGCACCGCAACTTTTGGGGCCTCAAGATATTTTTTGTGGTATTTTCAGGGGGGAAATAAAATTTCGTGCTTTTATTTCATTTACAAATTATGTGTGTCCGCCATACCTATCAGACTGCACACATTTTAATGCTCAACGCTTGTAATTTTGTTAAGACTCCCTTCATTTCATTGTCATCTTTGCTTGGTAAAACGCCTCATGTTAATCTTTTTACATTTTTAAAGTCCATTAATTTTTCTCTACTCACTTAAATTATGTTAATATTTCAGAGCTCATTTTACAACTGTTGTACATCCCATTTTTATATCCTTTTACATTTTATATCTTTAGTTTATGATGAAATCCATCGTCCTTGCACCATAAACAACCAAACCAAACCAATTCATTTACAAATACCCGAGCATACTCAAATTAAGATCAAGTATCGGTTGAATCCGGACTAGTGTCTGGACGTGACGCGTAACCCTACGTATAGACACCCCCCTCCCCCCAAGGTAACCCTAGATACCTTAATCCGACCCTGCCTCAGATTCGCTAGCCAGACAGACTTCGGATTTTCCAGACGTCCAAAAGATGCAGGAATGGATTTCTTTTTTCAGGGCATTACAGCAGTTGAAAAGCCAGCTTGCAACACGCCCTCCCCCTCTGCCAGTGACGCGCCTCAGACGGAAAGTGACAGGAATTTCAACGAGAGCAGATTTAGAGAGGGAAAACATGGGGGGAGGGTCGTGGGCGGAGGAGGCTTGGAAGGAGTTTCCTGCACCTAATTGTGTTCGGGGGAGCACGGGGAGAGGAAGCACCTCAAAATAGCCTCGAAATACCGAATATTGTAGGAGAAGGGAGAAAAGCTCCCATGTGTTGGGGATTAGATTTAAGAGGGTTCACTCAGGTAAGAATGCGACTATTTATAGCAGAGTTTTAGTTTCAGTAGGGAGGTTCTTCAACGCATGACGTGTTGGAAGATGGTTATTTCCCCAGCTGCCCGAACTGTGACATGTTTTTTTTAAAAAAAAAAAAAAAAAAAAAAAAACATTTTTGTCCTTTCCTTTTGCAAATTTTAAGGGTTCAATTCATATATAAATATATATTTCAAAATAAAAAGCTTATATACAACAAGTTTACGAATAAATCGAACTTTCAATTACTACAACAAGAGTGATATTTCAAACCATGATAATCGAAAGGCGTACTTTTTTAATAGCTCGGAAAAATTTTAAAAATTTATCTTAATTTAATATGAACTTAATTAGCCCTTTTATGCATTAAGAGTTTTTCATAAATGGTGTTAAACCGAACTGTTATAGTGATTATTTAGTATATATATATATATATCAAAACAAACAAGAAACAAAAGACAAAAATTCAAAAACATACCAGAAACGAAGGACAAAAAAAGAAGACAAAAATTTAATAAATTGAAAAATATCACGGCGAGCCGCTCGTCAGGAAGAGAAGCCCTCTTATGATATTAATAAGTACTTTTTTATGCTAACGACATATTGAAAACGTAAAAATTTTTCGCTTGCCTATTTCAATAGTATTAATTGTAAAAGAGTTCATAGATATGTTTAAATCTTCCATATGCTCTTTTGGCATATATTTAGAATTTTTAATTATTAGATTATAATTAGGTATAGCTTAGTCAAAAATTGAAGTTTTTGCGAGGAATTGTTGATATGTTTGTTAATTTCGTTTTGAATATTATGTTATGCACCTTATATATTGGTTATTAATATATATAATGTTAGTGAACAGTGGAGATTACAACTGTAAATAGTATAATAATTTCAGTAATGATTATCATGGGCATGTAATTACGGGAGATTTAAATATTGTTAATGATGAAAAAGTAAGAAACTTAATGAAGAAAGATACAAAACATTGTATGTTAATTGCAAACAGCATTGGTAGTATTAAAATGCAAATAAGAAAAGATTTAAAAAAATATTTCAAAGAGGGCAATTAAGTATAATTTGCCACTAGAAGCTTTTAATGAATCTGAGCAAAAAGCTTTATATGATCTTTTGCAAGTTAACTTTAAAGCTCATAATGAAATTAGATTTATAGATATTAAAAAACAAATGAAAGAACTTCAAAAAGATTTCGTAACCGTTTATATTGACAAAGTCCCCAGTAATTTTGTCATTATTTGTAAATACTATTATAGAAAACTACTTAATTAACACATTTATAATAGTCAGATTTATATTGAGTCGAGGCAGTGTGAAAGAGAAATTTCCAATAGAATAATAGCATTGCATAAAAAACTTGGAATTCAGAGTGTAAAATTAAAACATCCTCATATTTTTCTAACTCCTAAATTCCACAAGAGTCTTGTTGAATAGAAGTGTCACTAATGGTTGCAATACTTATATTACTAAATCAGGCAAACTACTTCAAAAATACCTGCAGGCAACTTTAGATAAAATAATACGATAATTATTAATAATAGTGTTGACATAGTTAATGCAATTAGTGATGTTGATGTCTTCAATATACAAATCTATGATTTCCAAGGTCTTTTTAATAGTAAAGTTGTTATAGATGATTTGGTTTACACACTTGTGGAGTTGTATAAAGAATTTGGAATAAATAAGAATTTAAGTATACATAAATACAAATATAGTAACTGTCGCATTTAAGCAATCTATAATAATAGTTTTCGAACAATATCCGAGAGAAAGTTCAATACATCATTTTTCCAAAAGTAATTGTCGCATCTAAGCAATCTATTATAATAGTTTTCGAACAATATCCGAGAGGAAGTTCTATGAAACATTTTTCCAAAAGTAATTGTCGCATCTAAGCAATCTATTACCCAACAAATCAGAATTTGTTCCATATTGCATAAGTTGCACGCACTTGGGTACAGTTGGCGAAATCCAGAAAATGGGATTTTGGTTCTCGAACTGCATTCAAATATCCACATATAAAACACATCCTTCTACACTAAAACATCGCCTACAAGTCTTTGAAGGGATTGACGTAAAACGACGTATAAATGAAAAGACGTATAATCGAAATTTTACTAAGCAGTTTTGATTACAAATTTAACGCTACTAATACAAATTCATCTAAAAGTAAACGTTTTAAAGTTGTTTTTTTAAAAGTACTAGCATATTAATTACTACATAGTATTGAAAACAGTAATGAAATTTTAAAATTTAATTATCATAAAAGTGAAAAAATTCGTACTTTTATTACATGTCAAACTTTTATTGCATTTGTTATTCTATACGATTTATTGCATGGAGGTAGGCGTTTAATTAAAAAAATCTTCAATCGTTGTCTGACGAGCTGAGTGTAAAGTTCAGCATTATGAATAGAATTAAATTCATCGAAATGTTTTTCCACTTATATTTTGACACACTAAATAAGTTCGAGGTTTTTCAATGCAGTCCATCGCGTCTTTTAAGGAATGTGGAATAATTTCTTCGTCATCGTTTAAATTAGCACCAGACAATTTATCTTCTATGACTTCATCAACTGTGGAAAATTCCGAAGTCATGATATCGGTTTCACAGTTCACATATTCGAAAGAGAGAAATTTCTTCATTTTGGAAAGGGAGCAAGCGACGCGTAACCGAAGCTTTGCGTCGTATAAATTAAATATTTTATCATTACAATGATTACGAATGAATCGGGACTGCGATGAAACGACGTATAAATGAGAAACGTATAAGCGGTGCTTTACTGTAGTATTTTCAATAGTAATATTAGTTTTTTTGCACGGGGGGGAGTATGTTAAATATATCACCCGAACTCTTAAAATCCTTTAGTGATATTATTAGATTAATAATGAGAAAGTTGCTTATAAACAGAGAAGTTTTTAACAAATAATTAAAAGTAGTAGTGGATGAAGCTTGTTGAAAGCCCCTGGATCTAAACACTTGGGCGGCTCTGAAATTATGCATGTTTCTGTACATTTCAACTTGTTCGTCATTATGTTTTAAAATAATATTAATGATTTCGTACAATTTATATCCTTCTATCTCTGTTTTTATTGACAATAAACGCCATATTATTTATTTCTTAATTACGAGGGTGTTTCAAAAATTCAGGTAACAGGAGCTCTGGCGGGTGAGCGCTAACTCACTTTTAGAAACAAACACTTATATAAGAACATGTTTATTAGCCCTGGAGGACGCTCGCTACGAAGAGTACCGCGAAGACGTGCAAGGGGGTGTGCAACACCCCAATTAGTTATTTCGCTATTTAAGCAACTCTAGCAACATTTTTTCGCTATATCTGTTCCAAATGATTCGTGCAAACAGTTTTAGTTAAACAAGAACAAATTTTTAGATGAAAAATTGAGTCAATAATACATATTATTCAGCGCATTGCGAACACATAAGAAAAGTATATTTCTTACATACATGTTTTCAACATTTTTTTATAGTAAAGAATCATCAATATAATAATCTATATACAATTTGGAGAGGAAAATTCTGCTTCCAATTTTCTTAGGTACATAGGAAACCATTTTTTTTAGAAATCCAAATGAGAATTTTGATGGACTTTATCTTTAGATCCAATAAATTTAGGGCGTGATACACTTTTAGTTTTCGGAATAGTTTCTACAATTTTAAGCTTTTCCTCCAATAGTTTTTGTGAAAGCGAATAAGACATGTACCAGCTGACTACAGTTGCATTACGCTCAGATAATATAACTTTGCATCAATGTCTTGACATTTTCACTAAAGGCCGTAGCACACTTGCTTATACTTCGTCACCAAGGGAGAGCAAGTATTCGATGGGCGGTTTCTCCTTCAATGTGTCCTTGACCGAAGAGGGTTGGACTCCCCTTCTTTACGATCTGACAACCCCCCAAAAAGGGATGACAGTTGCAATGTGTAATTGTCTTTTAGGTGATGCAAATAGTTTTTTTTTGTCGTTTATATTTTCGCAAAGAAACAGACCCAAAGAATTGCACATCTCTGTATAAAAAGCTATAATTGGCAGAAAAAATTTAAACGAAAACATACATATTTTAATAGATTTTACAATTAATATGAAGTTAATATTAAATTTGCTAATGCCATAATTTCATCTATGTTATCATTAATTCTCTCTGTAATTATCAAATGCAATTATTTGAAACTGATTTGATATTAACCAATAAGATGCATTCCTACACCTTAAACAAACTCTTTTTTAGTAATTTACGATATGATTAGGTCATTTTTCCTTAACATGCGACTTGCAAGAAAATTAAATGCATGAACATGTATCAAGTACTCGCAAGTGTTGCAATCTTTCATCGTCACACTGTCAGAAATAACTATTAATTCTAAAATTAATTATCTTTAGGGTTTAAAAGGCCCTTAGAGGTAAATCAGCCCTTTAAAAATAATAAATTTTTATGCAAGTGTATACATTATGTATAGGGGGACCAGGGTACAATGGACCACTTTTGTAAATTTTGAATGTTTATACTCAAAGAACTGGTTTTTTTTTTGTTTTTGGCTTGAAAAAAAATGCATACATATTCTCTGCATATTAAGATTTATATTACATTCTAAATTTATTAATTATCTATACTTTATTTAATATTTATTTTTAAGTAACAAGTGACAAAGTGAACCATTGTAGGGTAAATAAAATAAATTGAAAAAAATGTGTAAATGTAGTACATTTTTGAATAGCATAAAACATAGAATGCAACGTATTTGTTTATACATGGCTTCAATGCATACTTATAATGCAAGATTAATGAATATTAAACTTGGCAAATTGCACACCAAAAGATTTCTGCGTCACTGAAACTCTGTTTTTTTGTGAAAATGTAGTTTCTGGAAGACTCATCATAATATCTTGAACATTTACAAAAGATTGATTATCTATGGAAATACTTTTAGGGGACAGTACTAGCCTCTTTTTTAATAAATTTTATAACGTCTAAGACTTAATTTATGTATAATAACCAGAGATACAAACTAATAGGCGCATTAATTTGTTCCAAAAATTATATTATTTAATTTAATTTTTGCTTAATATAGCTATAATATAAGAACTAGAAATTTACTGAATGTTTATAAAGTATAAACAAGAAAAAATATCAAACAAATAATGTAGAACTTTGACACCAAATTGATTAAAAAGTAAGAAATTTGTTATTCAGTTATTTTATATGCAATGAAAAACTTGCTATAAAGAAGGAAAATGCATTAAAATACATACTGAATGAAAATGCTTTATTTTTGCTTAATATTAAGTGAAATGCCTGTTATATATTATGATAATTATGTGGTCAAAACTGGTACAAATTAAGATATATTTTTAAAAAATTCATAACTCAAAATATAATATTTTTCCAGAGAAAGATTTTATTAATTAACAGGCAATAAAAGTTACTAAAGAATAGTGTCAGTACGACTTAAAAAAAACTTAAACCAGTCATCCACTGTGAAAATTCCAATTCGAATTTCCTCTTAATGTGGCAAAAACTGGATCATCTACCTTATTTCAATAAAAAAATTAAGATGTTAACACGCTTCTGTGTATCCCGAAAATCGCGCCTAAGTTTTCAGTGACGTCACTGGCGAGTCGAACCTGATTGGTTCAGTTATTCACGCCCATGAACTTGGATGGATGTTTTCTGTTCTGCTGGAAAGCTCCCATCTTCGCTTTGCGGGCCAATAAAACCGGTTCAAACGCCCTAGAAGCGGTTGTGCTCTCCCTTGGTGACGAAATGTAAGCTAGTGTGCTACGGCCCTTACACTATTATCCAGTATAAAAGTCTTGTACCAGCAAAAATCCCCATTTTAGAAATATAGAATGTTCTTAAATCCACTTGTTTTCTCTCTGAAACTTAAATAGCGATACAACAGTATTTTCCTGCCCATAATACGATCATTCAATTGAACAAAGAAACCTGACGCGAGGACGCGCAAGAAGGGTGTTTCGCACTCCTTACAGTTAATTCCAATAAAAAATACAGTCGGACCTCTATTTAACGAACCTCTATTTTGCGAACTTTTTCTTGGAACCAAGAACATTTTGCGAATTTCTTCGTAAAATTACCTCCAAATAGCGAAGTGCATTCTCTATTTAACGAACTTTTTCTTGTGATCCAATATTTTTTTCTCCCTATTTCTCAAAATATTTCTAAACATTTCAAACTTATTTTTTCTTTTAACGCATTTCATAGTGATCAATGACCTTGAAGCTGGAAAAAGTCAAAGCGAAGGTGCTTGAGCATCAAAGAAAAAAATGTAAATTAAAGGCGTGGAAAAAAAGGATAGTGCTTTAAAATTTGGTATTCCTCCAAACATTTTATCAACCATAATAAAAAAAATCGTGGTAAGATACAAAATTATGATTTATCGAATTCTTGTTCAAAACGTTTAAAAGCGTGTGTCTATGAAGATGTGGATGAGGCAGTTTTGAAGTGGACAGTGTGAAAAATAAAAACAATACAGCGATGAATTGCGATGAAGACGAAGATTGAAATGATCATGATGCAGAAATCAACAAGCCTTCGTATGAGGAAATGCTAAAATTCATTAATTTTATTATAATTTTTTTTTTAAAATTGAAAATACAGTGTATTCCCGGACAATGTTTTGTTTTATTGCTGTTTTCCTTGCAGATTTCTTTTTGATGGGTAAAATACATAAAACAAATATTAATTTACAAAATAAAGGTGTGATTAATTACTTTATTAATAATGTTTGGTGTTTATGAATTTTGAATCTGTTTTGTGTAGTTTAAAGTATTTTAAAAGGTGAATCTCTATTTAACGAATTTTCCATATAACGAACTTTTTTCCGGAATTTAGCGACTTCGTTAAACAGAGGTCCGACTGTATAAGAAATTTTCTTCCAACACGTTCCGTGTGTTGAATGTGACCTTAAAGGCAGATGGCATGGATTTGACTCATCTCTAATATATATAAAAGGCAATGTTTGTGTGCGTGCGTGTGTGTGTGTGTGTGTTTGTCTGCGATGTCCAGACGAATCTATCGCACTTACAGCCATGAAATTTGGCACACAGGTAGTCGTAATGGTGACTGAATGCACCTCGAAGCCGAAATTTTAAATTTTAATCTAGAATTTTTTTTATTTAATGTTTTGTGTTGTTTTGGTTGATTTTTCGCACTAATTTCTCAATAGATTGGTTTCGAATAATTGTACGACAAAAATAGATACACCAACGGAAAGAGCACGCGATTTCCGTTCTAATGAAGTTAGTTTTGAATTTCTAACCTAATTTACTGAATTTTGATAATTTTTTTAAAAAATAGTCAGTTTTGCTATCTAAATGTTAGTTTTGTTTTTAAATTTGCTGCATCCGACTTTCTAATAACACTATTATTTTCAATTTTTTTTAGCTTATAACTAGAATGGTTCTGTCGGATTTAAAACAAGAATGGTTAAAATATCTTTTATCGTTTTTTTTAAATTAATTTTTTTCTGGGCCGTTACGAGTTATTTTTCTCGATCGAGTTCCAAAAGCGGCACTTCTTCGGAACGTTGATGCCAATTTTGATTGGCCGACGCGTAGGATACGTCATGACCTTCACCTGAATGAATTACTTCGATTATTATTTTCGGATTTGATTTATATTTTGCTTGCTGTATAATAATCATTTTCACATTCCAATTTTGTAATATTGTTTTGGCTTAACGTACTCTGTACTGTAGCGTGAAAAAAAAAATAAGCAGGAAAATCAAAAAATGTGTATCTTTTGTTTTGATTTTGTTTTCAAAACTTTTTCATGTCATTGTGGGCGGTTCTTTTTTTTTTTTTTTCATTTTGTTAAAGTCCTGATTCCACGGGCAACGCCGTGCGCGTACTGCTAGTCTCAACTAAAGCGAAGTCAGTATTTTTCACCTTTTACGTGACGTGGGGTGTCGGACACCCCCTTGCGCGTCCTCGCGGGTTAAAAACCTTCATTAATCGTGCAGCGTCACCAAATTGTAAAACGTTTATTTTTAATTCTCGCTTCGTCTGACTCGGACGCCCCAACTGACAGTTAAACCAGAGAGCCTCCAGCAGCAATCAGCTATTATGCGGAAGTTATTAAGTGACAGGCGAACTGCATGTGCAACAGGTAGTTGGGTGGAATCCTAATTTGTAGTTATTTTGCGTCTAATTAGAATGATTGGATGTGATGCCCTACTGGGGAGCAGCCTTTTTCCATGCGATAAAAACAGCAGGAAAAATAAATTGTCGAGGGGGAAAAAAGAAGGGAAGCACTGACAAGTTGAGAAAGTAGCGTCACTCCCTGAATGCGAAATGAGACCCATTCTGCTCTCCTTTTTATTATTTTCTGGGTTGCTATTGAAGCCATGATCCACAATGAAAGCTTGAGTTATGCCTCGTAGTACTGAATCAAACAGGTAATCGATAAGGATAAGGATGACTGAAAAATTGCTCTGTGTGGTAAAAATAAAATAGATATTTTCATTAAGTTTCTCAATCATGCTAATGATAAGATTGCTCGACTTTTACGTAAAGTATTTGATATCCGCTTTGCTGAACGAGTTATTACGTTTGATTAAAGTTTTTCTTTTTATGCAAATTCAGTTCAACAGAGGCTCTTTTGCCGGGGTTTGACATTAAAACAGTACTACCACAGGCGTACACTCAAATTGTACCCTTTAATTTTTATCTTGTATTTTCTCGTTTCTAATCTTAAAAGATTTTGGGGATTTATTCCCCTATTTTTTCGTTTTCCCAACAATTGGCTTTCGCAGAGGGTTGGCGAAACAAAATCTAGATTTAATGCGACATAGCAGTTCCCAAGGCTGATAGGCATTTGATTGTAGGAATTCCGATTCTAGGTTGTCTTTTTTCATAGTGCAACAGTCTTTAATCAAACTATCTTCTGTATTTGATTCGTATGATTATTGATATGGTTATTTGATCTTAATTTTAATTTTTAGCTTAACATTTGTTTATAATGAAAATATAACACATGTTTTGATTAATTGAAATCTTAAATAATTTCCTCTTCAATCGGCAATGAATTTTCAGAAAAAATTCACGTACTATATACATCACAGTGCATTGCTGGTGCTTAAAATCCTTAAAGCTCAGCAGGATAGAAATCATCGCATATGCCGTTTAAATTAAATCCATTTAAAATACTTCCAAGCAGCAGGGAAATAGATACCATTTAAAATCGCAACTAAGAAAAGATTTGATGAGAAGAAAATGCAGTGATAAATGACCCAGAATAAGCAGTCACCTGTTTCTTCATACCAGAATAATATTTAATGGCGAGATCAGCCTGTTTATTCAAAATCACATCTGCTGCAAGCGGGTTGTATCGCTAAAGTTCGCTTCCACCTGCTCCGCATCACACGTGTCGATTACTGAGCTACAACAATAATTTTGCAACACACCTATCGATAATTTAATAATTTAAATATTCAAAGTCGCTCGACGCAGCCAAAACGAGCCATTAAGGGGCCGTCCATAAATGATGTCACGCTTGGAGGTGGTTCTGTGAGTGTGACAAAGGGGGAGGGGGCAACAAGTAGTGTGACATCACACATTTTGGTTAAAATAAAAACATTTAAAATCACATATTAAATTTTAAGTTATTTTGAAATTACCAGAATTTGGGGGTATTTTTTTAATCGGGGCTAAAGCAACTTTCATGTGATTTTTTCACTTATATTCCTTTCTTTCGAGAAAAGCATTCAGGAGTGAGTTCGAGAATATGTAGCAGCAGAAATTCTTCACCATTGAAGAAAACCTCCCCATCACACCCTTGAAATGTCAACAAAAGATGCGTCTCCACCTGGGTGAATGGTAGAACTGGCATTGGCAGAACAGTTGATCTTATTGAGGGCGTTTTTTAAAAATTCAATCTGTTTAATTTTGTGTTTCCGCCAAAATAAGAGATAAGATTTATATGAAATTCAAAAATACACGTTTTCAATTGCTCTTTTATATTAATGTTTATTACAATTGTATATTAATTGGGTTTTTTGTAAACCTTAATCTTATTCCATACAAAATAAGTGCACATATAATCATTATTATTATGCTCACAAATGTCACTAAAACACACAGTTCAAGTTTAAAAATAAAATTTGAAATATGATCTATAATACGTAGTGCTTTGTTTCTGGACTAATTATATGTTTATGTAATATAGCGTGACAATGGGGCAGAGGATATGGTGAAGTGTGACACTTTGTGACAAAGGGGTCAAACATATTGAAAAAGAGTGAGACATCATTTATGGACGGCCTGACGAGAACTCAAAGGGTCTCTATTTCCACCAGGCGCGACCTTCGGATGGGAAATGGCTGCTGCGGGTGGTTTTCAGCCCTCAGAACCCGCAATTAAAATAATGTTTCAGAAAAAACAGATGTAAAAAACGTATTTTGATGTCAGTTAACGACTGGAAAAGAAGCGTTTTCTTTTTGTGTTGTTGGACATCAGGGCATCTAGAAAAAAAAGTTCTTTGTTTCCTAGTTCATTTTCGTTTTCTTTCTTTTTTGCAGAGGAGCGGTCTCCAGACCTAGCAACCGAAGCCGGAAAACCTATTCACCTATATACCGCTTGTATCGTTCGGAGAAGCCCGACCCGATTTCACGCCCCATCGAACACTGTCGTTTTTCCTTCTTTTTTCTTCGTTCTTCTTTTTCTTTCTTCTTCTCTGCCTCTTTGTGGCCTTCTGTCGTGTGACTCTATATAATACGCCACCGAAAAGTTGACGTTTCCATTCTGCGATCCGATCAACGATTTTCTTCTAAAATGCGCGTAGATCAGTGTGTGAAAGGATTCTCGGATCTCTTGGATGACACCGTTACGAATAGCAATACGTAACTTC
>BGPR01001280.1:181627-193675 GCA_013235015.1 Araneus ventricosus | reverse complement strand
ATTCAGTAACTAATCCAACAGATAATTAACTAACTATCTTGCAATCGTGAATGATGCAATAAACACCTGCAATGAATACCTATTTTCGTTTCAAGTGTTCTACTAGGCAGCTAAAACCTCTGTTTAAATACGAACATAAACTAACACTCCACACTGTAAAATTAAAATTCGCCAGAGAGTCGTAGGCCTTCATGGACTGTCCTTAAATCATGGGTTGATTCAATAACCATAGATGTTAAAGGTGAGCTTGATGAAAATATTTGTTTAAAAATTTGATTCGATATCTCACTAACACACGTGCTTAGCCTTTAGAAAAGCAAACCCAACTTCAACAAACAACGGATATGAAACATATTCTGGACACTTGAATTCAGAACATTTACACCACAAAATGCACAGTGGCGGTTTTTCGCACAGGTGTTAGAGGCACTCGCCACTTACCTTAACCCTCCTAGCGTCAGGCCCGAGATATCTGGGTGAACATTTTTTCTCTCATAACGGCAGACCCGAGACTGTCTCGGGAAAGAAAAGTTCCATATAAGTGTCAGACCCGAGATTTTCCTTCTACAAGTTTTTCTCTTCCCCCCAGGTGTCACGCGGCGACATAATGAGAGGGAGTGTTTGTGGTCAGCGGAGGGTCAGCTTGACCAACTTTTCTAAGAATGCTCGAAGAAGGGTCTTCTAACAAAGGATTCTGTCACAAAGAATCGAGGTTAGGAGTCATCTGTCACTGCTGAACGATAACAGGTCTAATAGATCCCCTACGGCGCGAAAATGACCACAAAAGGGGGTTGAAATCCTTTTGTCCAAAACCTCACAACTTGAAGAATAACCTTCTCTTTTAACGAGACAATTTCGTTAAACTTAGCAATCTACCCAACCTTAAACTTAGCAATCTGAAAGCCTAACGGCTGGAGAGTTAAAACTCTGGAGCTCGAATTTACGCCACTGGGTTGAAAGAGGGTCCTAAAAACAATTTAGCGCCCGTGGCTTCATATTGCCAAAAACCGCCACTGTCCCTGCATCTAATAGGCAAACAAGGGAGGGGGTCAGTCTTTATCGTTGCATAGAATTTTGGTTATTATTCAGGCGTTGAATACAAGCAAATGTCTATCGTGAAAAGTCTACCGTTTGTTCTGTCCACTGGGATAATGAAACGC
This sequence comes from Araneus ventricosus, assembly GCA_013235015.1. NCBI lineage: Eukaryota > Metazoa > Arthropoda > Arachnida > Araneae > Araneidae > Araneus > Araneus ventricosus. Next base: position 192,515 of record BGPR01001280.1, on the reverse strand, counting down.
AGTTTTGCAACACTGTTCCGGAGGACGAGGCTCGAATGAACGGGATTGAATACTCCAAGGTTGCTCGTTTTAATTGTACCCTCTAAAGTGCACCGGTTGTGACGGGACAACAGTTGGTGAGCTTTTTTGCTCGTTTCCGTTCTGCCCTGTCAAGCCTTTCGCTCCTCGGATCTGCATTCTCTCGAACTAACTGTCAGATGTAATTCGGAAGCAGCGATATGCTGGAAGGATTCGTTGCACGCAAAGGAACGATGGTTCCATAACGTTTCTAATACGTGCGGGCAGCATCTGTTGCTGTGAACTTGCTTGAAAAATTCGGATCAAGGATTGGCGCTTGGAGTTCGGACCAAACTACTTTGTACATATTCAGTAAGGTATGCTATAATGTTAACGTGCGCGCTGAATGAACCAGATCATAGATTCGATCAAGGAAATTCTAGCAATCAATAGAAGATAATTTTTCTCGAGAAAAATCCAATTGTGTGGCACTTGCGTACAGTGGCAGACGCGTACAAATCATTGACTATCAATCAATGAGCAGTTGTGTGACTCTTGCGTACAGTGGCAGATGCGTACAAATCATTGACTATCAATCAATGAGCGGTTGTGTGACTGAGAAGAATATTTCTTCTAGATGCATTAAGTCTTGTCTTCTAGATGCATTATTAAATGGTAAATGAAATCTACTGTTGAGAGAAAAGATACCAATCAAAGATTTAAACTATACAATGATACACGTAGAGTTCATTGACATGTTAACTAATTCAAGAAAAAGTCTCTCCTGGAATACCAATAACTTTAATTTCTAGATAAACAAATTTTCGATTTTTCGGTCCGCTTTGACAAATATTCTTGTCAATAGCTATAAATTCTAGCAAACCTACGCCAATCACTGACTTGTTGATGACCAACGGATGATTGGTTAGGCGTTAGTGGCTTGTACGCAAAGGCCATTGTGCGCAAGTGTCGCAACACCGAAAAATCCGTAGATGCTGTAATAAAATGAAAAGGTCCCCCGTTGCTTCTCTATACTAATAAAACAAAAACCTAAGCCAACCTTCAATCTAAATCAAAATAATAATCGATACCGGCCTTTTTAAACTATGTATGATGACTTTCATGAGATGTTCTTAATTGTTTAAAATTTACCTTTCTAAACTAATGACCTAATTACCTTTCTAACCTTTACCTTTCACATTAACAACAAATAAAGTAACAAATAAATTAAAGTAAGTAAAGCAAAGTCACCATTTATAATGATCACATGATTTACCATGGTCAGAAATAAAGTAAATTAAGTAAAGTAACAAATAAAGTAAAGTAAATAAGTAACCAAAAGGTGACCTTTACCTTCCTAAGTAATGACCTTTTTAAACTATGTATGAAGACTTTCATGAGGTGTTCTTAATTGTTTAAAATTTGATATATCCTATCACATCGAAATATGTATTGAAACAGGCTGAGTTAAACGTATAATATCAAAATTGACTAAAATATAGAACAATTTGGTCGCATATTTAAACAGTTTTTCAAAATGAATAACGTTCTAGCCTCGTAATAAAATAGTTCACTTTTCCCCAAAAGGAAGTAACAATAATACTTTGGTTTCGACAACCTCATACTTTTATTTTTGCTATTTATCGCACAGAATCCATTGTGCTAAGAAAGCCGCAATCTGCATATTCTGTCATTTCGTGACAGTGCGCCGGAGGGAGACAATTCATCATTCGCATTGTGATAAGCAAGCTCGATAGTGAAAGCACGATTTTTTCAGTTTCACTTTTCACTTTAACGTTACAAAATGACTTTTCTTTCTACTTGGGTGCGCTTACTATTATCGTTTCCATCTACTACTTACGCCGCAATGAAGAAAACAGCGAAAAGACACCGAGGCCTGCGCTGCGAGGTGCGGAGCGATGGCACTTTTATGTGCTTCTTCGCTCCGCCGTCACGCACTGTATTCCTGGTGGAATCGCATTTGCATATTCTCTCGTGACGGGATGCTTTCATGCGCGAGGGAAGAACAGCGTCCAGCAGATGTAACACATTTCTGGAAGGAGCCGCTTCCCAATAAGTGCAGGCCTGCGTTATTTATGCGTGCGTGATTCTCGTCAACGGGCCGTTAGGTTTTCACCGGATCAATTTTCTCTGCAACGACTGCGTAATCATGGCTCGATATAAAGTTGTGTCCCCCTCGACCGACCCTTTGTCTCCGGGGGTCCGGCCGTCTTGTGTGGACGAAGGTCAGTCGGCGGCACGACACTCACTGAATCGAAGGTCAAGGCGCAAATATTTTAAATTCTAATGAGGGCGCCTAATAGCAGGGATTAAGTGCTGCGATATTTTATTAGGGAGAGGCTGACAAAGTGGGTAAGTGTCGTATCCATTTTGAGAAGTTAATACATTTAATGCCCCATTATGCATTATTATGTTTAATGGCCTGTTGATTTTAGACAGTAAACGACGGATCACATTGTTGCAAATAATTCGAGACAATTATTTTAAATCCTTGATTAATGGGCGAGAACACGAAGACGAGAGAAACATAACTAGCATAAGAAAGAGAAAATCCTCCCAGCTTTTGTGAAGGATAATTGAGCAGAATAGAATGCAACTTAAATTCTCGTTGTCGTGGCTGCTAACTGTGAAATCCACCTGTTGAATAAAGAAGTGGGAGGGGAGAGAAAAGAAATTATTGCCTGGATGAATGAAGAGTTACCCGACTCCAATATATATATTTATTTATTTAAAGAAAAGCGCACTACAGAGAAAACTTCATTTACAGAGTGCTGACAAACACACAAAGAACAAAAGCCACAATGAGTAAATAAAAAATATATGCCTTAGAAAGCAAAAAGTAGACCACAGAGAATACACAAAATCATAAAACTTACGCAAACGTATATATAATTAAAAACGAAAACACATAATCACAAAACTTTAAGACATACTATGACACCAAAAGCCGTATATATTTTTTTTAAAAAAATTAAAGTTCATTTCCAAAAAGCAAGGGTCAAAAAGTCAAAACACGCAAACACCGAGTCTAATAAAAAACACACCAGGAGTTTAAAAGTTTAAAAACGTAAATACACACTCGAGATTAAAAAAAATGCAACACTTAAGATAAAAAATAAATCAAACACGGCGCCAAAAAACTGGTCGAATACATAAGAACACGGAAAATCAAATAGCATAAAAATCTAAAATGTTGTAGAAAGGCAAAATAAAACGTATCATGTATTTAAAAGATGCAAACATTTCGACTTAAAAGCGCCGAGAGACATATTAAAAATGTCAAGTTCATCAGAGAACGTGTCAAAAATTTTATAAAACCTATATAACGAGAACCTGTTAATAAGTCATTAATTCATATTAAGTCATCCTACCATATAAACATATCACAAGACATTAAATTCTAGCTATTGCTGAAAGTAAAGATAACGCAATAAAGAAAATATTAGAAATGTATCAAGCGATTTAGTTCACAAAACGAAATAATATATATCAATGGCAGAAGACTGTTCACATATCGTAGAACAAAACTAAAAATGCAAATTACAAAGGACTCTGGTACGATATCACAATAGGAGTCCGAAGATTAATCAGGCTCTAGCATAATATAGTTCTCACGGCACCACAAAATAAACCCTCGCCACTCCCCAAGCGGTGGTTGCCAGGATGCATTCCCTCAGTACTGCGTGCGTAACTTTAGGTGATAAAAGGCGAGCTGGGCGATTTTCATATTAGGAAGGACAGGACGTAATGAAACTAAAAAGTGAATAGAACAGCTAGTTTTTCGGAAACCTTAACTAATAGACAAATTAGGGCTTTTCATGTTGTCATGTTCATGCTCTCTCACATTCATTTTCTTTCTTCTTTTTTCGCTCGTGTGCCGTTTGAAATATTGTTTTATTTCGTAACTCAAATCCACCAACGAGAAAAGAGGGTTTCTAAGCTGATTACAAAATTAAAAAGGACATAAATGTCAGTTTCCGAGCGCAGCGGTGCACTGAGCTTGGAATAAAGAAAGAATTTTCTTATTCGTTGTCAATTCACCTTTTTATCTAAAAGCACTGAACTGAAATTAGAAGCCGTGAGGCCTAAATATAGCATTTGATAATGGACTAATACGGCAAGAACCACGGAATGTTTCGAACTTTTAACATTCCTTCTTTTATTTTGTCACGCATTGGTAAATCTTATCAACACTAGCCATGAATCGTTGCTTTCAGCAAACAAGCTAACTACAATTTATATTCGAATCTAATTCTGATCAGAAAGACTAATACAGTGGAACGTGGTTAATTCGACCATTTCTAAATCGAATTCATCCCAGTTCAATTTCTTTCCGGTCGTTTGTATTTCCTATTAACATAATGATAAAATTTCAATTATATAATATATATCTAAATAGTTTTAACTTATTTTGGTTCTTTGGAAATCAAAATAAAAATTTGTTTGCATTTCTGTACTTATTTTTATAGCTAGTTCTTAATTCGAAATTTCGGATAAATCGAATTTTGTTTTTCTCTTTTAATTAGCCCTGCTCCGTTGAAATAAAGTTTGAAAAGGAAGTTCCACATTGCCCGCTGGAAGGTTGAGCAAGAAACTGCTGGACGTGAAACAGAGTGACGAGCGGTGCGTGACTCCACCACGGGAGTCAAATCCAATCACGTAATGCGGAATCTGAGAAAGGAGAGAAAAAAGGAAAACGGCTCGACAATGGACACTGGCTTCGTCAACAACGATGGAAACCGAAAGCAACCTGCGCATTTGTTTGCTGTTGGCGGGTTCAGCCAACTCGTAATTGCGCATATTAACCCGTCTGAATGCGAATTATCTTTCCTCGCATCTCGACAAGGCACAATTAACTCTCATTGGCAGTGCACATCCGACCGCATCCTTAACACTCCCATGGGCTTCTCGATAGGTAGCCACGGCAAATGACAAATTAGGGCCGATATCGGCACATGACAGAGCGGAGTGATGATGCTCTCTAAATTAATGCTTGCAAAATGGCCTCGAAAATTACAAGACAGATAGTGTGACCTCAGATGAGATCAGTATTTTAGTATCTGGGAATTGCGGTATTGGTATCATTAATGCTATTTAAATACCTACTTCAAGATTTTGTGTTTTAGCTTTTTTAATTTTTTTACTTGAAACTTATTTTATAGAGCAGTGGCGAATCCGGGAGGGGGGCTATCGGGCTGCAGCCCCCCCAGAGGTAAACCTGAATTCTTGATTTTATTTAAAATGCTACAACTGTTTGTTCTTAATTTCCCTTTTTTTTTTTAAAAAAAAATAATTAAAACGCGACAACATTGCTTTCTGGCGTGACAGGTTCGAAAATTTTCCTACTTTTCTAGTCATTCCACTTGTACTTGTAGTGTTGACGCGGTCGAAAACATTTTTTGTCTAGCTATTTCATTGCATTTTTTATTAAATTATCGAAAGTATTGCAGTGTTCTTTATGATTCATATTGTCAGGTGAGTAAAGTCTGTAAAGTTAAAATGTTTGGTTTGCATAAGCCCTATGACGTTTGACATTCATCATGACGATACAAAATTTTTATGACCTCAGCTCCCCCCAGACCCGAATTCTGGATTCGAAACTGCTATAGAACATAGATTCTATTTCATTTCTTGGCGCAGCTTGGCCAATCATGGCCCTTGTGCCATACAAAATGACTCGCTCTCCTAGCAGTTGGGAAGAGGAGTATTCACCTTTTGCCATCCGAAAAGTAATTAGATGCGTATTGTACTTCGCATGTCGCAGATTAAATTCCTAAAAAGACGACGCAATCACTTTGATGCGCAACCGAAGCAAGCAGTGACGATCTCAGTAAAATCCCGTCTAAATTATTTTGAGTAGAAAATTGTATCATTTGCGTTTCGAGGGTGAAGTGTGCACGCAACTCGTGCCCCCTTAGCGGAGCTCTGAAGGTTAATGTGATGATATCAATGACAGCTTCCCATGTTCGTTTTTTTGTTCCATCCCCATTCAAACAGCAGCGCATGCGATCTGCGACGGTAAATGCTCCTCTCTTTGCGAGATGTAAGAGGAACTGATCTCAACGTCATGAAAAGTTTACAAAAGTAAATGCGTTTATGTAGGATTATTTCAGTTTTTCAATAACTACAATACAGATTATGATCTTCAGTAAGCACAATGTTTGTAATAAAGCAAGCGCAATTTTAAGTGTTTGCGGTAGTGTTTTTCCGGGAGGAAAATAAGTTATTTCAGGAGTCTTTCAAGATATGAGCTGATTTCTACGGTATTTTTAAAACTTCGCGTCTTACAGGAGCAATTCAAATTACACATGCGTACTAAATCATTCCAGAATTAATTAAAATTTAGAATAAAAAGCTTATAATCTTCCAAGAAAGAAGTCTTTGCCGACGGCACGAAGCAGAGAAGTTAAAAGGAAGCAGGCGTTCGTTATGATTCCTGCGTGCAGTTCTTTTCTACTGTAGTTCATTCGTGGTTGTGTCAATTGCAGCAGTTTTGCTGTAGAAATGTAAATTGAGTCTGCATCAGTTGCCGTCTGCAGAAAATGAGAGAAACACTTATGATTTGCCTTCAAAAATGCTTGCATAGATACCCTGCCTTTCATTAACTCGTACGCTCTAAAAGATAAAACAGTTTTGTTCTAGAATATTTTTAAATCTTTTATGCCATAACTCTTTACCTAGAATTAATCTTCTAAAAAGCACTTAAAAAAGGCATTTTCAATTCATTCGTCTTTAAGAAGAACAATTTTTTGTAGGAATGTAAAATTATCCGTTCATTAAAGACAAAAAAAGAATAATTCTGAAATTAATATTATTCTGTCACAGATTTAAGAATTAGTTCCAATTAGTTTAAGAGTTTTTGCAAAAATCATATTAGACATAAAAAAGAAAATAAACGAAAGCAAGCGAACCTTCTAAGAGCCAGACAAATCCAAAAGCATACGTGTAAGCAAGCGTAGATGTGCATTCTGCCTTCGACGTTGTGACATTTGCGTACAAGCCACTAACACCTAATCCATCGTCTGTTGATCATCAGCAAGACGTATTCAGCCAGCATTTCGTGTAGCTTTGCTAGAATTTTTAGTTATTGGCAAGAATATTTGGCAGAGCGGAGAGTAAAATCGAAAATTTGTTTATCTAGAAATTAAAGCTATTGGTATTTTAGAGTGTGTTATATAAATCTGAGAGAATTTTTCTTGAATTCTACGTCAATGAAATCTACGTGTATTATTGTATAGTTCAAATCTTTGATTAGTATTTTTCTGCCAACAGTAGATTTCATTTACCATTTAATAATGCATCTACAAGACAAGACTTAATGCATCTAGAAGAAATATTCTTCTCAGTCACACAACCGCTCATTGATTGATAGTCAATGATTTGTACGCATCTGCCACTGTACGCAAGTGCCACACAATTGGATTTTTCTACGGCATGAGCGGTCGAGAAGAATCCAATTGTGTGGCACTTGCGTACAGTCACATTTGAGTACAAGCCACTAACACCTAATCCATCATCTGTTGGTCATCGGCCAGACGTGTTCAGCCAGCACTTCGTGTAGCTTTGCTAGAATTTTTAGTTATTGGCATGAATATTTGGCAGAGCGGAGAGTAAAATGGAAATTTTTTTTTATCTAGAAATTAAAGTTATTGGTATTTTAGAGTGTGTTATATAAATTTGAGGGAATTTTTCTTGAATTAGTTAACATGTGAATGAACTCTACGTGTATTATTGTATAGTTCAAATCTTTGATTAGTATTTTTCTGCCAACAGTAGATTTCATCTACCATTTAATAATGCATCTAGAAGACAAGACTTAATGCACGTAGAAGACTTATTCTTCTGAGTCACACAACCGACTGTCACAGCTAATTGATTGATAGTCAATGATTTGTATGCAATCCAGCCTACGAGCATTGCAGATTTTAATTGCATTACTTTAATGATGCGCTTAGACTGCTTTCCTTCTTCTCTCCGGATCGGTAACTTTAGGCGCGGCGTCATATATTTGCCCACACCTTAGACAAATTCTCCCCGAATTTTACGGCCCTAGCAAAGAAAAGCGACATAGAAGGTACTTCTTTTAAGAAAAGGACAAGTCTTCTAAAGAAGAGCGAGGTCGTAAAGTAATTCGCGAGCAAGATGGCGACAAGTCAAAGAAGTCCCCATTATTAGCCCATTCCCGACTCGCAGCTCTCCATAATGAGCCGTAAGTGCTCGGGTAATAATCGCCATTCACGGGGGAAGGGCCCGAGGAATAGAATGCAGGTGGTCACTTTATTTCTACACATTTTTAATCAATTATGCTTTTTTTGTCATGGATAACTAGATAAAATAGATAGGTCAGAGTGTTTTATAGCGATAACTCACCATGCTTTTTTAATTCTATCTTTCGCACACTGTAGAGGGATTTACGAAACATCTTGCAGTTTTCTATTTGAAATTTTATTATGTAGTAATAATAGGATCTCATTTTATCATATTGTTCAAGTTTAAACTTTTAAATAAGCCTTTAATAAAATTACAAAGATTACTCTGCCCTGGCCTAGGTCGTGCAGGGAAAATGTGCTACATCTTACTCCATATTTCCAGATTGAACAATACGTGTTTTACAATATTTTTCTTTTTTTAGAGACGGGAATCAACAGTTTCACTGAACGACAGCAATAAGTCTAATTCTTTAATAAGCAGTTCGTGAAGAAGTCCTCGCAATGAGACGAATATCGGCATTGATATGTTTGATATTGATATGATATGTTTTATTTTGCCTTTCTATAACATTTTTATGCTATTTGATTTTCCGCGTTCTTATGTATTCGACCCGTTTTTTGGCGCCGTGTTTGATTTATTTTTATCTTAAGTGTTGCATTTTTTTTTTAAATCTCGAGTGTGTATTTACGTTTTTAAACTTTTAAACTCCTGGTGTGTTTTTATTAGTCTCGGAGTTTGCGTGTTTTGACTTTTTGCCTTTTGGAAATGAACTTTAAATTTTAAAAAAAAAATACGTCTTTTGGTGTCATAGTGTGTCTTAAAGTTTTGTGATTATGTGTTTTCGTTTCTAATTATATATGCATTTGCGTAAGTTTTATGATTTTATGTATTCTCTGTGGTCTACTTTTTGCTTTCTAAGGCATATTCTTTTTTATTTACTCATTGTGACTTTTGTTCTTTGTGTGTAGCACTCTGTAAATGGAGTTTTCTCTGGAGTGTGATTTTCTTTAAATTAATAAATAAATTATTTATCGAGTCTTTTAAACTCATTGATTGCCCCCCCCACTAGGCTAGTTGCTTCTGTATGAGGTCCAAATTTCGCACTCTTTAATTACGGGAAGCGCAGATGGTAGCGACGCTTTTTCTTAGAATCTAGTCTGATGTTCTCTAAAAACTCGTGCGTCGTCGAAATTTGATGTGTGTAGAAATCGCCACATAATCTATGCACGTTAACTTTGTGTATTAGGTTTTTGGTCCATCGCGCCTTTTTTCACTCCTTCCAACGATTTTGCCACAGACTTTAATAAAAAGAGAAAACGGAAGAAACTTTACATGTCAAAGACTTAAGGTATCCGACTGGTTTAAAATCGTCGTTCTTGATGAAATTATCAAAAACAATTTTATGACTTAATTGGATAGCCTGTTTAATTAGCTTTCTAAAACTGTCTCACTTTTTACTCTACGTGAATTACAAATGGAGTTACAGCTGTTTCATTACCGAACTGTAAGCGTTATTTTATGTTGCGTGAAAACTTTAAATGCGCTTTCTGAGAAATAATATTTTTGAGGAAAACTGTTGACCTTAACAATGATTTCTCAAAACGTTATTCAAGTATTGATATGAAATTTTTTGAGGTTGTTTTCTGTAATATGCTTGATGTTGTCCTCTAAACACTAAGGTCAATTGTAAAATCAAGTCATATTTTTAAGTGTTGAAATATAAACTAAAAGCATTATTTATGAAAAATTAGCATTTTAGTAACTACGTTCAGCTATATCTCAAAACTGTTTTGAAGTGCAGGAAAGATTTTAGAGCATAACACAGATAACTGTCATTAAAATGTACTCCTACAAGGATTTATGTATATTTAGAATATTCTTTTTTCTATGGCTGTCAGTGTAAGGCAAATATTTTAGTCATTTTTCTTCAAATTTCTCAGTTTTTTTAAAAAATATTTTTTTGAAAGCTTAATTTTACAATATTTTCATGGTTTTAAAACATATGTAGTTGAAAAATAACATTAAAAAATATATGTTATTTTTCCAAAAAATGTCTCCAAACACAGTCGGATACCTTAAGTAAGATGAAAGCTGATTAGTAAGATTTTCTTCCCTTTCTCTGAAGTTCTATTGAGAAGATATAAAACGGGTCGTCTCTAGGACTCTATATTTACCCACACCTTATCCCCGAATTTTACGGCCCCAGCAAAGAAAAGCGACATAAAAGGTACTTAAGGACAAGTCTTCTGAAGAAGAGCGAGGCCGTAAAGTAATTCGCGAGCAAGATGGCGACAAGTCAAAGAAGTCCCCATTATTAGCCCATTCCTGACTCGCAGCTCTCCATAATGAGCCGTAAGTGCTCGGGTAATAATCGCCATTCACGGGGGAAGGGCCCGAGGAATTGAATGCAGGTGGTCGTAAGTCACAGGTAAGGCAACAATGGCGGACAAACGATACACAGAGGAAAATGGCTTTCTGGAGAGGCAGTTAGGATCTCATTGACAGGTATTTGCTCGTAGCGTTTCTTTTTCGGATCGGTAATTGGTGTCACGATGGAGGCCTTCGGGACCGTCACTCATTCATTGCAATGATGAATCGGGAAGTGGTGCAGAACGGATTGGGGTGGTTCCCGCGAGAGCCGTGTTCGAGCTAATTGGAG
>BGPR01001280.1:168336-181617 GCA_013235015.1 Araneus ventricosus | reverse complement strand
TCTTTCTGTTACAGCAAATCTAACTACCTATAAGTGGAGAAAGGATCATTGTTATCTGAAATACAAACATAAGATGAATAATAAAATCACTAGGATGTTTTGCAAGATATTTCGCAAGCAGAGAGAACAATACCAGAATCGTCAATTTTTTTTCTAAACTCTACAAACAAAAGTGATAGAGAAGTGTGCCCGACTGACGTGACTGCAGAAATTAGCATACAAATTGATACATAATTTTTTTTTATGCTATGTCTAAGAATAAGGGTGGTCATAAAATCCTGAAAATATAGTCGAAGTCATTGCAAAATTGCATCAACGACAATTATGTCTGATGTAAGACGGCGAATTATTCTTTATGGATTTTTTTTATCTGAACAGTTGGAAGACTTGAATATTTCAACAAACAACAGGGATTTTTTAACGTTCATGACTTTAAACTTGAAATATGCGAGTCATATCAACCTTGCTTTTGAACTTCAAGTTTATGGTTATGATTTGGTTTCCTTTCATATTAAAATGACGCGGAGAATAGTATCTGTGTTTTGTACTTTAGATAGGGTTACCATAATTCTTTTAGTTGAAATCCCGACACTCAGGGGGGTTGAATTGTCTTGGGAGTCAAAGTATAGTATAAAAATTCTAAAAGCTGCCTGCCAAAGATCTTCTTTCATACAACTAGCACAGAGTTTAAGGAAATGAGAAAAAAAATTAAGACGACAGAATGCAATGAAGATACAATTTTTATTAATGTTTGGTATTTCAAAATTATATTAATGAAAAGCAGAATTAAAACAAAACTGCCAAAAGTTTTGATTTTCAGTTTGAAGTGTTATCTGTGTAAGGAGGCTCGTCCAATTTATCATCAAAAATGGATGTAAAGAGTGTAAACAATGAATTTTCTTTCATTGGCGGAATGGCGTCAGCATTTTCGAATACGTCGTGTTTCCTTTATTACAATCAAATTTCCCTCTCTCTACTATTTATTTTATTATTATTATGTATTTGTTATGTATTATTATGTATTTACTGGCGTCAATCCGGACGCATGGTAACCCCAAGGGCGGATCTAGGAATCTCGTTCCGAGTTTTAACTCTTAAAAATTACTTAACTGAATTAATTTATTAATTACAAATTAATTGAATTTTAATTGATTAAATCTTAATTAATTAAATTCAATTTATTTGATATATACAAGGGTAGATCTAGGAAAACGTGAAGGATACTGTAGAAAAACCATTTTTCTTATTTTTAACTTTAAAAAAAATGCTATGCAGTCAATTAAAATTGTTTCATCTTATTTTTTTCAAAATAGAAAAGTTTCGTCCTCTTCACAGGATTTCCAATAGTCGCGGAAAATCTTCTTGATCTTTTCTTACAAAATATGTCAGTCACATCTTCAACGCTGATTCTTCTATTTTATGAATGTTAGCAAAGGGTAGCTCCTTCAGCCGCGTAAACAAGTTCTGAGGCAGGTCTAATGTAGAAAATTTATTCTCTGCTGCGCTAGTGCTGTTTGTCACAGGAATCGTTCCAAACATAAGAAGAAGAATTGCCACTGTTGGAAAGAAGGACCTATCACACTCTTTGAGAGTTTCAGCAGTTCTCTCTGGTTTCCTAACCAAATTTCTCCATTTTCCTCGCTGTACATTGAATTCTGATTTTAATTGAAAATCAGAACGTAAAAAAAAACTGTAGTACTCCAAAGCTGCGTGTATAATATCATTGTGGTTGAGGGCTGCATTCTTCTATGGTATAATGTTTCAGTGGTAAAATCCCATAAAAATCTAGCTTAAACCTTAATTCTAGTTTAGAAATAAAATAAACAGCTGTTGGTATGAATATCACTCGTCTGAAATATTCTTCAGCATTGCTTGAAGGAATATTTTCTCTAGTTGTTTGCTTGCCACACGTTCTAGGAACCTTCATTTCATTTTCAACGTCGTCAGATACACTCGCGTCCGAAAGGTAATCACAATTCTTAAAACGCAAAAAATTGGAGTTATAAGGGTACAATGGTTAAAAATCAGTTTTGGAGAATGATAGGAATCACTTTTCACAGTCAAGATTTGGTCATGAAGTCATTTAAGAGACCAACCAGAAAGTAACGAAGATGAAAATGATTTTGGCTCTCCCCGTATCACAGAAATTTGATTATGATTCTCAGGGCCAGATTTCCCATAGGGTCAACCTAGGCCATGACCATATAAAATATCATATAAAATTATGCCTTTTAAATTTACGTTCGTTACATTAAATATTATTGAGCGACACATTTTTTTGTCTTCTGTGGACCTTATCGTGTCTTGCCCATGCACTAATTTGCATTGCAATCGATTTAATAAGATCTGTCCACTTCAATGACCCGTCAAGTCTATTCATGAACAAAAGATAAAAAACGAAGAAGCATGGACAAAGAGAGAAAACGAGAGTAAGCGGCACCAGGAAAATATGTCTTCTTTTTTTAAATCTCAGTAACATAACAAGCGCAAATGGCGCCAGGATCGTCGTATTATCATTATAAATCCATCGGGAGGGAGCCGGCCAGATAAGGTTAACGGTTATGCAAAACTCTCTCGGCGCAAAGATGAATTACAGAAAGGAGAGAAAAAATTAAGTGAAAACGATAATTAAGCGATAAAGTAAACTGAAACAGTCTGCGATGAATGTCTTAATAGCTGGTGGAAGCGAGAAAAGTCTTTCTTCATCCATGATGATACAGTGCCTTCGTTCATGCAGGATCTTCACAATGTTCATGAGCCGTACCAGAGATCTTTGGATTTCGACAGTATTTTCACACCACGTCGAAAGGTTTTCAGTGCTGGGCTTCATGAAATAAAAGGGTTTCGTCACTGGGCAGTAGTGTTCCTTAAACATCGATAGTTCAACTATCGATAGTATAGATAATTTTCTCCCCGGCGATACTATCGACAGGTGTTCTTCCAGTCCACAATTTAGAAACTATCGATAGTTCCAGTCAATTGTTTCAGTCATAGTTTAGAAACTATCGATAGTTCCTGTTGATAGTTTTAAAACTATCGACTGAAAATGCGCTTATCGATAATATTGCCCGGGAGAAAACTATCGATAGTATCGATAGTTTTAAGAAAGTCGATACTATCGATTGTTTCAGTCGGAATTTCCGAAAACTCGATCCTGTCGACTTGGTTTCTATAGTGTCGATATCAATGTGTAAGGAACATGACCGTGCAGACTGTTGCGTAGTGGTTAGGGGCATGATATTATTTTTACGCCTCCCTCATCATCTTTTGCTTATAAAAATGGCATAAACGCAGTAATGTTTCCACTTCATGACGACCCTGAAATCTGACCCCCGGAGCATATAAACCTCCAGGCCTCCGTCTTGCCCCAGGTCGCTACGCCACTGTGAAGAGGCATTGAACGGTGCCAAAGTAATTAATCATTGATTAATACTAATAATAAAGGAGAATGTATGTGTGTTGGCGCTCTATAGGCCAGACCACTGGACTCAGAACCACGAATTTTGGCACATACTTTGGAGGGTGGGAAAGTGCACCTCGGAGCCTTTTTTCAAATTTTAGTTATTTAAAAATTAAGCGAAATTTTGGTGTTTTTCCTTAATAACTTAAGAAAATATTACAAAAAATTATTTTTACACCATATGAAAGTGTAAAAAATTACATTTTCATTGATATCAATTAAGTTTTCGTACAATTTTTTCTCTAATTTTAATAAATTTTTAAAAATATTTTTGGTATAATTTACAACAATACTTTTCATTGTTGCAATGCAATGCAATGCAATGCAAATCGTTTTCATTGTTTAAACAAACATTTATTTGCGTGTTTCTCTATCATTGTTGGAAGATTAGGTAATATCTTAATGTTTAATGCTATGATTTAATCAGTATATTTTCATCCAGCTAACACGAGGCTGGAATTAAAATGTGCCTCGTCATTTTAAAGTTGAAAGCAAATGCATAGTTTGCTAGAGGAATAAGTGCGAAGTTGATGCCAACAACGTGCAATTTGATGTGGATGACACAGCCAGCTGGATGACTCCATTAGGGACGTCCATGCAGACAACGAACAGAACATGTGCAAAGCTACTAAAAGAACATGGATTCAATATCTATCACAATGTGAAATTTGAAATTATCAAGAGAACCACGCATATAAAATCATGCATAAGAGATTCAATTGAAATTATATTCCCTGCGAACAAGTTGGTCGTCAAAGGCGACTAGTTAATACTAAAATGCAATTTGGGTTAGCAGCAGTTTGGTCGTACGCCCGTCTTGCTACGGTGTTTCAATATTCTTGCTTACGAAAGTCTATCGCATGGATAATCTGGTTGAGGTTATTCCAGTGGCGTAGCGACCGGGGGGGGAAGGGGGTATAGATGCCCCGGGCGCCAGTTTTAGGGGGCATTCACGCCATTTTTAACCCTTTATAAGGCCATTTTTTTCTGATAGTGGTATAATAAAATAACTTAGGTATTGAGATTAATTTAAGAAACTGAATCCATTTAGCTGATTTGATGACATTATTTTTTGTTAATTAATTTTATTAATTAATAATTAAGTACCAAGTCAAGACACTTCGTTATCGTTTGAAATAATAAACTGGAACATCAGGGTTTTTGCTTCATCGAAACATTTGACGAGAACTTACGCCAACCTTAAAAAAATGCATTTAAAAGTTGATGAATTTGGTGGGAAGTATGTTCCCACGGCCTTAGAAAGGGTTAGAGCAAAATGTGACGAGGGAACGTAAAAACAAAACCATGCCCCGGCCTGCACCTAAGATCGCTAAGCCACTGATAACGACTATGGCAAAAAAAAAAAAAAACACGTCTTATTTATAGGTCGCTACTGTCGCTACGCCACTGGGCATGGTGACAAGACTTGAATGCATTTATGCCCCTTTTTCCAGTCAAATGCGATGAGGGAACAAAACAATACCCTGTCCAGGGCGCCGTTTACACAAGTTAATATGGATGGCGGTAATTGAGAAAATAACCGGTTTTCTGTTATTCAGATTTTTTTCATCTGCGGTTATAACCAGGAATGGCGCCAGAGTTTGCCCGACGGGGGGGGGGGGGCCCTTCCCGGGGCGGGGGGCCATGATCTCCCCTACTGGGGGACGAGTGTAATGAAATTGGTCTCAAATTTTTGCCAGATTATTATTTATCGACTACAGTTGAATACCACGTACAAAAATTTTCCCCGACGGGATACAAAATTTTTCCCCGACGGGGGGGGGCACAGCATCCCCGACAGGGGGACCCTGGTCCCCCCGGTCACCCCTCTGGCGCCCCCCCTGGTTATAACCGCTCAAAATAACCGGTTTTCGCTTTGTTTTTTAATAAAAATACAAACACCGTTTGTAGACAATTTTTTATTAATATTGTTTTCACAGGAAATCAATTCATTGGCCAATATTTACCTGTTCATAAATACTCTTTCAGCAATCCGCCAACCAACAGACGACTCGAGGAAGCGGTTGTCGTTGATTACCCTAAGATGATGAAATTCAAAGCTTCACAACTTGGTAAATTTTAGTCTAGTCGAACCTAAAATCGAGCCTATCTTCCGATCCGGTTTTTTTACCCGGTTATTGGATTATACAAAAAATAACAGCCTATAACCGAGAGAAAAAAATAACCAAAAAAATCCCTGTTTTCGGTTAAAACCGATAGGTTTTCCCCATCCGTACAAGCTACGTCACTAATGATGACGTGGGGAGAGACGAAAGTATCCTATTATGCATGACACGGGTGCCATTTACCCTCGGTAAACCACTGAACGCGAGCCCATCTTGGTGGTTGGGAATCTTCACGATTTCAGGTTCAGGGGCATTAACCGGTGTTAAAGCAATTGTTTACTATTTAACCCTTCAATGCACGATTTTTTAAATTTCAAAATGATAAATGTTTTTGGCATAGGAAGTTCACATATAACAACAAAAAATACGCAAAATATCAAAATAGAACTGTGATATCCTTAAATTGAATTTAATGAACGTATCAAATCACTATTTTTTATATAACAATAAAAAAGTGATCTAAAAGTGATATCAAATGATAAAACCTGTGGAAGTATTTATTTATTTATTTAAAGAAAAGTACACTACAGAGAAAACTCCATTTACAGAGTGCTGACAAACACACAAAGAACAAAAGTCACAAGGAGCAAATAAAAAATAAAAAATATGCCTTAGAAAGCAAAAAGTAGACCACAGAGAATACATAAAATCATAAAACTTACGCAGACGTATATATAATTAAAAACGAAAACACATAATCACGAAACTTTAAGACACACTATGACACCAAAAGCCGTATTATTTTTTTTTAAAAAAATTAAAGTTCATTTCCAAAAAGCAAGGGTCAAAAAGTCAAAACACGCAAACACCGAGTCTAATAAAAACACACCAGAAGTTTAAAAGTTTAAAAATGTAAATAAACACTCGAGATTAAAAAAAATGCAACACTTAAGATAAAAATAAATCAAACACGGCGCCAAAAAACTGGTCGAATACATAAGAACACGGAAAATGAAATAGCGTAAAAATCTAAAATGTTGTAGAAAGGCAAAATAAAACATATCGTGTATTTAAAAGATGCAAACATTTCGACTTAAAAGCAGCTAGAGACATATTAAAAATGTCAAGTTCATCAGAGAACGTGTTAAAAATGTTATAAAACCTATATAACGAGAACCTGTTAATATAATTAAATTTTGAATCTAAATTTGGAAAGGAACTCTGGTTTCTTAAAAATCTGGCGGGCACAGAGAAATCCATTGAGCTCATTTGATGAAACCATCAAAGATGCGAGACTCCTTTTAAATGCTAAAAACTGCGTCAATATGTCAATAGGTGCATCAGGAATTGAATAACTGACTACTAGAAACTTATCAATAGGACCTGTGCTGTCCATGGAAAATGGAACGAATGATTATTTTCTGGTCTCTTATGATGCTTCTAATCTGATACAGCGTGTACGAGTGGACAAACATTTTTCTATTCATTCTTAACACTAAAAGTAAGTAATGTATGAAATTTGATACAATATGCAGTGAAGGGTTCATACTTAAACGCATTTGATCGACTTGCTACGGCGTTTTGATGCCCAATGCGTACGAAAGTCTATTGTATGGATGAGCAGGCTGAGGTTGTGGGATAAATCATGTTCGGATGTGGGACAAATTCAGCCACTTAGTGTGCCCGACGAGTTTTTCAGCAGGTTCTGTTTGAAACAAAGCGAACGACAAATTGAAACCCAGAGGATCATCTGACCCGACTTCCGGAGTCACATTGACCCTATGACGAAGAGATCGAACTGGTGCAGAACGGAGCCATTCGAACCCCGATCACGGCTCTTCTTTCCCTCGGCACCTCCGATTCATTCAGCTCCGAATGAGGATGGGCAGCTACCTCCGCCCCGAACACAAAATCCAGCGAGGAAGCCGATTTTTTTACCCTTAAAAAATCCGGCTGTGTTAATTAGTCCGACTATCGGACCGTGGCTGGACAAGCGGGGGAAAGGACTGTAAACAAGCTTCTCCCCCTTCGAATTACCCCTTTGACCTTCACCTTCGACGCATTCATATTAATTTCAAACTCTCCCCTTTCTCTTTAACAGGAGTGCTGGATGGGAAGCTGGTGTGTTTTTCCTACAATAAAACTCCTCGCGCTCATTGTTTTTTCCTCGAGTTGCACGCGATTCCGCGCTTGAATTACCATAAGGGCCTGCTTTGTGGGAATCTCCCTCCCGACGGGGCGAGGCCATTAAAAGGGGAGTTGGAACCCTTATTCCAACAGCGTCAACTTGGATGTACCTTTTCTCACAATCTGTTACAGAATCAAGTTTCAATTTTTTTATACAAGTAAAGTACACCTTTCTCATTATACTGAAATGAGCTTTGGGCTAATTTTTTTTATAAATTTAGAAAATATTTAATTAGACGTAGTGAAATTTCACCCTTTTTACTTTTATAGAAAATTTGAAACATTTATTTATTTAAAGAAAAGCACACTACAGAGAAAACTCCATTTACAGAGTGCTGACAAACACACAAAGAACAAAAGTCACAAGGAGCAAATAAAAAATAAAAAATATGACTTAGAAAGCAAAAAGTAGACCACAGAGAATACATAAAATCATAAAACTTACGCAGACGTATATATAATTAAAAACGAAAACACATAATCACGAAACTTTAAGACACACTATGACACCAAAAGCCGTATTATTTTTTTTAAAAAAAATTAAAGTTCATTTCCAAAAAGCAAGGGTCAGAACGTCAAAACACGCAAACACCGAATCTAATAAAAAACACACCGGGAGTTTAAAAGTTTAAAGAAGTAAATACACACTCGAGATTAAAAGAAAAAAATGCAACACATAAGATAAAAATAAATGAAACACGGCGCCAAAAAACGGGTCGAATACATAAGAACACGGAAAATCAAATAGCGTAAAAATCTAAAATGTTGTAGAAAGGCAAAATAAAACGTATCGTGCATTTAAAAGATGCAAACATTTCGATTTAAAAGCACCGAGAGACATATTAAAAATGTCGAGTTCATCGGAGAACGTGTTAAAAATGTTATAAAACCTATATAACGAGAACCTGTTAATATAATTAAATTTTGAATCTAAATTTGGAAAGGAACTCTGAACATGAATATATAACAGATTTTGAGAAAAGATTCATCCAATTTATCATTGTTGGAATAAGGGTTCCAACTCCCTTTTTAAAAACATGCGGTCGGAAGGCGAACACTTTCTCAAGAAAGTTCGCCGTTTCTCCCAGGGTACGGAGACAGAATGAAGATTCAGGTCTGTCACTTTGACAGGAAGACCCCCACAAAGGGGTCCATCCACAACCCGTTGAGGGACCTTCGAGAATGAATGTCTATTGTCGCATCACGCTGTCAGACTGCCAGCAATTAACTTCTATGCGCGTCTGATGGGCTGAAGCGGTAATTGCAGCGGTCGGACAACTCTATGACAATCTTCATAGACGAAGACAGTCTTCATGAAAGATTCTGGTCGCACTCACTGCGTGAAAGTGGATCCTGCGTAAAGTACGCCAAACTCTACACAGAAGTGATCGTGATGAACTTTTCAGTTAATGATAGACTGTCAGGATATAAATTCTGAATGTTAATTTCTACGAAATCGAGGAACGTAATGATATGAAAAGTCTATCCTGAATCATATACGGATATCATACTTTCATTTTTTTGCTCACTGTTTCAATTCTGGAGTCACATTCAAAATGTAACTGAAAGAATGTCGCTGCAAGGCGCGCGGACTCTTTTCAGCCAACTCCTCTTCTTCCGACAGCGTCCGTGCCAGCGAATTATCTTTCGCGGGACATCGATAAGTAATAATCTCACTGTAATTGTGAAGTCTCCGATCAACAAGGATAGTTTGTTTTTCGAATGATGTCTATCAAATGTTCTTTTCAAACACCCGAGACTATCACTTTTGGATGATTTTACTACGGAAAGGGGTGACAAGAGATCAGTAATGTATGCGCTTTTCCGGAGTTCTTAGTTGGATCATGATCTTCGTCCTATTTGGCGTATATTTTTAGTTGGTCTTTACAGCAAATCAATGAGTGGAAATAAAATATTTCTATGTACTGCTAAATAAAATGCAAACATCTCCCCCTCCATTTGTCGCTTCACCCCATTTTAGGGAAATCACCTCCACCTGGCGCATGCGTAAAAGCGCGGAGGGTTTCCTTATCTGAGAATGATCGGTACATAAAAAATCAGCTTAATACAAACATTTCGAATGAGCGAAAAGTTTTTAAGAGAAGTTCTTGTTAGCCATAGGGGCAAACATGTGTAGTTCAAAATATAAGAAATATCGAATATAAAAATTTCAGAATAATTTTTGGCTGTCTGTTAAATTATTTGTAAAATTAAATGACATTTAAAAGAACCATGAATAATTTTTTTTGCAAGATGTAATTTTTGTATTTCGACAAATTTTTTAAAAACTAAAAGTAACGTTTTAAATGCTAGGATTACTTACTTTACTACTTCCCATAGTTTATTCTTCATGTTCTTATCTTAATGAACTTTTTCTCTTTAGTAGGCGCCTACAGTGGTAATTTTATTCGAAATATAGATGTATACGCAAATTAAAGACAATTAACTTCAAAGACGCTTATTTATTAATAAAATTCAATTGCAGTGTTTGCACCCCATTATTATATTTGATCAAATATATTCTAATCTATAGACACTAGAAGATATGTGCCCGTCTAAGACGGGCTTTTAGCTTGCCAACAATATCTCAGATCTGATTGCCACAAATATACTGACGAAACTTGTCGAAGAAAATCTCATGCAGATTGCCAGAGTGATTTAGAAATAAAGAAAGTATGAAAAACAGCAATGAGGAATCAATTGACACTAACTTTCGTTCTGCAAAATATATAAGTATTCAATTGCAACAAGTAATATAAAAAAAATTAAGTCAATTCCTACTTTGTATGAAATTATTAAATGTATTTGAACTTGAGCGGTAGTTTTCGAGATATAATGAAAACGTACTGCGCATGCGCAAAGATATGGCTAAAATATGGGGGTGCTTCGATGATCCCATGGTCCATCCATATACCCAAGAACCAAGTCTGTAATGTTAATAGTTTTCGAGATATAATGAAAAACGTACTGCGCATGCGTCATGCAAACTATGAAATGACAGAGAAGTAAGCGAATGAATATTGCATTGCCATCTAGTTGTGAGCTATGTTTAAAGTTTCAAGTCTCCAGCTCATCGGGAAGTTAGTTGAAAATCGATTGCAAAATTTGAACAAGATATATAAATAAATATATATATATAGGGAGAGTGTGAATTAATAGTAGGAATTGAAAAAAGAAAGAAGCTTTTTAACGGAAAAGAAAGTAAAGATCTCCGAAAAATAAATTAATTCCATTACGAAAAAAAAAAGTTTTTAACAAAAAAGAAAGAAAGTGGAAAAATAAATTAATTCTAATTAATTAAAAATTTGCGGTTTGAATTCTGTTTAATGTCTTTTGGCTTTGTCTCGCCTTCCATAGTGCAAATCTTTCTCTTGCTAACCTTCGTTTCCTTGAAGTAAGATCTTCTCTATGCATATTGTTTATCAACAGTCTTTCTCTTTCAAAGATAAGGGAAATTCACCTCGACACTCTCTCCCCTGTTTCTAAGAAAAAACCCCTTCGGAACTCTCTCCCCTGGAATTCTGAGAAAAATCCCCTGCCTTGTTTCCCGCGCGCGCTGATGGTGTGGCGTCTGGTCCGGTGGGTCGTAGCCACGCCCACATTCCTGAGGCGTTAGAGTCCGTGTCACGGCGTTTATATTATAACTGATCGCCTTAAGAAGTCGAAAGCCAATGCGTGAAATGCTCACTTTTATTGGAAGACGGTCCATTTCTGTGAGAGATGTTGCTTCACGAAAATATCTCTTACTTATCTCATTGCCAAAAGGAAAAAATAAACGATGAAAGCTTAATAAGAAAAAACATTTCAATTGTAGAGGAGGAAGGAATAATTTATAAATTTGGATAGTTTTAATTTGTTTCTTGAATATTTATTTAAACTATTGTGCTATT
Source organism: Araneus ventricosus (assembly GCA_013235015.1). NCBI lineage: Eukaryota > Metazoa > Arthropoda > Arachnida > Araneae > Araneidae > Araneus > Araneus ventricosus. The sequence continues at coordinate 170,014 of BGPR01001280.1, read as the reverse complement.
GTATTTTTTAAATGCGTTTTCAGAAAAATGAAAAATTCTCTGTAATTTGTCCATGAAAAAGCGTGATAACTCCAAAAAATTCATTAACATTTATTGAAATTCTGTACACACGGGTCACAAAGCTTTGAGGTTACAACAGACCCAGATTTTAAGAATGCTGCATTTAGTCATTTTTACAGTCACTTTCAGTTCCAAACACAGGATAATTTTGACTAACAAATAATGACGTCAACTTCGAATGTCCATAAAATATCTATTTATTAAAATAAATTTTATCTTGTGGTCTATTACATTCTAGACAGTTTCATAAGTACGTGTGTGAAATGAAAATTAACTATATCCATCATTTTTTCAATTATACTGTTTTTCTTAACACTGAAAATTTTGCTGAAATTCCTTAAAAAATATAATGACCAATGGCGATATATAAATTTTTCCTTCTAATTGTTACTTTTTAAGCTTATTTTTGGTAAACACTGTAAAAAATATCCGTTTTTTTCCCGGACTTTTTCCGTATATTTGACGGTTTAAAGCTGTTTTGTTGACAAAACGGTTTTTCGCTCCAGCCATAAACGGTTTAAAACCGTCAGTTCAAATTCTATTTTTCGTCATACGGTATTGCTTTCCGTACGATAACTTTCCCTTTTCTTAAATGTAATTTTATTGCATTCATTTCATGTTTTTAATAGGGTTCCATCTCCGTAACCTTAAAACACGTGTTCTGGCAATAGTTGATTTTTACACCAATAGGTGGCGCCACTAGAGCTATAGTGACTTTAAAACTCAAATAGATTATTTTTACTTCATTTTATGACGTCTCCGGTGGTCTAGTGGTTAGAGCGATTGCCTTTTATTTCTATGAACGCGGTTTCGATCCCCGGCTCGGAGGAGTTAGAAGTTTTGTCACCATCTTGCATCAAAATCGTCCAAGTAAGTTCAATTAAAAATTATATTAATTAAACTAATTGAAATTAATAATTAAGACTTGATTAATTAATATTCCTAATCGATAATACACATCAGCACATTTCAACTCAACTCGAACAGAAGGAGAAAAACAACTCAACTCAGTCGATGACGTCACTTACTTCGATGACTTAATTTTTACGGAGAAAACTTGATTTCATACGGTAAAAAACCGTTGTGACTACGGATTTACTTCGTAACTTTTACGGGAAAAAATTGTTCCTGTATGGTAAAAAACCGTTGTGCCTACGGATTTACTTCGTAACTTTTACGGGAAAAAATTGTTCCTGTATGGTAAAAAACCGTTGTGCCTACGGATTTACTTCGTAACTTTTACGGTATTGCACAACCAACCCAGCTGCCAGTTTAAAACCGTAAATTTTACGGGATTTTTTTTACAGTGTATGGTTTGTAAAACCTTTTATGTATCAGTTTTAAAAAAATGTCTCTGAACCTATCGAATACCGTCAGCATTCAAGCAAATATCTTGAAGTTCGCATCTTCTTACAACGAAACCAACTAATCTTTCCTCATGACCAAACGAATGCGTGCCTTGAAACTAGTGTTCCTTCAACATCGACAGTTCAACTAGCGAAAGTGCAGTCGATAGTTTTCCCCAAACTATCGACTGAATCATCGATAGTTTTTCCCAAACCACCGACTGAACTATCGATAGTTTTTCCCACACTATCGACTGAACTATCGATAGTTT
>BGPR01001280.1:146716-168326 GCA_013235015.1 Araneus ventricosus | reverse complement strand
CTATCGATAGTTTTTCCCACACTATCGACTGAACTATCGATAGTTTTTCCCACACTATCGACTGAACTATCGATAGTTTCCAAATTATCGATATCGATAGTTGATGCTATCGATAAGTGTTCTTCCAGTCGATGGTTTAGAAACTATCGATTCTACCGATAGTTCCAATCGATTGTTTTAGTCGATAGTTTTGTAACTATAGATAGTATCGATAATTCCAGTCGATAATTTTAAAACTATCGACTGAAAATGCGCCTATCGATAGTATTGCCCTGGAGGAAACTATCGATAGTATCGATAGTTTTGAGAAAGTCGATACTATCGATTGTTTCAGTCGATAGTTCCGAAAGCCCGATACTATCGACTTGGCTTCGATAGTAAAGATAGTCTATCAATGTTTAAGGAATACTACTTGAAACAAATTTATAAGTCCCCTCAAAAATTATAAAATAATGAAACGCGTGTTGATCTGCACTTTCACCACCCAACTTCCTCGCACAGAAGCCGGAACAGCGGCCGACTACAAAAGTCATTGGTTCGAAAAAAAAATTTCTTCGTTGTGTTTTAACCAAAGGCAAGGACGAACGCACCATCCGTCTTGGCCGGGGCAGATTCGAAAATACCTTCTCATGGATTTTCCCTCTTAACCGATAAGCGAGCCACCCCGTCCGAATACCAATTGCCCCGGCACTCGGGCAATTGGTATTCTGCTCACCCGTGCCCGTCGGAGAATGGGACGTTCGCAGCAATTAACCACCGAGAGGCCCCTGCCACTGTGACGCCGTCTTGGACAGGAAGCAGGGATGGGAATTTCTGGATTTTCAAACCAAACACTAGCTCGCGAAAGTTGCCCGTTTTCCTCCGGAATATTTTTTTACACAAATTTTAAAATAGTTAATTACTATCTAAGGTATCCGCCTACGTTGATCCGCCTGATTTTCGACCACTTTGGCGAAACCTATTTTTTGACTTTTTCTTGTAGTCCGGACTGTCGTCTTTCCAAATCCGTTTACATTAAAGATCTCAAGGAGGAAGAAAAAAACTCGATTTTTCGCAACCAATAGCGAATATATCTGAATTTTTTTTAACATCTGATATAAACATGAGACCGCATGTTCCTACCAGATGCGAAAAAAATTCAGAAATATTCGTGACCGCATACATGAGACCGCATGTTCCTACCACATGCGAAAAAAATTCAGAAATATTCGTGACCGCATACATGAGACCGCATGTTCCTACCACATGCGAAAAAAATTCAGAAATATTCGTGACCGCATACATGAGACCGAATACATGAGACTGCATGCTCCTACCACATGCGAAAAAAATTCAGAAATATTCGCGACCGCATACATGAGACCGCATGTTCCTACCACATGCGAAAAAAATTCAGAAATATTCGCGACCGCATACATGAGACCGCATGTTCCTACCACATGCGAAAAAAATTCAGAAATATTCGTTAGTGGTTGCAAAAACTTGAGTTTTTTTTTTCCTCTTTGAAATTTTAGGAAATTAAGATAGGTGGTGTTGTTGCTTGTTAAGTGTGACGATATCTACATAGTTGATATGCGTGCTTTAGAAAATATATGACGAGAGGAAGAGTGTAAACTAAGAAATCCATTATTACTAAATGATATGTAGTGAAATGAAATGAATGAAGCCTCTGGGTCATTTATCGAGCGGAAAATTTACTGAATTGATCACTTATAGGCAAGTGGCTTGTCGAATAAGGATTAATTCCGTTTTTCCGAGTAATTAAGAACGCGGGATGAATTCTTGGTGCTGTTTCTGTAAGATAAGGCAAATTTTAGGTTTCTACTGGACTTTTCTCTTTGATATTCTGTACAACTCTGACAAAGAGTCCCGACACAGCTATTTGGTAACCTTTTCATTGTCTGTGAATGTAGAAAGGAGTTTCATAAGGGCGACAGATGTAGTCGACATAATACTTGGTAAAGACATTACATGTAGGAGTTCTTCAAATCTAAACATTGATCATTCAAAAACCCTGCTAAATGTAACGAGTATCTATAAGTGGTCTCCCATCGCTACATCCTAAAAATTGCTATCGGATGTGTATTGTCGAAAGAGAATGCATACCTGGATGGATTTTCATGGGAACCGACCCCTACTCGAGATATTGTGTATTGTGTATCTCATTGTGTATACACAATGAGGATAATCTACTCGCAACCATCCAGATTCACTGTTACAGATATCGGGGAAAATAAAAACATTTAAAATCAGCATATTAAATTTTTAAGTTATTTTGAAATTACCAGAATTTGAGGATATTTTTTTAATCTGGGCTAAAGCAACTTTCATGTGATTTTTTTCACTTATATTCCTTTCTTTTCGAGAAAAGCATTCAGGGTAGGTTCTGAGAATATAGTAGCAGCAGAAATTCTTCATTATTAGAAGAAAACCTCCCTCTGTCACACCCTTGAAATGTCCAACAAAAGATGCGTCGCCCCACCTGGGTGAATGGTAGAACTGGCAGTGGCACAAACAGGTTGATCTTATTGAGACTTTTTTTTTTTTTAATTCAATCTGTTTAATTTTGTGTTCATAAAGTAAAGATAAGATTTATAGCAAATTCCAAAATACTACTGTTTTCAATTGCTCTTTTATATTAATATTTTATTACAATTGTATATTAATTAGGTTTTTTGTTGCAAACCTTAATCTTATTCCATACAAAATAAGTACACATATAATCATTATTATTATGCTCACAAATGTCATTAAAATACATAAAGTTTAAAAATAAAATTGGAAATATGATCTATAACGTAGTGCTTTGTTTCTGAACTGCAAGTATATGTTTATGTAATATAGCGTGACATGTAACAAGGGTGGGAGGGGATATGGTGAAGTGTGACACTTTGTGACAAAGAAAGAGAGACAATGACAAGAGGGGTCAAAAATATTGGAAAAAAGTGTGACATTATTTATGGAAGGCCCCTAATTAAAATTTTAGAATTCCTCTCCCTCCATTTTAATCGAAACTTTTCAGGCCACGTATCAGACCACTTATCTTTTAGACGTATCAGACCACGTATCTTTTAGACGTATCAGACCAGATACGTCTAAAAGAACTCTTTCTCCCCGTAGATATCGATTTACGTTATTGTACTATTCGATTATAGTGCAACAGCGTGTAATATTGTACATCACCGGAAAGCTGTCCAATAACCGAGGGTATCTTTGCGTTACCGGGGCAGTTCAATTCCTTTTAGTAACCGTAGCTGACGTCTGTGAAACCATTCACGACGAACGGGATTATTTTAAGCTGTAAATTTGCTTCTTGAGAGTAAATTTCTATAACTGAATGATTAGTTTCACCGCTCATGTTTTGGTACCAGTTAGTTTGAATGAATGAGAGCAATGCGCAGATTCAGATTACAGTTAGGACCAATTTCTAATAGAAATCTGCAGTGGCTGAACCCGAGTCCTGTCTGGTTCGCGATAGTACTCGAAGTGTAGCGAACAGCATTACTTCGGGCCTGCATCAGACAGAAAATGAAAATGAAGCATGTTCATTTAAAAATAAACAAGTGCAACTCTTTCAGTAGCAAGGTGAAGCTCGGAACATTGAAATTTCCAAATGTCTCACCCATTATCTTCTATTGCACACTTTTACCCCTTTTCATTCTCTTGGTGCTGCCACGGAAGTACACTGGTGTGCAAAAGTTAAGGAACATTTCGTAAAATGCGAGAAATTTGCAAGTAATACGAAAACTATGTTTCGAAATCAGTTCTGGAGAATTGTGTATTCCTTCAATCGAGTATCATACACATTTTTCAGTGAAGATTCGGTCACGAGGGCAATTTGGGGGGCCACCAGAAAGGCATGAAGGCGAAAATGGAGTTTGAACCATCCTCTTTCACACAAAGCTGATAACGAGATGCAATTTTATCAATAATTATGTTTGATGCGCATAATATTAACATGCATTTTCATAAACACAGCACAAATATGTGGGAAGATATAAAGGTTTTCTTAAAAAATCCCAAATTTCCCCGCATGTTTTTTGCTTATTTCATTCAAATTATACGAAATTTGCAGCGCGCTTGATAATATGTTACAGAAGTATTGTATTAAAATTTCAAGCAAATACGTTGAATATTAGAGGAAAGATGAGTGTTTGAACTAAATAATTTTTTACTGCGCATGTGCGAGACGCAGCGGAAGTTTTCTTTCATAACTTCAAAGCCAGATATGTAGAGCAACTTTTTTTAAAAAAATTCCAGTTGAATCACATTAAAATTCAAGCGGATACCGGCATTTCAGTGAGGTGAATTTAAATTTCTCTTTGAGAGAAGCTAAATGATGAGGGTTCTTGTACAAACTGATATTGTTTAAACTTGAATCTTCAAATGGTATTCAAGAAAATGCAATTTAAATAATGTATTAAATTTATAATTGCACATTGGTATTCAGGATATTCAATTTTGCTGAAATTCAATGTTAATGTTCGAAGATTCAAATTTAAAAAATATCAGTTTGTACATGTTATAAGCAAGCAGCATGCTCTAAGCAAAAAACATGCGGGGAAATTTGGGATTTTTTAAGAAAACCTTTATATCTTCCCACATATTTGTGCTGTGTTTATGAAAATGCATGTTAATATTATGCGCATCAAACATAATTATTGATAAAATTGCATCTCGTTATCAGCTTTGTGTGAAAGAGGATGGTTCAAACTCCATTTTCGCCTTCATGCCTTTCTGGTGGCCCCCCAAATTGCCCTCGTGACCGAATCTTCACTGAAAAATGTGTATGATACTCGATTGAAGGAATACACAATCCTCCAGAACTGATTTCGAAACATAGTTTTCGTGTTAATTGCAAATTTCTCGCATTTTACGAAATGTTTCTTAACTTTTGCACTCCAGTGTAATTGATGTAAGAAATGAAGAGTGCCGAGTGCAGGCAGTTTTTGGGAACATTCAGGGGTCTGCCCTAGACGGAGTTGAAAATATCAAGGTCACGCATTCAGCTTTAATTCAGTTCCGATTGCATTACATAATGTGAGGGCAAGCCTGAAGCAGGAAGATTCAATCTTTCCTGGAATCGGTTACGAAACCACTGATGCAACCGCCAGTTTTTGAAGACATCTCCACTTGTGGAACCCACCGAATCTGCGGGATCGCGTGCGGAGTATCGCAAGAATCGGTCCGCAGAGCCACTCTGTATTCCTGGGACGCAGCCGGCAGCATAATGACCGTGGAAATATCGATAAGATTTGCTGGATGCAATCAGCAACAGAACCTGACCTCGTTGCCGTAATCGGCCGCTCACCAAGCGTCGGAAATCGAACGCATTAATTGTTTCTCGGTGCCGCCTCGAAGTAAACCCGAGAAATGGTGTTTTCGACCCTGCGAAGGTGAAATCGGGCCGCTTTCGATCAATTCACAATCGAAAAGGTCGCAAAAACAATATCTCGTTATTTAGCAGTTGAACAGCCAGCCATGTTTATCACACCGAATGCATTATCCACTGACATTGACTACAGATGTTTATAAAGCTATTAGCACGGGCAGTAGATGATTTACAGTTAGCACTTTAAGGTATCCGACTGGTTTAAAATCGTCGTTTTCGATGAAATCATCAAAAAAGATTTTTATGACTTATTTTTGTAGCCTGTTTAATCAGCTTTCTAAAACTGTCTCACTTTTTACTCTACGTGAATTACAAATGGAGTTACGGCTTTATTTCGGTGGAGTTTTATCACCGAACTGTGAGCATTATTTTATGTTGCATGAAAACTTTGAATGTGTTTTCTGAGAAATGATATTTTTGAAGAAAACTGTCGACCGTAACAATGATTTCTCAAAAAGTTAATCAAGTATCGATATGAAATTTTCTGAGATTGTTTTTTGTAATATGCTTGATGTTTTCCTCTGAAAACTAAGGTCAATTTTAAAATCAAGTAATATTTTTAAGTGCTTAAATATAAACGAAAAGCATTTTTTATGAAAAATTACCAGTTTAGTAACTATGCTCAGCTATATCTCAAAACTATTTTGAAGTACAAGAAATATTTTAGAGCATAACACAGATAACTGTCATAAAAATGTACTCCTACAAGGATTCATATATATTTAGAATATGATTTTGTCTATAGCTGTTAGCGTAAGGCAAATATTTTAGTCATTTTTCTTCAAATTTCTCAGTTTTTTTTTTAAATATTAATTTTAAAGCCTAATTTTACAATATTTTCATAGTTTTAAAACACATGCAGTTGAAAAATAACATTAATATATATATATAAGTTATTTTTCAAAAAAATGCCTCCGAACACAGTCGGATACCTTAAGAACACGAATAAAGTTTTGATATTGTTACTGTCAGACCTACAGTTTTGATCAAGAAGAAGTAAATTGGTAAAGTTTGCCGAAGAGTAAAATAGCATTCAAAATGAACAGAACCAAAACATATCCGTATGAACTTAGCACTTAGTAACGATATAGGGTGGATTGGGTACCGATTTTACAGCATCACGAATTTAAACATTTCTTCTAGCTACCATTTTCCTCTTTTATACTATCGTAATATATCAAAATGTTCGGTGGTCTTTCCCCTTTAAATTGGAATAAGAATCTTCTTACAACTGAGCACCTGTAAAGGTTAAGTTTTGAATGCGTAGCCACAGGTGTCTAGTTCTCCATCTCGTCGGCGTCACTGGGCACTCCTTCTCTAAAACTTTGAAATATTAAAGAGAAAAACTTATTTTACTATCTGGGGTGTTCTTTTATTATTTGACAACCTTTAAGTATTGCTCACATGGTTAACCCTCCAGCCGTTAGGCTTTCAGATTGCTAAGTTTAACGAAATTGTCACGTTAAACGAGAAGGTTATTCTTCAAGTTGTGAGGTTTTGAACAAAAGGATTTCAACCCCCTTTTGTGGTCATTTTCGCGCCGTAGGGGGTCTATTAGACCTGTTATCGTTCAGCAGTGACAGATGACTTCTAACCTCGATTCTTTGTGACAGAATCCTTTGTTAGAAGACCCTTCTTTGAGCATTCTTAGAAAAGTTGGTCAAACTGACTCTCCGCTGACCACAGGCACTCCCTCTCATTATGTCGCCGCGTGATACCTGGGGAGAAGAGAAAAACTTGTAGAAGAAAAATCTCGGGTCTGACACTCATATGGAACTTTTCTTTTCCGAGACAGTCTCGGGTCTGCCGTTATGAGAGGAAAAATGTTCACTCAGATATCTCGGGCCTGACGCTAGGAGGGTTAAAAACTGAAAGTTTTAATATTTTCATTGCAGTGATAAGTGAAAAATACACTGGCCTCTACCTCAGCAATGGATTGACGGCATCATGAATACTCTCAAATGACTGAGACATCAACTCAAACTTACACGATCCTTTTTCAATTACTTGTGCGAGTGCAGGTAGGTGCGCGTTTTTTTATGTATTTGTGTGAAACAGCGGGAAATATAATAGCTTCTGATTATAATTGTATTTATTGAAAACTCTGAAATTTACTTATTGTATGAAGCTATTTCCAAAAGCCGCTGGTAGGTATAAGTTATTTCGAATGTTAGTTGAACATTCATAAATGAATATATTAACAAAACCTTTGAAAGAATTTTCAAACTAAATTAAACAGCAAAATATTTCAGGCAACTTATTGCAAAGCATGAAAAAATAAAAACCATCCCTCAAGAATAATGTCTGCAACAATTTGAACGTAATACTTAAGATAAGATTAAGATAAGATGCTCAGCTAACTGACTCAGAAGACAGCTGCTTTATAATAAAGGTAAATCAGCACTCTATGCGCTCAGCCTTTGATACCCGTTTGCCCCAAATAAGATTTTGACACGGGGCACTGCGAACCCCTTTTTTACTTTTTCATACTATACAGATAAAATTGAAATTAAATAAAAATTAAATCTACAAAGTTTAATCTTTGATTTAGTTATTTTTTATTCATAAAACTACACTCGCCAGAATAACTTCAGTCGGGTCGGAGTTCCAAACTGTAAGTAGCAAATTCTCTTCCTTTGAGGAATTTAACTTTCTCTAAACTGCTCTAGAGAGATCGTTGTTCTGGAGGTAAGACACATCGAGTGTTGCCAATAAGTGGTTTGGAAATTTCTTTAATCCATTTTGAAAAATATTAAGGGGTGCCCGGTTGGCTGGTGTACTCAGTTTTCCCACCTCGCCGTAGCACATGTTTTACATACGAGCTGATTTACTTCAAGTAACACAAAAGAAGTTCCACAAGATAAAGTAACAAGCTTAAGTGACGAATAAAATCAAAATAAATTATTAATTACAAATATTTAAAATTTAAATGCAAATGCATTACATATTGCCAAATAATGCGATATTTTCATTACAAAATAGCAAGCAACTGATTGAAAATGATTTACAATGTCAGTGATATTTTTCACCCTTGGAAAATTAATATAAGAAAATAATACATAGTTATTTATACATTTTTTTCTTATGTTAATCTTCTCTCATCAACCAAACTAACACGATTTACTTCTTAATAAACGTTCGGTTACGATCACCGCATATTTAGGGGTCTATTCTGGTACCCCCGGTTGGGTTGGGTTCCGTTGTTAACGTGCGGAACCCACCCCAACCGGGGGTAGCAGAATAGACACCTTGGACAATCAATAAAACCTCTTCAGTGCTTTCGGAACTGTGCAACAAGCTACTTACTTTAACGGCACAATATAAAAGTATCGTTTTACTTTCTAACAAGATTTCCTAATTATTTTAGTATATTATAATTTGTACTATTTATTTATTTATTTATTTAAAGAAAAGCACACTACAGAGAAAACTCCATTTACAGAGTGCTGACAAACACACAAAGAACAAAAGTCACAAGGAGCAAATAAAAAATAAAAAATATGCCTTAGAAAGCAAAAAGTAGACCACAGAGAATACATAAAATCATAAAACTTACGCAGACGTATATATAATTAAAAACGAAAACACATAATCACGAAACTTTAAGACACACTATGACACCAAAAGCCGTATTATTTTTTTTAAAAAAAATTAAAGTTCATTTCCAAAAAGCAAGGGTCAGAACGTCAAAACACGCAAACACCGAATCTAATAAAAAACACACCGGGAGTTTAAAAGTTTAAAGAAGTAAATACACACTCGAGATTAAAAGAAAAAAATGCAACACATAAGATAAAAATAAATGAAACACGGCGCCAAAAAACGGGTCGAATACATAAGAACACGGAAAATCAAATAGCATAAAAATCTAAAATATAAAACGTATCACGTATTTAAAAGATGCAAACATTTCGACTTAAAAGCACCTAGAGACATATTAAAAATGTCGAGTTCATCGGAGAACGTGTTAAAAATTTTATAAAACCTATATAACGAGAACCTGTTAATATAATTAAATTTGGAAAGGAACTCTGGTTTCTTAAAATTCTGGCGGGCACAGCGAAATCTATTGAGCTCATTATGTCATTACAATCATATGCCAAGTGGAATTAAAAAATCCCCCTTTTAAACAGTTGAACCACACTTACTGATCAGTGCAGCACTTTTAGTGCAACAGTCCTTCTTAAGTAAGCGTGCACGCATCTTTCCTTTCTTGAATTTTAAGCACACAGATATAAGAATAAAATGTACTTTGCGATATTTTTGATGGATTTATTACAATAGAGAAAAACTAAAAGGGTTCCATTTATTGCAATAATTATTCTTTTCACTGGCATCTATGGGTTTGTTCCATGCCAGCATCTCTTCGATTCGCGAACGGGTCGTTAACTACTCTAAACTGGACAGAGAACCTCGAGTCGCTTGATATAGAAACCCGCCTTTTGGAGTAACTTATTTCTGTGGAAAAAGAAAATAAGAATGCCATCATTTTTATTTGAACTCGAGAGGAAAGATGGATGCGACGGACGTTCGGAGCAGACGACTTGCTATCGAGTACCTGCGAAGCTATACTGTCCTACCGCCACGAGAAAAACCCTGAACAGGGTTGTTCGTTGGGCGAGGAAGTCATTTTTGATCGAAGTTCAAAGCGAAACGAGACTTCCGCCGGTGAATGAAATAAATCCCTTTCTTTCACCTCCCTCAAATGCAGTGGAATATCCCGTTTCCATAACGACCGTCATCGGCATGTCTGGTGTCTGCGGTTTTCCTCTTAGCGGTAGGACAGTAGAGATGGTGGCGACTGACTCCAAGCCTGCTTCTCCCGATGACCCGGTCATGATGATGGCCGATAACACAGGTCTGCGATGAAAAAATTGTCGGTAAAGCAAGTGGTGTCTTTTATAGATTTTTGGATGCTGATTACTGGAAAAATAATGAAAAAATTCCACCACGTACAGTTTCATCCCAAATCGCAATATATTTTTTACGAATTTAGTATATTTCGGACCAAAAAGTATTATTTATATGAATTCGATAAACATATTTATGGACTTAAAATAGTAAATTGGTGGATTAAACTACCAAACAAAAAAGAAAAAACTATTTCAATCCAGAATATTCCTCTGAATCGGTAAATTGCCTATTAAACAAAATATTAAAGACAGAGGAAACCAGTTGAAACCGGATACCTCACCTGCTTACCAAAAAAGTGTTCCTTATTAGCACAAGATGCTGTACAATATTGCTACGATATCCTCACGATATTGTGCGGTGTTCAGAATATCGAATAACATTGTGAGGGTATCTTACAATATCTTGTGCTAATAGGGTTACTTCCACCGCTTCGCATAAAATTAGTCTTATGAAACAATTTGTCAAGGCTTTGCCAAAAGAAGGTGAATGCTTCAAATACTTTTGTGACCAGATCCCGGGTTTATCCGAAGCAAAACTGAAGGAAGATGTGTTTGTAGGACCAGACATCAGGAAAATGATAAAAGATGAAAATTTTGAGATTAAAATAGAAACAAACTAAGGGAAAGCCTGGGAATCTTTCAAACTAGTTATTACTAGCTTTTTTGGAAATAAAAAGGACCCAAACTACAAATCTATTGTAGAAAAGATGATAAAAAAATTCAAGATTTTAGGTTGTAGTTTAAGCTTAAAAGTTCATTTTCTCGATTCGCACCTGGACTATTTTCCTGAAAATTTAGGTGCAGTTAGTGAGGAACAAGGTGAAAGATTTCGCCAAGATATAAAGGAAATGGAGAGGTGATATCAAGGAAAGTGGAATGTCAGCATCATAGCCGACTACTGCTGGATGCTACAAAGAGACAATCCCTGCAAAAAAGAGGAAGTGTTTAAAAGAGGAAAAGTGACAAAAGAACTTTTAAGATAAAGAAAAAACGTTACTATAAGGACTTGTAACTTTAACCTATACTTAACACTTACTTGAATTAGGATATAAATGTAGGTAATTAATATGGATTTACGAATTAATGAAATTTAAATGAAGTGTCAAAATTTCGAGATTTCAACTGTTTCCTTCAAAATATGCAATCACTTTGTAAAAAATCTGCATTCGATAGAAATAAATGGATTTCATTTTTAGAATCAGCACTAAAAACAACATAAAAATCAATCATCCAAATTAAAACAATTCTCAAAAAGTATTTTTTTGCAGGCCTGTGATAATTCTTTTTTCCTCAATAAATCTTGATTCTGTAAAATTATCTACTTCTATAATTCACTGCTCGTGCGTTGTGGCATCGCAGTTTTCTCCTTCGCGCATCAATGCTCGAGAGTTCTATTAACATTTTAATGCACCATTTGCAAATAAAATGTTACGCTTACTATTCTCGAAAGTTGCCCGTAATTTCCCTTCTCTTCTTTTTTCTTTGGATCCTTTGGTGAAAGAAACCAGCGGGAGTGTTCTCCCCTGAACTTTCTCATATACTTCCCCCAAAAGGTGCCGTTTTTCCTTCCCCCGCGTGGCTAAAAAGATTCGACCTACTGTTATCCAGAATCCAATGACTGTCAGAAGGTTTTTCATTACAGTGATTGAAAAATATCTAGGCAAAGAATTCAAAGAGATGCGTACCGATTAAAACGCATCTATCGCACACTGCTAGGTTTCACTCTTGCCGTCTCAAGGACAAACTGACGTAATTTGCTCCTTTCGTGAGCACAGACGATTGCTTCCGTACGCATGCGCGTCGAGATAGCGGATTGGTTTAAATGGTAAATTATACAGAGCGACAGATAGTCAACCCTTTGACGGATTTGGAACAAAATTTTATACGGACCTACATCCATGACTATAAAACTGTGTACCAAATTTTATCCATCTTGCTATTCAAGTGTTTGAGTTATAGTGTTCGCATGACTTCGGACATACAGACAGACAGACTTCCCGTTGACGGACTTTGTCCAAAATTTGTAAGAAACCTGCAAATTATGTTTAAAGACCACATACCAAATTTCATCCCCGTAGCTCTTATAGTTTTCGAGTTATCGTGTTCACAGACACACAGACCAGTCTGGCGCCAGCGGACTACTCTTAATGGAAGTGATGAAAAGGGTAATTTATCTCCAGCCTGAGAAACCGCTTGCGACAAAAGGACAGGCCCAAAAAAGTTAAGGAGCCAATAATGGCTCGCTGAGGTGAACTGCACCTACAGAATTGACGGGGATTCGTGGAGAGGCCTGTTGACCGCTCCCCCTGTAGGAGGACTATGGGAGTTAAAAGAAAGAGCGAGGATGGAGAACGGGAGAGTTTTTCGGAAGAGGACAGAGACGAGCAAGGGCTCGATTTTCTTGGTGGTGACAAGATAGACTTGGGTCGCTGAGATCTCAAGTCCGGTCGACGGAAGACCGACTTCATTCTTTTAGGCCACTCGTAGAAGTGGGCCTGTTTTGGTTATGTGACAGAGCACTGTAAAGAACTGTAATCTTCTGTACCTGAACTTTCATTATACAATTCATAATTTTCTCTTATTTAATCAAGATTACTATTCAATAAAAACTCTTGCACGCACGTGCTATAAAATAAAGGGTATTTCTTGGCTATGGACCTTCCTCCCCAGAGTCTTTGTCTGTCCAAAACGTTACAAGGGTAGCCACGCCATTTGTCCTAAGATCGTTTCTTTCCCACCCATTTTAATCGAAAAATCCACGCACGTCATTCATTCATTCCCCCTACTGCTGTTCTTCGGTTCTCCCCACTCGTCGGATTTCCGATTTTCTAACCTCGTCGCGAAGTTCCAATCTTGGCAGCTTCTTTGATGCGCCGTCCTAGCCTCGTTCGGGGTCTCAAAGAAGAATCGACGCACGAACTGCTGGAATTTGATTTCGTGGGAATTCCATCGCTTTGAATAATTTGTTCTAAATTTCATAGATTTTCGACCTTGCCGATTGTTTTTTCCTTCCCGTGTTCCAAAATTTCCAGTTTGGAATAGATGCGAATTGCCTGCTTTTAAGAAACAGTCATTCTGATTCCAGGTGCGGGGTATGAAACGGTGGTCTGTCATCTAACATTCTGAACCATAGAGTGTCGTATTCTAATGTAAAAATCGATATTGTTCTGTACCAGCTTTCTAAAGAGGTAAAATTATCCTCATAGATAGGCGCAGCCTAAAAGTAATTATCGCTTTAGGCAGGTTCGAAATACATTGAGTCAATAAAAATTCCGCCGAGAGCAAAAAAAAAATACAGTAGAGTCTCCTTACAACGAAGTCTCCCTACAGCGAATTTCTCCCTATAGCGAAATTTTTAATCGGAAAGTTAAATAACATTCAAAATATTCTCCATATAACGAAGTGGTTGTCTCCCTATAACGAATTTTTTCAGACCTTTAGCTTTTCGATTTTTGTCATTTTTGAAGAAAGTTGCTAATTTCTGCGCAAACAAATCGCTCACACGTGCCTGTTTCTGGAACCCCTCGCATTGTTCATTCCAGCGATAACACATAACAATAGAATGCTATGTGAAGGGTAATGCAGTTTTGGGGACCTGGGCTTCTACATTTGTACGGGTGAGGATTCCAAGAATCGGGGTGGAGTTGGGGTGGAAACAGCAAATGGATGTGACAATACGCATTTTATGTTTTAGTACATATTATTCTCTAAATTGGTGAATTGTCTTCACTTTCGAGCATTTTGTTTGTACAATAAAAATTAGTATAATTGTAGCAAATTTATAATGAATATTACTTCATTTTTAATTGAAAGTCATAATTAAATATTTTTGAACTTATAGCACATACTGAAAGGTTTGTAACATTTGCTTAAATAATTGCAAAAATCTCTAATCTCCGTATAACGAAATTTTCTCTATAACGAATTTTCCAACTGGAACCAAGCGATTTCGTTGTATGGAAATTCCACTGCATCGTTATAACAGGTCTATCGTTATACGCAGTTCTCACTGTATAATTGAACACCTTCTCCGTCAAAAGATTTTTTGAAAATGGAAATGAAACGGAACCAAGACTCAACGACGTACTAAAGAGATTTCTCCGCACCAGTCTGCACGTAAGATAGTAGCATCTGACCCTTCTGTAGGGCATTGCGATTCCTTCGTTGAACAGAAATGGAAACGAGAATGTTGTTTCCAATCCACACCTACATTCGTTTTGCACAACAGCGCTGAAAAAAGAGGAACGGAAAGGTACCAGAGCTAGGGAAAAAAATACCTTTTATTTCAGTTTTCTTTGCAATTTTAGGAAGTGCGGCGGCCATAATGACGTCTCTCAAAGACAGAGGCGTGCTTTCACGTTTCACGGATGTGAGGAAAAGCGAATTTCGCGGCCCTTCGTTTGAACGCCTCTCCGTGACAAAAGAGACTCACAATGCGATGTGTTTACCTTCCCGAGTCAATGAAGGCACAAAGGGAAGTTGTCATAAAGCCGACTTGCGAAATGTTCATTATTTTCACAGTTGGCTTTAACATATTCATTTCAGAAACGGTTTTGAACAGGCGAATTCGAGAGAGATACGACTTTTTTCGATGAATTTCCGCATTTGCAGTGCCCAGAACCTTGATAACTACAACTGTAATACATTTTTTCAACACTGTGCACTTTCGGATAACTTTATCTACTTACCCAGTATAATAATAAAGTTAACGTTTTGATACAACCAGTTTGTTCTCACGCTCTTTTATTTAACACTGACCGACATCGGCGACCAACTTGTTCTCCGAGAATATGATTTCAATGAATCTTGCATCATTTTATATTCATGGTTCCTTTAACGAAGTAATTTTAAATTTCAGATTGTGGTAGACACTTAACCCGTGTTCTTCTGGTGGCCTTGCACCTGGTCTGTTCATTGTCTGCATAAATGTCCCTAATGGAGTCGAGTAACTGACCATGTCATGTAACATCTAATTGCACTTTGTCGGCGTCATCTTCACTTTTTTATTCCTCTTGCAGATTTTCACATTAAAAGGGTGCACTACATTTTATGACCAGCGGCATGTTAAATGGAGTAAAACATGCTGAGAAAAGAATGAAAATATATCAATCATAATCATTCAGCTTACTGGATATATTTCTCAATATATGTAATATCTCGGAGCTTGGTTTGAAGATTACAAAAACATTTGATGAAAAAGTGATAATAAAATGAATTAGGATATTACCTCAACTTTCAACAATGAAAGAGAAACACGCAAGTAAATATTTGTTTAAACAATCAAAACGATTTGAATTGCGTTGCAACAATGAAAAGCACTGTTGTAAATTATGCTAAAAAATCTTTTTAAAAGGTTATTAAAATTAAAGAAAAATTGTTCCGCAACTTAATTGATATCATTGAAAAGGTAATTTTTTGCACTTTGATATGGTGTAAAAATAACCTTTGTGCTGTAATATATTCCAAAGTTATTAAGGGAAAACGCCGAAATTTCGCTTAATTTATTATTAATTAAGTGAACTCACTTAAATGAACTCAACTTGATATTTAAAATGCTACATTTTTTTGTGCCCGAGTCTAAAATTATTCGGAAAGAATTTTAAACAATATGAGATTTTTTAAAACATAATTCTTTCAAAATTTCATGTATTTTCAAGCGGAAAAATTGTTCCCAATACATATCCAAGGAAAAAACGCAGTTCTTCGAATATTTCATAGGTGAGATCTTTAATGTTAAAAGAAAATCCTCCAAGTCAAAGGTTTGTTAGAAAATTATTAAAATGCTCAGTATCAACTGTAAACAAAATTATTAACACTGGTTTGAATCTTAAAAAAGCCAAAAAATGCAATCTTCATCATCTTCTTCCACGTCACATCGCTAAGCGCAAAACACGCTGCAGAATTCTTTATAAAAAGCATTTATCTAGAAAAAAAATGGAAAAATGTTGTAACAATAGATGAAGCTTGAGTCCATTTAAATTAATGCAAGAAAAAACTTTAATTTATTATCATCAGAGAGGCATAAAAAACTTAAAACATGGTTTAAAGAATCTGAAGAAAGTTTTTCTAAGAGAATTATGATTGCTGCCGGTTCTTCATATAATGGCAAAATAAAAGTAAAGAGAGTGGATGAAAATGTTAAGATCAACTCCACATTCTATGAGGAGCATATTTTACTCACAATCTTCAAATATGAAACAACATATCTTCATCCACAATGCCGTCAATCCGTATAACTGCACCAAAACAAAGCAAGTAGCCTCACATCACAATCCACTGTTAATTTCCAGGGGAAAAAAGAACAAGAAATGTGTGTTAAGACTATAACCGTCACTGATATTCCTGGTAAATCGTTCTGTGCCACCCATGAGTTTTTGGGATTTTGGATTTTTAAGAAGCTCATTACTCTTACTCTCTACTTGGAAAACTTTGTGGGCATTGGAAAGCTGTCTAAGAGGAGTGTGACAAAATACCTCTTCCGATACCACAAAGATCATGATTTTCATGGAAGTCACGATGCAGAAGTATTGTTTAAGAATTCGAGCTATCAAATTGAACATTTCAAACATAAAAAAAAATATTACGTTAAATAGTTCTGTAAATACCATTAAAATCGTCTAAAAAATGTGAGAACAGCCTCTGTGTTTGAAGAGGTGGCGCCAGTGGGGGGGGGGGAACGGAGCGGTGCCCGCTCGTCGGGAATGCTGCATACCTCATCGGGGAAAATTTTTGTACGGGTATGCAACTAGATGATAAATAATAATCTTGCGAAAATTTGAGATCAGTTTCATTACACTCGTCCCCCCGTGAAGAAGGTCGTGCCCCCGTCGGGCAAATTCTAACGCCACTCTTGTGTATTTGTTCACAGTTTTAAAAAGCTAAAACAAATCAAAACTATGCTGGTCCTCGATTCGTCACGAAAGTGAATTTCCAGTTGATCCGAGATCTCGAAAAAGAGACGTTGAGGTTAGTGTTCCTTGAACATCGCCTCTCAGGGGCACATCTTCTTTAGGTGTGACGGGATTCACGACCCCGAGGTACCCTAGTGCCTAGTCTCCTTTCGTTTTTTCCTCCTTTGAGTTTCTACCTTTTCCTTCCATCCCTTGAGGGTAGGCGAGGGAGCTCTCCATGAGAAGCTGTTGCCACTCTGTTTGCTTCCTGCTTCTTATGGACAGCAAATTGCCCCCACATGTTGGCCGTGCGTGGAGACCCATTAGAAGGGTGGTACATTTCGGTCCCCGATATATCAATCGACCGATATCCCAGTCATTTGGTTGGTTTGCTCAAGGGGATCAAGCGAAGGGGTCATTCCTTGGGCTTGGCGTTAAGGGTGGTCACTGTCCCCGGGGGTGACTCCCAGCGTATAGGTTTCGGCTAGCATCATGGTAAGTGACGAGGCTGGAAATTCTAGAGCCGGTAATTGCCTTCCCAAGTTGGGCTCCGTGGTGGGCGGTGCCGTCGGTCCTGAAGCTCTGCCAATGTCTTATGGGCAAACGCAAATCTGGTGCCTTCAGTGGGCAACAAATCGCATCTGATTCCACAACATCAAATTTCCCAACCTTCTTTCTTATTAAAAGAATATCCACTAGGGATGAGACATTTCATTCCGTGTCTCCATTTCCGGTTGAAAGAGCCATAACTGGTAGTATTGGTGATGTAAAATCCTCTAAAAAGCTTCGATCCGGCGACTTACTGGTCGAAGTTCAAGCTCGACAACAATCAGAACAAATAGTGAAACTTAAAAAAATTTTCAATATTCCAGTAACTGCCTCTCCACATGCAACTTTGAATTCCTCCAAGGGAGTTATCACCCGCGGAGAATTGCTTAATGTTCCAACAGAAGAAATCCTTAAAAAATTGCAAGACCTATGGGTGAGCCACGTACGGCGTGTAATACGGAGGGATGGCCAGCTCCTAAATACAAAGCCCCTTAATACTCAATTTTGACTCTGCCAAATTACCAGAAAATATTAAAGCAGGATATATGCGCTTTTCTGTCAGGATATATATACTCAACCCACTCTGCTGTTTCAAGTGTCAACGTTTCGGACATTCGAAAACTTCTTGCCGAGGGACACTCGCCTGCGCCCGTTGTGCACAACTCGGGCATGAAAGCACTGATTGCAACCATACAGAGAAGTGTGTTAACTGTAAGGGGGAGCACACTTCGTTTCCTCAAAACTGTTTTGCCTGGAAACAGGAGAAAGAAATTATATCCACAAAAATAAAAAAAGCAGATATCTTATCAAGAAGCAAGGAAACTTGTAAAATCCCAGAC
Source organism: Araneus ventricosus (assembly GCA_013235015.1). Classification (NCBI taxonomy): domain Eukaryota; kingdom Metazoa; phylum Arthropoda; class Arachnida; order Araneae; family Araneidae; genus Araneus; species Araneus ventricosus. Next base: position 149,743 of record BGPR01001280.1, on the reverse strand, counting down.
ACCTACATCCGGAAATAGTTACGTTTCTGTAGCAAAAAAATCATTTTCTGCACCATCAGTCCAAAAAAAATTCAGATGTCTAGATATTCCTAGTTCTAAACCATCTGATTCTACTGCCAAAGCATCTCCTCCAATAACCAACTTGCCAATTCCATCCTCTTCATCTGTTGCTCCTGTCAGTGAAGAAGCGTTAGTGTCGCCTGACTTCACTGGTTTTAAACTTGTTACAAATAAAAAAATCTTAAAAAAGATTCTCCAACTAAAACAAATAATAGCATCGCCAAAGCTGAACAAAATCTCAAAATTTTACACAACCTCTCACAGTGAAGTTCTTACCACTGTTCCAAAAAACGATAACATCTGTACTCATAAGTTTGCATTAAAACCTTTTGAAACCGCGAAACCTAATTCTGTTGACACTCAACTTCTACCTTCTTCTTCTTGATTACGGGACACCTCGCCCCTGGTCCCGGAGACGAGTCCATTGTCAGGATAGTGCTGAGGGCCGTGAGATAGATATTCTCGTACTATATTTTCTTTATATATATATATAAATATATACACTTTCTCGTACATCGATGCTTCCATCCGGAGGGTCACCAAAATGTGCAAGACACTTTAGATGACGTGGTTTCATGCTGCCGCAGACTTGGTCGGCTCTAAATTCTAACAGAAATTGACAAGCATAAAAAAAGAGAGAAAAAAACAGGAATGAACCTGTGGAACGAGGTTATTAACCTTCTGATAAATAGAATGAAGGAGACCTAAATTTTCCTCTCTGTTTAAAATTGTAGACAGATTGTCTTTATCATAAATTAGTTTTTTTGCATACTTTTCCGTGAATGGGCAATTCACTACGTAGTGTAAAGTATCTTCCACGGCGCCACAACGGCATTTGATGTTCAAGCTCCTCCCAAATCGTTCAAAGTACGCTGGGAATCTACTGTGTCCACTCAAAAATTGTACAATAAAATGACTAAATTTTTTCGCATGAATTGATACCGCCGGTATTAGTTTTTCTGCATGTCTGACCGTTTTTTATTGTGGACGAAGCCCAACGCTCTTGCCAAATCTGTATTTGCACATTGGAAATTGCATTTTTAAATTGTTTAATGGATTTCTTTGGAATTTTTTCAATGTTAGGTCACTCAACTTCTACCTATGGCCGTTCTCCCTCCATTAGAAAAACGACTTGAACAATCTCGGGAATCTGATGCCGATGCCGAGATGAGCTCCTCCTCTTTACCAGAAGAGGATGCCTTAATAGTATGACATGTCGGAGGACTTGGAAGACTCGCCTGCAGTTATCAATCCTCCTCCCTCTTCCAAACCTGAAAAGGCAAACAAATACGAAAACAGGTAGCATTATTGCTTCCCTGTTTCGAACATTGCTTGCTTTTTTAAAAAAATATATTTTGAGAACAGCAAATGACCTGCGCTGTTTAGTTTTCTTATAACTAACTTGTTTGCTTCTTGAATGTTTTTAACATTTCATCTTTATAGTTTTCATCCTTGGAATTTTGCTCGGTCTTTGAACACCATGTGACGCTTCAGTCATACATTTCATATCTTGAAACTTGCATCTTTTATCTTCTTCCGTCGTTCATCCATCCATTTTTGGCAACATGCTTTTATCCTCTCATGTGCGGCTATGAATGACTGCGAAGAGATTTTAGAATTTCATCTACCACTTTTAATATCACACCATGTATTTTAACACCGTGATCCTGCTTATCTACCATACGTTTGGCGCACTTTAGCCAAAAATGGCTCCTGCGCCATTAAACCTCACACGACCAACCAACATTGAACATCGATAGTTCAACTATCCATGGTTTCAAAACTATCAATGCTATTGATAGTTTTCTCCCCGGCGATACTATCGGTAGGTGTTCTTCCAGTCGATAGTTTAGAAAATATCGACTGAAAATGCAGCAAAAGATAGTATTGCCCGGGAGAAAACTATCGATAGTATCGATAGTTTTGAGAAAGTAGATACTATAGATTGTTGCAGTCGATAGTTTAGAATATCGATAATATCGAGAGTTCCAGTCGATAGTTTTGAAACTATCGACTGAAAATGCACCTATCGATAGTATTGCCCTGGAGGAAACTATCGATAGTTTTGAGACAGTCGATACTATCGATTGTTTCACTCGATAGTTCCGAAAACCTGATACTCGACGTGGCTTCGATAGTATCGTTAATTTATCGATGTTTAAGGAACACGAGTTGAGGTGGGTAGGATAAAAAAAATGTCATCGCAACTGAGCATGCTCTGATGAAGTCAGATCACGTGATGTCACCATCATAGGGCAAAAGGAAGAGCGCATGCCGCCTAATTGCAAGTTATCTTAAAATGTGCTGTGATGTCATGCCCTTTTTTCTTTTGCAAGACGTGAAGTGTTGTGTAATATTTGTAACGAATAAAAAAATATATATTTTTAGTATTTTTAAAATATTTAAAGAAAATAAATTTAGATAAAAAATCGTTTCGCCATAAGAGAAATAAATTTAAAAATATCGTTTGGTCGTAAAAGAAATTCATTAAAAAATCGTTTGGTATCATTTCTTTTCTAAAGGTTATAAAAATACATTGGCAGCGATATTTTTGGCTGAGCGAACGTTGCCTAGCAACGAAGAAGAAGAAACGTTATCAAGATGAAATTCGATGTGGAATTAATGTAATGTGTGTGATGTGAGTGTTTGTGTAAAATGTCTGTGCTGTGGAAATTGTCAATAAATATCTTATTTTTTTTTAAAGAAGGCTCAAGATTCTTCATGGAATCCTGCAAATATAGAACAGTTGTGTTGGATTTTAACTGGGACTGGTGTTGTACGTTTGAAGTTCATGAATTAACTCCACTGAAAAAGACAGGCGAAATGTGGATATTAGATGTTATATTTTGGGATGTTGAAGTTTTGAAATCTGATCAAAGAAACCAAGGAAAGAAATTATAAACCGAATCATGTTTTAAATGAAAATTAAAACAATGAAGTAAACGAATATCTTTCTAAAACTTCAAT
>BGPR01001280.1:122491-137484 GCA_013235015.1 Araneus ventricosus | reverse complement strand
CTCCTGTCTCCCGAAAGAAAACTGAAAACTGCAAACTGATCTTAAAAAGAATGCTCAGAAAATTAAATGTCGTGCTAAACCTGTTGGAGAATTCTTGCACCTTTTCTGTGACACCGGGGACGATCACAGGGCCCTTGCTGAATATTTAAATTCGCAAAAACTTGAATACTTCGTAATACCTTCTCAGGCCGAAAAGTCAACCTAAATAGTTATTAAAGGACTTGATATTGATTCATCATGCGAAGACATTAAAGAAGAGCTTACGCAGAAGAAATGCAGAGTCGATAAAGTGCACCAATTCAAAAAATTCAGGAACAAAAAACTTATTCCAGTTTTCCGAGTTCGCCTGTTGCCATCAGAAAATTTTAAAAATATCAATGTAGAAATATTATTCATCTCGGCCGAAACCAACATATCTTGTAGAAAAAGCATTATCTTATGGGCACTCTCGGGGTAAATGCACCAAAGATAAAGGATGAGAAACCGGAGTTAAAACTAAAGTATTTATTTGTTAAAACATAATATTAAAAAGTATTTACACAGGTATTATTTACATTTTAGACAAGAGGGATTCAGGGTTTTTAGTTAGCCATTAAAATATCAAACTTATACCTCGATAAAGCATTTAATTATAGCCATCGCCCATCGCCGCCGTGCTGACAGGGAAAAGATTCCCGCAGCTGCCTAAGCTCACCAATCCTACAGCATGGCCGTTCTGCTTCAATTCAAAAAGTCATCTCCTCAGGATTCAAACATTGCACTCAGTTCTTTAACGGAGAAACACCCACGCATCACGTGATTAGCACGGAGAGACCGCGTGATCTTTGTCTCTCGCTATCTTTCCGCTGACACAACAATATTTAAATGAGCTTGCACGGAAAGTGAGAAATGTTATTGGGAAGGAATGAAACTTGCGCTTTTAAGCTAGACTGGGAAAATACAATTCCTACATCTATAATGAAATCACTCTCTTATACATGAGTATTGCAGTTGAAAAGTATCAAAGAAAATCTGTCGGATTTCCATTGCCAGTCATTCGCACACTAGCATCTAAATGTAAAATTAATATCAAATATGTCATCTCTGCTGAAAGCCACGACTCCAGAGCTGGTCCGCAAAAAAATTTAGAAAACCCAATAAGGAAATGCGCCAACTGTGGAGGACCCCATACTGCCTCATAAAGAGGATGTCCAAAGTATCCTAAATTTAATTGTAATGTAATAAAAAAAGGCCACTCATATGCAGATTACTCAGATATTTTCAGACTCATTAATCATCTAAAAAGCATCCCTCAAGCCATTCCCAACTTTAAAAGCCTCCTGAATAAACTTGATAGCGAATGTAATATAGAAAACTAACTCTTCCTTCAGTAAACAACAGAATTGACTTCACGAACTCTTTCACAACTCCCTCTTATCCTGCAATTAAATGAAGAACAAGACGCCTCCCCGCCGCATCACCTGTTCCGAACATCGAATATTTTTCAACCACCCTCCTTTTCCTGGGATCTCAATTGTTTGCCTTCGACTGGAGCGAATTCACGCCATCTCATGGAAGAGGAATGAAGATCTTTTTCTCTCAACTCCTAAAAAATGCTAATTCCTATTAGAATTCTGTTCCCTTATTTTTCTCCCTTTCATCACTTACTCTCCCTGTAGTAACCCATGGATCTTATTTACAAGTAACTCCTCCACTTTCTTATACGTTCCTCCCCCCCTTTTTATTCTTCTTGGTACAGTGTTATTAACTTAGAGTTATTGTGTTACGTCAAATTTTTCCACCAAGCCTATGGAATGGAGATTATAGGTCACACCGACCCAGGCTCTATCATTCAATTCACGCCGGTATTGGTGAATACTCGCTGAGGTATTGGTGAATTTGCGTAAGAGAAGGTAAAATTCATTTTCCACTCAATCACACAACTGCAGTTTGATAGTAGAAACCCAGGGTCGTTCCGTGAATCGGAAGGTTGCTTAAAGCTGTTCCTCGTTGCATCTCGGATTTGCTCGAAAAACTGAAAACTGCGCGTGTCTAAAAGACGCATAAATGAGAAGAAACGGTATTATTTGGGGGTGTAGATTTGAGCAACTTGTCCCCCACTCGTGGAAAAATTCAGAAATGGGAGTTGGGATGGATTGAGACGCGGGAACATGGATGCAGTCCATCAATTTCGATGATGAAGATGTTCGCATCCCCTCATATATATATCCCTTTCAACGATATTGTGGAACTTGCGCACAGTCGCATTTTCTGTAAGTCATCAATTAGTGTTCTTTGCGTACAAGCGTTAGAAAAGTTGCAGTACTGTAAACTTTATCGATGTCTATATGATCTGGCTTGGAGTAGGAGAATGACACCTCATGCCCCTGATAACACAACGATGCTTCCCTGGGAAAATGCTAAGGACCTTAAAAACTGTTATTTTCAAACATAAGACATACAAATATAATTTAAATTAAGCAATAAATAATCCATATAAATTAATCGTTATGTTAAATAAATTGAAAATACATGAATAATGCAATTATCAATTTCCCTTGAGAAAGTGGTGATTATCTCATAGAAAAGAACCCCCAACCATCAATCACTCTCTTAAGTATGCATTCTCTATTGCCTCTCTAGTTGTTCCTGCCAAAGGCAATTAGGAACCAGTAAACCTACAAAGTGTGCGCAAATTTCACTAGTTAATGATGTGCGGAAATGCGCCTGTGCGCATCGGACACAGAACCCTTTCAACAACTCCGATTTGAAAAAAATTACTCAGACTTTAGAATACATCATTGTAAGTATGGAAAAAATTCAAAATTTCAGTGTTTGAAACAGTTGATAGTTTTGTTTTAACAAAGACTTCACCACATTTCTCATAAATGGATGCGCCCACTCTTTTTAACTTCACTAAATTCTCCAGAAGTCTCAGGAGCAACCTCGTGGAAAGGTTTAGGCGTCAACTGAAACTTTGTTTTTAAAAACCACCTCGGTATCACCATCTGTTGGGGAATATATGAGCATATTGTGTTAACTACAATGTGGCAGTAATATATAACATAATATAACACCCTGCAACTATAACCATATGGTTATTTAAGCAGTGACGCGGTCATGAAGAGGAAGAAAAATCCCAACACCCGAGGGGGTGGCCTCTCTTAAAACTTGACAATTCTCTATACCGCTGCCTAATTAAATACGCAACGAGTCTACAAACATTTACAGGAGCGTTAGGAAGGATTGCTATTGTGCTATGCATTATAAAAATATTTTGGAAACACAGAAAAATAAAATCTTGAAAAACACAAATTTACACAGTTATATATGAAATAGCTGGAAATTAATAAGAGCAAAATGCAATGGAAAAGCTATACGAAGAGTAAAAAATACACGAGAAAAACAGAAAATGAGAGGAAAAAGATGAAAAACAAATCTATCTATTTAATACAGTAATAAAAATAACATAAAAATGTATACAAGAACAGAGAGATGGGCCGCACAGAATATGGCAGTAATGCAGCAACCATTGAAATCGACTCGAAGAGGTTACTGTGGAAAAGACGGCGCCTTTTGGGCTTGTTGCAGATATGCAAAACCGTGTCATAAAGGAATACTCCACTGCAATACTTAGCGCAGTGTATATTTTTCGGCCATGTTTAGTGAAAAGTTAATTTACAAATGAATCAGACAGCTAATCTTCTCGTCTAAGGGACTTTTGCTCTAAGTTTGTGTTGTGCTATTTCTTTAACTAGTTAAGTTTTCCTGCCAGGGAATCTACTCCAGAAGTAAGAAAAAGCATTTATTTTTCTGAACTATATTAAATTTTGAAGTTGTTTAGAGTTTTTTTTTTTTTTTTTGGCGTGACCACTTGTTTTAAGTTAACTCTGGAACATCGTCTTCAGAAATGGAAAAAAACGTAAAAATACACTATCTAAGACAAACACGCGATTAAATATTTGTTTAAATAATGAAAACTGTTTGAATTTCTTTGCAAAATTTAAAAAAAAATTTTGTAAATTAAGTTTAAAATATATTTTTTCGAATTTTTTTTAAATTGGAGAAAAAATTGTACGGCAACTTAATTAATATAATCGAAATGATAATTTTTTGCATTTTCAAATGATGAGAAATTTATTTTTGTGCTATATTATTTTCGTAAGTTATCAAAGAAGGACGCGAAAATGTCCCTAAATTTTTAATTAATTACACTTTCAAAAAATGGCTTCGAGGTACACATTTCCTTCTTCTAAAGTATTTTTACACACACGCACATTTTCCTTTACTATTTGTAAAGATAAGTTATTTTCTGAGGCATTATTGTTTCATTTTTCCAGTCTCATTAAAAATGATGAATTTTTATTAAAATAAAAGTTTGTTGCTTTGTTAAACTTTTAAACCTTGATTTGGAATACAAAATTTATTGATAACACAAATTTATCATCATCAAATTAATCATCAATATTTTCGATATTTCCGTGTGTATCAATGCACCTATAGTATGGGGCAGATTGATAAAAATCCATCTTTAGGAAAAAATTGTAATAAGCATTTTATTATGTCATTTATGACCAAAACTCGATTGAAATCCTATATTACGTTACCAAATGCATTAAAAATGTCGTATTTTGATTGAAATAAAAGTTTTATACTTTGTTAAACTTTTGAACCTTGATTTAGAATACAAAATTTATCGATAAAATTTTTTTTTTGATTCCACAACTATCAATCATCATCATTGTCGATATTTCCGTGAAAGAATCCATGTGCCTCAAGCGTGTTTCAATGTACTCTTAGTGTGATGCAGATTGATACAAATCCATTTTTTGGGAAAAAATTGTGATAATTATTTTATTATGTCATCTATGACCAAAACTGAACTGAAATCCTATATTAGATTCAGAAATGTATAAATATAGCTTATTAATTCCAATTATTACCGTTGGTAAAATCAATTTTTAGCTTTCCAAAAAAAGTGCATCACTGTCCCCTCATTCCCCCTACTCCTTCAATCGCTTCCTCCTCCTTTCCTAACTTCTTTTCTTTGAGCGCATTTTCAAATAATTTTACCTCGACATGCAAGACTTCCTTTTTGAAAAGTGTTATTTAAATGCTCTCTTCTAATAAATCAGTTATTCAGATGAAGAAAATTCCTTTTAAGATGGAAACAATATTGTTCAGCCAGCGCTCTTGAGTTAACAGGGATCAGGGTAAATATCCAAAGACAGTGAAATCTGTGCACACTTCAAACGTAGAATATTTAAAAATCTGCCACTGAATGTAAACATCTTCTAACACTAAATGTTTCCAGAGAATTTTTAAAAGTATCTCTTGCCCAACTGCTAGTTTCTGAGTTGATGAACTTCCACTGCAGAGATGGAGGAAGAACCTCATTCTGTAAATTGTTCTGTGCCCCTATTGTTCTTTACAATTATTCTGCTACAATTATTTGGTAACAGTTCCTAACAGGGTTCCTATCAGAACAAAGTCTTCTAACAGTTATAGAAGAACAAAGTCTTCTAACAGTTATAGAAGAACAAAGTCTTCTAACAGTTATAGAAGAAGAAAGTCTTCTAACAGTTATAGAAGAACAAAGTATTCTAACAGTTTGGTTCAATTATTATTATATGCTGTGTTCTGAAAGTGTGTAATTATTATATAATAATAAAGCTTTTATCTCTTGCTCAACCGCTAGTTTCTGAGTTGATGAACTTCCACTGCTGAGATGGAGGAAGAACCGCCTTCATAAACAAGAGAATTCAGGCAAATGCATCTAGAGAGAGAGACAGCAACGAAGTAGCGAGAGTTCTCTTCTTTATAAATGGCGTCATTAAGCAAGAAGATGGACTGATTTTATCAGCGCTGCTTTATTTATGTATTCCATTCGGCTGGTAATTGGGAAGTTTTACCTGCGCGTGGGTGATTGAAAGATTGTTCGATTCCAACCGAACTGTCATCGTTCTAATTAACTTATTAATCTTTTCTTGTGATAAAAGAAAGAAAGAAACAGCAACTTTGTTACGATAATAACAAATTACAAGTAAAAAATCAGATAACTTCTAAGCTTTCGAATGAACGGAGAATTCGTAATCAAATAGAGAAAGTTTTACTATAAAGAGAAGAAAAAAATCGAACTTCAATCGCTAACTAAGTAATCTAATAGCTAAGTAAATAAAATGATGTTTTAAAATAAGAAGAAACACCTAAAGTATTTAATTAATAAGATTTTTTTATAAAATGCATGAAGAGATGAAGAAGCATAAGTGTTATATTCTCCTATAACTTTTTTTAGTTTTCCTCCAGGATGATTCACCACGTTGGCCATACCAGGTTGACCCCATATACAGTAAAAATTGGATAGGATATTTCTGCAAAAACTAACAATTCTGATGGTAGTTTCTGACACTAGAAACACCGTACTAGAAACTAACATTTCAGATTTAAAAAAACGCTGAATAAAGATTAATTTTTAAGAAAAGAAACTAACATTTCTTTTTCTAAGTTAAACTTTATTCATCGTTTTTCAATACGTACTACAGTAGAGTCTCCCTACAACGAAGTCTCTCTACAACGAATTTCTCCCTATAACGAAATTTTTAATCGGAATGTTAAATAACATTCAAAATATTCTCCATATAACGAAGTGGTTGTCTCCATATAACGAATTTTTTCAGAGGTTTATGTTTTCGATTTTTGTCATTTTTGAAGAAAGTTGATAGTTTCTGTGCAATCAATTCGCTCACACGTTCCTGTTTTTGGAACCACTCACTCTTAAAATGTGAAAAATTTTCTGAAAATTTAACATCACGAAATGCAAAGCAATGTAAGATAACGGAATTTTTCAAGTAAAATAAACGTAAGTACATACTAGTACATATTATTCTCTAAATTGGTGAATTGTCTTAACTTCTGAGCATTTTATTTATACAATAAAAATTAGTATAATTTTAACAAATTTATAATATATATTACTTCATTTTTAATTGAAAATCATAATTAAATACATTTGAACTTATCGCACCTATTGAAAAGTTTGGAACATTTACTTAAATAACTGCAAAAATCTCTAATATCCGTATAACGAAATTTTCTCTATAGCGAATTTTTCAATTGGAACCAAGCGATTTCGTTATAGGGAGACTCCACTGTATTTGCTGAGAAGTAAACATCCAGACAACCCGGAGCATTTAATTCCAATCCGAGAAACATTTTCGATCCGAGACAAAAAAAAAAAAAAAAAAGAGAGAGAACCGTGAAAGTCCCGGACCGTGCGAGACATCTGGTCCATCTAGTTTTATGCATTCTAAAAGAAAAATTCTAGCAATTAATAGCGACGCAGCTTGCTTGATCTGTCAGTTTTCTTTCAGCTCATACTCACTCCACAGGATTTTGCATTCATAAAATCTCACGCTTAGAAAGCTCGATTTCTTTTAGTTGTTAAAATGTCTCACCTCCCCCAAGGACTTCCAGAATCGCCTTCCTTCTCCTTGCAGCTGAAGGAGCTCTCATCCTTGAAGCGGTAGACATTACAATAAAAGAGCATCAATTGCCACTCAGCTGCCAGATGCCCGGGACAGTAATTGTTCTGACAGTCGGTGGAGCACTTCCACATTGTCTCGCAGCGCGTTTTGTGTGACTCGTAGCAGTCAACTCATATTTATGTTCCATTTGTTTCCACCATCTTTCATTCAACTTGACTTGTTTCTCGTTTGTGAAGACCGGAATTTGTAACCGATTCTTCACAACTATCAATTAGATTTCAAATTAATATTAAGTTTCGATTTTGATCAAGAATGAATGAGTCGTTCCCTTCCAAAAACAGCTGCAAACTCTTATGACAGAACATAATATGCCTCAAGGTGCTTTTAAGTCGAAATGTTTGCATCTTTTAAATACATGATATGTTTTATTTTGCCTTTCTACAACATTTTAGATTTTTATGTTATTTGATGTTTCGTGTTCTTATGTATTCGACCCGTTTTTTTGGCGCCGTGATTGATTTATTTTTATCTTAAGTGTTGCATTTTTTTTTAATCTCGAGTGTTTATTTACGTTTTTAAACTTTTAAACTCCTGGTGTGTTTTTTTTATTAGACTCGGTGTTTGCGTGTTTTGACTTTCTGACCCTTACTTTTTGGAAATGAACTTTAAATTTTTAAAAAATTTAAAAATTTAAAAAAAATACTGCTTTTGGTGTCATAGTGTGTCTTAAAGTTTTGTGATTATGTGTTTTCGTTTTTAATTATATATGCGTTTGCATAAGTTTTATGATTTTATGTATTTATTCTCTGTGGTCTACTTTTTGCTTTCTAAGGCATTTTTTTTATTTACTCATTGTGACTTGTGATGTGTGTGATTTACTCTTTGTGTGTTTGTCACCACTCTGCAAATGGAGTTTTCTCTGTAGTGTGCTTTTCTTTAAATAAATAAATAAATAAACAGACATGTTTTTCCTCCAAGACTGAAGATTTCACCTGCTACAGATCTTATAAACTTAGAATAAGTAATAGACGGATTGTTGCGAAAGTTTGTTAATTACAAGATAGTATAGTAATTATGAATTAGAAATGCATTAAAGACTAAAAATTGGAAAAAGTAAATATAAAAACTTTTAGAAACACGCTTTTATTAGTGTATTAAAAAGCAGAAAATATTTATCACAAACCTGGTGATGGAAATAAAAACTGTAATATCACGAAGCTTTGAAAACAATACTCTAATGAAATGAAATAATATTCACGATGATATAATATACGTAAGAAAGAGAATTCCTAAGCACTCATTAGAAATTGCGGTTTATTATTAATACCATTAACACTTTATCTGTCATTGTCCCTTTTTGGGGACGCTTCTTTTCTTTACATTTTTACCTAAACAGTGCAATTTTTAGCTTTGATTGTTGCATCTGAATGTTGAGTTGACTGCTATAAAAGATACGAATCCTATAAAAATAATTTTTCTAATTAAGAAGATAATTACTTTTAATTAAAAGTTAATTTATTAGTTTAATTTAAAAATTCAGAAATAGCGTTTTATTTCATGTTATTATTATATTAATGCAATATTTTTTTGAAAAAGTGAAATAATAGAGTTTTGGCATATAATGGATTAAAACCCCCCTTTCCTTAGAGTATTTCTATCAACGCTTTATCAGGTTAGTTTGTTCTGATGTTCGTATTTTTAATCCGAAAGAAAACTTTCTTTTAGTCTTTCCAAGGCGCTAAGAAAAGCTTTGTTTTTAAAAGCTCTTTTTTATTTCTATTATTTTCTAGGTACTAGATGTAACATTAATAATAAAAACGATAACAGTAAATCATTTACACATTAGAATATTGAATTTGTTAGCATATACTTAAATTATTTATCTACTTCGAAATCTTTTGTTATTAAATTAGCTTTTAAAAATTTGCTTTTGAATATTTCATTCGATAAGATATGCGCATATTATAAAAATTCTTTTAAACTGAAATGTAAAAATCTAGATTTCGCTATTCTACCACTAATAATTAATCAGGTTAAACTAAGCATAAAGCTTAATTCCTTGATATGGACCAGGGATCGACATTTGGGGACAACCGTGTACATACTTTTCCTCACAACATTTTAAAAATTATGCGGGAGCAAAAATTATTCTTTCACAAATAAAGGAATTTCGTCTTAATATTATGAAAAAGAAATATAGTTAATTATATTTTATTGAAATAAGACAAGAAAGCACTCAAATTCCCTATGTTGGCTTTCATGAGTGTGAAGATAAGCTTGAGCTTCGTCAGAAGATGCCAGCGACGGCTCAGTGTCTGGATTGTGGAGAGTCTTTTTTTTATTTTAAACTCCGCCTAAACCCATTGACCCGTTAAAAACCCATTTTCGACCGAAAAACACAATTTTTTTTTTCAATGTCTTGTCTGAAAGCCTATTCTTCTAAGTTTTCAAAACAGTTTTTATTTTACATCTCTGATCATCAGAAGTGAAATGAGAGACATTTTAGTAGAATTGGGACTCTTTGAAAAGTTCGATATAAGAGGGATCGTTAAGAGTTCGATTGGGACTATTTGAAAAGTTCGATATAACTGAAGGATCGTTAGGAGTTCGATTGGGACTATTTGAAAAGTTCGTTATAACAGAGGGATCGTTAGGAGTTCTATTGGAACTATTTGAAAAGTTACTTATAACCGAGGGATCGTTAGGAGTTCAATTGGGACTATTTGAAAAGTTCGATATAACAGAGGGATCGTTAGGAGTTCGATTGGGGCTATTTAAAAAGTTCGTTATAACATAGGGATCGTTAGGAGTTCTATTGGAACTATTTGAAAAGTTAGTTATAACCGAGGGATCGTTAAGAGTTCGATTGAGACTATTTGAAAAGTTCGTTATAACCGAGGGATCGTAGTATCCCGTGTTCGTTATATCGGGGTTTGACTATATATATTCAATAGACCCTAGAGCGAAGACGCTGTGAAAGGGATCAGCTATTTGTGCGAACAATACTTTTTAAAAGTTTGTTAAATGAAACTCCTTCAGTTTTATTTCAAAGCAAAATGAACGTGGTCAAAGAACCGCAGGTGCCACACGACTTGTACTTGTTCGACCCCTAATCTAGCTGTAAGAGATTTCGTTTTTATTTTATCTGACTGAAAATGCGTAATTTGATCTTTGGCGGCACACTATATAAATTAATTTAATAATTTTAGATGATTAATTAACGTTTATAAATCACTCAATAAATACAAGATGTATCCAAAAAATGGATGCACAATTATAAAAACAACCACGTAAACAAAAAAAATAGCACACATCAAATTTTCATTATTGAAATGAATTTATACAAATGTAGAATATTGTCAGTCGAAATGTTGACCGCTATTGTCCAGGTGATGTTGATAAAAATGGACCGATGGATGTTTAACATATCAATTTGGGCGCATCCTTTTTCATTGGATACTCCTAACTCGCTGACTGTAGCCGGTCACGAGCAATAAACATAATGTCTGAACTATTCCCACGAAAAATAATCCATTGAAATGAGATCCAGTGAGTACGCGGAGAAGTTCAATGCAGCTTCTTCGCCCTAACTTGATCGCCAGAATGGCATCAAGATAAGCCCTCACGTCGCTATAACACTCCATTAAGCGGATACCATTCTTGTTTCTCAACATATTGTTACGAATTCTGTAAATTCAATGACTTGGCGATGTTTTTGGCTCCAAATGTGGCGATTTGGCGATGTTTTTGGCTCCAAATGTGGCGATTTGGCAATGTTTTTGGCGCCAAATGTTGCAATTTGGCAATGTTTTGGCGCCAAATTTGGCAGCTTTGGCGACAAAAGGAATTTTTTTTTGGAAAAATCCTTAACTGTGGATTTATCTCTACTGTGAAGCAGAAATGTCTTGAACCTTCTACAAATTCCATCACTTCCGATGTATTGACTTCATTTCCTGTTGAAAAGGTGTTAAAGCATGCTCTCAGACCAAGAGAGTCAGTTGAATTTTGATCAGCAAGCAAGCTGATGAGTTAATAAGAAACCTTTGAGCGCTGTGTTGAGATTTATTGGTACTGTTACGAAGCTATAAAGTTGCTTCCCTGAGATGCTAAGCTTGGCGACAAACTTGGGGACCATTTTGGCGACTTGGCGGCAAAGTTTGCGACTTTGGCGACAAAAGGAATCTTCTAGAAGGACCTCGAACTTTCAATCTATTTCTACTGGTTTCATGAACTTTATAGAGATTACGTCACTTCCTACATAATGAAGTCACTTCCTGTTGAAAAGTATAAAAGCAAGCTCTCAAGCCAAGAAGAGTCGATTGGAATTTGATCAGCAAGCAAGCTGGTGAGTTAACAAGAAACCTTTGAGCGCTGTGTTGAGATTTATTGGTAGTCTCTGTGGTGAATTCTTACTAGTGCTGTGTAATACTTGTGCTACGTTTCTTTTCCTTGAATATTTGTAAAATAAAGAGCTTTATTTTTTAAAGTCCTGCTTATTGGATTGCATTCACGTACACCCACAAGACAATTTTGTCACAGTACTGTTGGGAATTTTTCACAAGTGCTGTAAGTTGATTTGAACTGCTACAATCCTTTACAGACTGTATTGTTCTTGCTTTACTAATTCTAAATATTTGTAAATAACAGCTGTAAATAAATATATGTTTGTGTGGTCTTGATTAAAGTCCATTCAACCCCCGAACCCGTCCGAATCGTAACAGTATCTTCAAAGCTTGGCATCCATGTTGTAATTTCAGGTTTCTCAAAGAAGAAAGATCGCATGCTCTCAAACTTCTCTACGCTGTTAACACTTGGTAACTACTCATGGTGCTCCACTGTCGAACAAGGATTACCAATGGCCGAGTATTAGTAACCATGAAAATTGATTGAGTCATTATCTATGAAAAGTGCTATTTTATGTAGAAAATGAAAAATTGTTTCATCAATGAATTCGCTAGCAAAATTTTCAGTAGCAGAAAGAATAGACGTTTGTAATAATCATTTGATTAATGAAACTTTGATTGTGTTATTAATTGTTTATGCAATAGTTATTCAAAGGACATATAGCAAGAGGCCCCAACTTTGTCATACTAAGAAAAGCCTTTGTTTAATACTAATTATCGTGAAAACAACAATATCTTCTGCACATAAAACGTACGTTATTGAGTTCTAGGAGTGGTCTGGAAATATGAAATAGAGGATTAAATAATGCCTCTAGTGATAATATATATAACGTATTCGTGGTTGTAGTCGTTGAAAATAAACAGGCCGAGCAAATAACTATCTCTTATTTTATTATCAATAGGAGAGTGGTGGATATACGTGCATCTCCGTTTAGGTTACAAGCGAAAGTCAACAGCAAAATCCCTGTATTCTCTCGGATAAGGGAATAACATATGGACACGTGATCAAAGTGAAGGGAATATTGGGTATTTTTAATAAGTTACGTAGGCGTTTCGGGGAAAAAGTCTGGTGCCAAAGAGACGCCGTCAGGATTTTCTGTGGGCACTTGAAAGCGATTAAATATTCTTTTAGTAATAAATATGCCAAAATGAGAGATTTAATATACCTCCAGCGCGGGAAAAGAACGAAACTGGAGTTTTAGAAAAGTGATTCTGGAATACATTAAGATTTTAAAATATATAATATTAGAATTTGGAATAAAATTAAGTGAGATTATTATATATATATATTTGTTTTAAGAGCGCTTCAAAATAAACGAAAATAAATTTCCTAACTATCCATCTTAAAAGCATTTTCTACTCTCCCCCCAACGTTCAAATAATACTTTTTTTTCCCTCTTTTCTACCTTTTGTGACGGTAGAATTTGATACAATCAATTATCCGTATTTAACAAAAGTTGAAAGAATCAAAAAATGAATGGTTTCGAATGATGAGAGAAATTACGTAACATTTCAAGAATATCGTCTTAACCACAACGTGAAGAACCAGGAAGCGAACAAACCACCCATAAAGTCGTGACAAATGGCCCCATCTATCAGTTGTTCAAGGTGAAGCGCTCGATCGTCTAATCCCGCACTAATGGCCGGCAGCCCCACTTCCTGTATTTTGCAAACTAGACGTCGCCCATCTCTTTGCGCAGTGACAGAATGTAACCATCGTGAGAAAAATCACTTTTCCAGCAACTTGGCGACAATTTAATGTAAATGGTTCTCGGAAACGGCGCGGACTTTTAACGCTAATTTGCCATATGGGGCCAGAGCGAAAAGACCCGGCGTTCTGGACGAATAATTGGAGGGTTTAGACACGGAATATTTGAGCAAAAGCAGCCGAGCGGCATGGGAATTAACACATTAGAATCCTCTGACTGTGCGCGGTTGTTTGTGATCGCCGGTAACGGCTGCTAATGGTACCGGAACGATTGAGCCATCTGTTATTGTTTTTCTCCATCGACAGTTTGACGGAATGTTTGAAGAACTTAACCCGTGAGGACGCGCAAGAGGGTGTCCGGCACCCCAAGCCACGTAAAATGTGAAAAATACAGACTTTCCTTTAGTTGAAATGAGTCAAATCCATGCTGACTGACTTTAAGGTCACATTCAACAGACGGCACGTGTTGGAAGAAGATTTCTTATATTTTTTTTTATTGGAATTAACCATCACTTGCGCGCAGTGGCGGACTGGATCTGAAAATAGTCGTTGCCAGGAGTCAGTGAGGGCCCACACATATCTACAATCATAATATTAATTCAATATATATATATATATATATATATTAAATTTTTATTTTATTTTCTATTTAATTTTTTATATTTAATTATATTAATTTAAATCTATAATATTTAATAATTATGTTTTAAATTTATGTTTTTATTATATAGTTAATTTTTCCGCGTCTTTAAAATAAATCCCTTTTAACACCCCTTAATTTTCTACGTTTAAAATAGCGAAATTATGATTAAAGTTATTTGATTTTAAATTCCGGAAGTTAAATATTTCGTATACGGTTTCAGCGACAAAGTATGAAGCAGAAATGCTGTCCATTAGTAGGGCATCTGTTGAAAGAGCCAGGAACCTTTAAAACAAACTTCTTTGGATGATTTAGAGTTTAGTAATTTGTACTGGTAATGTTTCAGTAATTTGTAACTAAACTGGTATCATTAAAAATACATTTTCAAAAATCATTTTGATAGATAGCATTTTTTTGAAAATATTGCGAAAAAAGGCCAAAATCTTGCTTAATTTTTAAGTAACTGAAATTTTAATTTACTTTTGGTCTATAAAAAGGTGACAATTATTTTAATTTTTTTGAAGAGTATGTGGGCCAAATTTCATAAATATCGAGGAAAACTATAGATTTGTACAGAATACATCCTTATAATAAAAAACTTCTTTTGTTGTATTAAAATGCAGTCCATTTTCATTGTTTCGCCATTTTTTTAAAGTCCAGTCTTTTTCTTTCTTTCTTCGTTACTTCAAATAAATTTAGTTTTTGATAGATTTTCTATGATATTTTAATAATTTTAGTTTTTAGCGATGACATTAAGCTCATCTTTCCACTTAAGGCAA
>BGPR01001280.1:80113-106979 GCA_013235015.1 Araneus ventricosus | reverse complement strand
ATTCTGCCATTTGATTAGCGTAATATAAAATTCTCAA
Organism: Araneus ventricosus; assembly: GCA_013235015.1. Classification (NCBI taxonomy): domain Eukaryota; kingdom Metazoa; phylum Arthropoda; class Arachnida; order Araneae; family Araneidae; genus Araneus; species Araneus ventricosus. The sequence goes on along the minus strand of BGPR01001280.1, from coordinate 106,942 downwards.
TGAAAAACAGTAGAGTAAATTCAAAAGAAAATAATTCTAAAAATCTGATCTAACCCCTCAAAATATAAATAAATAAATAAAATAAAATCCCACGAATGTCATCATTTTTATGAGCTCATCAGAAAAAGAAAGGAATGAAGACAGTGAAATGGGTTAACGTAATATAAAATTCTGAATGAAAAACAGTAGAGTTAATTGAAAAGAAAATAATTCTAAAAATCTTCAATGAAAAAAAGCCAAAAACGAGGTTAAGGTCATTTCAAAATTTCCAATGCTAAGCACATCGAAAAAAAAAAATCCAATTTTGCTAAATGTTTTCTTAAAAAGATCCATTCGGCAACCATGATACCAGCTGTGTAATGTATTGTGTTAATAAAGAAATTAATCATTGTGTTTCATGGCAACATTAATCTTCTGCACGATGTTTCGTCTTAAGGAGCTAAAAACAAACTGTGCTGATGAAAAAATTTCCGATCCAAGCTACTCGTGTATCTTATGTCCCGAGAACAACATACACAGCTGTTATGCAAAATCTCTCAAACAGCACCACCCCTCTTACAGAACGCAGAAACAATTTCTCCAGAATTTTTTCGTAGAACACCTGCGCCAATTTTTATGATTGTTTCGAATGTTACATGATTGTTTGACACTTCCTGTTGTTCTGTAAACAATAAGAATGCTCTGCTTCCTGGTAACAAATCGCTCTCCGTGGAACTACCGAATTTAGCTGTTCCGATAGCTATATTGTTTGCAAAACTGAACGCCGTGAACATCACATTTTTTTAAAAATTTTATGTGTATGTTTTATAAATTTTAAAAACTTACAATTGGCTTTGCCTGACGATGAATCGAACTGCTTCAGTCTATTAAAAATTTCTCACATAAATTAGTGAGATAACAGAAAATTTAACGACAGTTAATATATCTTTATTTTTTTATAGAATGAATGGTTCTTGTTCTGAACATGGTGTGCGAACACGAAGGTGCTAAACCGCTGGGCTGAACAAGTGACTTCACACCAGAAAAGTTCAATTGACTCGAATACGATTAAACTTCTTGGACATTATGTCTACTTAGACATGATCGAGAGAGATAGCATTTAATAAAAATTCGCATTCGTAACCGACTAAAGGAGAAAAGGGCCGCTGTGGTCGAAGGTGTACATTTCTTGTGTACATTTCTTGTGTACATTTTTATGTTATTTTTATTACTGTATTAATTTGTTTTTTTTTTTTTCATCTTTTTCCTTTCATTTTCTGTTTTTTTAATGTATTTTTTACTCTTCGTATAGTTTTTCCATCGCATTTAGTTTTTATTATTTTCCAGCTATTTCATGTATAACTGTGTAACCTTGTGATTTCGAGGTTTTATTTTTCTGTGTTACCAAAATATTTTTATAATGTATAGCACAATAGCAATCCTTCCTAATGCTCCCGTAAATTTTTGTAAACTCGTTGCGTTTTTAATTAGGCGGCGGTTTTGAGAATTGTCAAGTTTAAAGAGAGGTCACCCCCTCGGGTGTTGTGATTTTTCTTCCACTTCATGACCGCGTCACTGCTTAAATAACCATATGGTTCAGAAGCCTGAAGAGAGGGATGCCAGCTCAAGTGTCGTCCTCGTCATTCGACAGCGATTCAAAATTACGAAGTCTTTCTCAAAATAGCCCTCGTGTTGCTTTAAAACGGGGCTTTAATATAACTAACTAAAGAGAAAAAAATAACTGATTTTTTTTTAAATAACTCGTCGAGATGTTACGTTGGGGTATTCTTTAATATTATTCTACAGTTACTGGCAACTTAAGCTGGTATCATGAGAAATTAAATTACCTAACTAAATATGATGCTAATGTTTTAAAAAGTAATTGACATATTTGATAAGAATTTAGTTTTAAACACTATTAAACGATGTCAACAGTGTTTAAATTCTCATCAAATATATCAGTTTGTCGCTAGCAATAACACGTTTAGTTAGTATTCTTATTGCTTTCAGAAGTTAAATGTGGAGCCAAAATCTGACAGTCTCAAAAAGTATTCTGCAACACTTTTTACGAAAAAGTTAAACTTGTTTCAAAATTTGATTTTTTAGAAAATATTATACATTTTAATGCTAAAATACATTTTCTTTTTGACATTTATCTGTTTAATTTTCATTAAGTTTATCATATTTAAGGTGATATTCACACATTACATAATTTCTAATTTATCTCAATGATAAACACTTTTTCAAAATGAAAAATCAAACATTTTAATCTGATAAGGCGTCCCCTGAAATACCATGTTAAAATTATTCATCTCTACAGGCTAAATATTGTGGTTCTCCTATACATCGAAATTCAGCATATCGAAAATCTCTATACATCGAGCTTTTTTCATGAATATTCGATATTCACAAGAAAAACAGTGTCTGTTTATCGAACAAAATTTCTATATATTAAACAAACATTTTCGAAAAAAAATATGTAGGGGAGAGTGGGGTAAACCGGGTACCCTTCAGTACTCTAACCGAGTACCCTAATACTAGTTCTTCTTTCTGGCGGACAGATTCTGAATTACAATCTACTAGTCAAGAAAAAGAAACAGTCATAGTGGCGTGTTGCAGCTGTTGAATTCACTGCTTCTGTGAAGGTTTATTCGTTTTAAGACTTCAACTCTGGAAAGTTCGTTTGATTTTAAACTATCCTGACTTAAAAGTCATTACAGTTATAAAAACTCCATTTAGTCCAGCTTATTATACGTTTACTAGGGATTCATACCCATCAAACAATAAGGATTTACTCCAATAATCGCGCTGTTCTATTTCGTTCCCTTCTAACCTCTGCACTCGGGGTAAAACCGGGAACTCCAAGTGGCGTACGACCGGGACAGTCAGTATTGACGATTCCTCCGATTAAGACGATAAAAACACACAGGACGTTGATTGTTTATATTTTAATGATGCATTTTCTAATTGAAATAAAGAAGAAGGGTTAATAAATGGAAAACCTGTCTTAGCTGTGCCACGAAAGCTGCAGTGGCGCGGAGGAGGAAGACAACTGCTTCACGTGTGAATTTTGTAACTCATGTTCTTAAATTGTCATATAAAATAAAAACGACAGCAACTTTGCCTCTGGAAATCGAGGTTTCCTAATCACCCATAACCTTAACATGTGTACCCGGTTTTACTCCACTAGTGCGGTAAAACCGGGTAGTTTGACTTTTTACTTTCTCGTATACGAAGTACACAAAGAGAAAGTATCGTAATCGTCAAAAAATTCGAACCCGAGATTTTGACGAATCTCCACGTTTTAGACCTCCCCGAGTCCGAAAAACACAATTTTGGAATTATGTCTGTCTGTGAACACCATAACTGGAAAACTATTAGAGCTACGGGGATGAAATTTGGTGTGTGACCTTTAAACATAATGTGTAGGTTTCTATCAAATTTTGGACAAAATCCGTCAACAGGAAGTCTGTCTGTATGTGCGAGGTCATGCGAACGCTATAACTCAAAAACTTGAAAAGCCAGATGGATAAAATTTTATACACAGTTTTATCGTCATGAATGTAGGTCCGTATAAAAGTTTGGGCCAAATCCGTCAAGGGTTGACTGTCTGTCGGTCCGTATAATTTACTTTTGAAGAGAATCCGTTATCTCCACGCGCATGCGTACTGGAAGAACGGAGAGGAATTTCATTACGGAGTAGCGAATTACGTCAGTTTGTCCTTGAGCCGGTATGAGAGCAAAATCGGTACGCATCTCTTTGAATTCTTTGCCTAGATATTTTTCATAGGATGAGAAGGGAAATCCTTAAAACTTGACAAGGAACGCGGAAGAAAGAGTGAAGGGATATATGGGAGAAGCTATAGGATGAGAAGGTATTATAATCGTCAAAAAATGGGTCATCGAAATTTTGATGAATCTCCACGTTTTCGACATCTTTAAGTCCGAGGGAAAAATTGATTTTTGGAATTATACCTGTCTGTCTGTCTGTGAACAGGACAACGCAAAAATGCAATGAGACAATCGGATGAAATTCGGTATGTGGCATTAAAACTGAAATTGCAGATTTCAATCAAATTTCGGACTTCAGGAAATATGTCTGTCTGCAGGGCCGTACCGAGGTGATCCTGCGCCCTTGGCGGAACTTGCACAGCTGCGCCCCCACTCCCCTTATGTGACACATTTTCATTAAGTTTTCATCCCTTCTATAAAACCCCTACACGGAAAAATCTACATTCCTGCAAATATTTTTATACACAAATCTAGCATATTTTATGATTTATTAAATAGGTTTAATAAAAATTACGTATTCTTAAAAAATACTTTAATGAACTATATTCATGAAAAATACTGTACTTTTCATCAAATAAATTACAAATTCCACTTTTTTTCTAAAAGACAGAAAATAAAACAAAATCTATATCTTATTGCTTCTTGCAAATATTGAACATTGGCTTTTGTGTGATACATAATAAAGAAGAGAATTTATTTATTTATAGAGTGTAGTACATAAATTACTAATTAGAAATAAAAGAAATTAGAGCTGAAATTAAGAGTTGAGTATACAGGGTGTCCACACTTATCGTGGTCCAATAGTTAATTTCTAAACTGTTAGAGATAGACATATAGTTCCAATTCTAAAAATGTTTTCAATAAAGGAAAGAATTATATTTTATGTTTCTTGAGTCACTAAATATATTTCTGAAAGAGTTACGAATACTAACTTTTTATATGGTACCCCTGTCCTCAGTCATATTTCGTAAAATATTCTTGACACTCTAACATTTTAAACAAAACAAGTCGCACTCTTCTGCGACTAAAACTGAGCGAGTTATGTTGCTTTGAATTTCATGATTTTTAACCAATCAGCGGCCTCGTCGAGCAAGTGCTGAGCATTGATTGGTGGATCGTCTTCAAGACGGCTATTGAAATGGTGTAAAGTGGTCTAAGTCAGAGATATTCAAAGGTCCATAACTCGGTCAGTTTTAGTCGCAGAAGAGTGGGACTTTTTTTTGTTTAAAATGTAAGAGTGTCAAAAATATTTTACTAAATATAATTAATAGGACCGGGGACTGTATAAAAATTTAGATTTTGTAACTTTTTCAGGAATATATTTATTAACTCAAAAAACATCAAATATAATTATTCCCTTCATTGAAAACATTTTTTCAATTGGAATTATATGTCTATATCTAACAGTTTAGAAATTAGCTATTGGACCACGATAAGTGTGGGCACTTGTATATGAGCTGAATTCAAATTTTATTATTATCAAATGACTTTTTCTAGATCAGAGGTTCCCAATCTGTGGTACGACGCGTACCCCTGGTGGTACGCGGGGGACAAGTTAGGGGTACTCAAAAGTGATTTTGGTAATGGCGGAAATCACAAAATATAAGAATATTCTAGAATTTTGTTTCATCAGGTTAATTTGAAAAATGAAAATCTTACGAGTTCGAAAGCCTATTTACGGAATTAGGAAAAAGGAGAAAGTAGATTAATATCTAGTAATTGCGTAATTGTTGGTTTTCGTCATGACCGGTCGCCACGACTTCATCAAGCACTGTGGTCCTCGCATAATAGCCCCCATTACGAGAGACATATGCGATGACACTCCATTTTACAGGGGTACGACCCGTCATCGGAGATGGGCCCTAAGAGTCACAAAAACCATCACTGTATCCACCAAGGGAGCGAGAACCTGCTTACTTATCCGGCAGCTTCTCATCCGTGAACTTCGCCATGTTCGGATCATGTGATTAAATATGCGATTATATAAAAATAAGGAAATTAGTGATAATGTGATTAAATAAGGAAATTAGTTTGTCATTTTAAAATTGAAAAGTATTGTTGCAAATCATACATTTTTTAATTTTTTTAAATTAAAAGAAAAAAATTGTACAGTTATTAAATTGGTATCATTAAAAAGATAAATGACGTAAAAAATAATTTTTTTAGATGATATTTTTGAAAAAGACAGCAAAATCTTGCCTCCTTTTTTGTTAACTGAAGTTTTAATTATATTTTGAGCTTTGAAAACTTTATAATGATTCTACTCTTGTTTTGAAGAGCATATGCGCCAAATTTCATCAATATCAAGCAAAAATGTCGATTTTTTTAAAAAGACAAATAACATTCACCTTTGTATACATTATTGGAAAGTAAAATTTTATGGTTAAATCAGTTACAAGTATCAAGACAAGTAAAATCAAGGAGATCATGAATTTGGTGTAGAATAGTTGCATTAGATTTTTTATGCAATAAATTCTAAAACGAAATACTGTAATGTTAATTTTATATTTTGCTTGTAATCATGCTTTTGCATTCATAATTTTACTACTTATAAAAGCGCATGTATGTATAGGTGACTGTCTGTTGTCGTTCTACAAGACAGACCGTTGAGCCTAGAGTTGCCAAATTTGGTATAAACCTACTATGAAGGGTGGCTAATTACACCTCAGTGAGTTTTTTAAAACTTTAATTAATTAAAACTTAAGAAAGAATTTTTTTGGAGGGGGGATTCAGAGATAATAACCGGAAATATTATCATTTCAAAATAATTTTTACACCGTCTTATATTTCAAAAAAGTTATCTTTCAAATGATAACAGTCTAGTTGTCGTGTAATTTTTTCTTAAATTTGACAATTTTTTTAAAACTATTTTTATGTATAATTTACAACAATGGTGGATTGAAAGTCAAACCAATTTCACTGATTCATCAAATCGTTAATTAAATATTTCTCTTAATGTTTAATTTAATCTTTCTCTTAATGTTTAATAATGCATTTTGATTATTACAATATAAAACCTTTTGTTGTAATGAAATGCTGCCATTTTCATTGCATTTCCAGATTTTTCAGTCTAATTTTTTGTTAATTCTTTGCTACTTGAAATAAATTTACTTTTTAAATACATATACTATATTATTTTGATAGATTTACTTTTTAGCTGTGATCTAAAATTCATTTTTTCACTTAGGGCAGATAATCTTCAATGGAAACCATACCATCTATTTATTTGTAATAATTAGGCAAAACATTCGAGTTATAGTTAGATAAATAAAGTGTGATAAATGTAATTGAAATCTGAATTATGCGTGATCGAAATAAAAATTAATTTTCATTGAATTTAATGATATTAAAGAGCGAGTATGTCTAAGACTTTTTTAACAATTGAATTTAAAAATCAAAGTCATGAATTTTATTAGATGCAAAACATATTGCCTTAAAATGTAGTTCAAATTAGCTTGCGAAAAATTAAATCAGTTCATTTTTTAAAAATTGGTTGGCATAAATAATATATAATTAATAAAATGGGCTAATCAGCTGGCAGTAGAAGGCGGCTAGTATTTGATACAACAAAAGTAATTTAAAAATGTAGAAATAATTTGAGCTCACCTTTTTAAAATTAATTTATTTCCTTAGAAAAGAATGAAAATGTTCAAGTATTTCTTTATGCGCCCACTCTCTGATGAAACAAAAACAGAAATTCAGCATTTCCTTCGTATTACTTGCCACTAATGAAATACCAAAGGACCACTCGTCCAATAAGGACGAGGCCCTTTTATCCTTCCTAAAATATAGTAAACAAGATAAAATAAGACCACCCCACTCTGAAACACAAAACTTTAAGAAAAAGCGCGATTCCCTTTTTCCTTTGAGCTTTTAATAGTCAAATTACGTGAATTTTTTGCCCTCCCTCCCCCTCTTATCAGCGTCTTAGAGGTTCGAAGAAGAATCTTAAGGCAGGCGAGTTTCCTTGTCCAAAAATGAAGAAAAAGCCCGCTGTTTTGCCATCTCTAGGCAAGAACCACACCCATGGTCAAGGAAGGACCTTTTTCGCCTTGCTGGTGGGACCCTTTTCTACTGCGGCAGCAAGAAACTCATTTGAGCTTTAGTTCAAAGAATAGGCGAAGACCCTTTCTCTCTCTGTAAGGGGGTCACAACCACACAAGCTAGCAACTTGACCACTGAACAAAACAACTAGAAACTCCCATAACGTTTACTGAGCCACTGAAGACTTCTCATTTTTTTGCAAAGGGCATCGTACCAATCGAACTCTTAAATAAAGTTTTTTTAGTGGTCATTTTTGCGCCCCCGTTCTGTCTGCGCCATTGGCGGGGGCCAATCTCGCCACCCCCTCGGTACGGCCCTGTCTGTCTGTCTTCTAAGTGTATGTGAACACGCTAACTCGAGAAAGCATCGAGCCAGAGGGATGAAATTTGGCACCCAGTTTCATCACCAAAATTGTAGATGTGTATGAAGCTGTCGATCAGATGGTACAACGAATGGACTGTCAGTCGCACTGTCTCTTCGTGGGCATTCAATTGTTCGTCTGTTTGATCAAATTTTATATTTTGGTAAGTTAGTTAAGATTATTGCAACTAGTTTTCTGATTTGTTTTATGTTTGAAAAAGGAATTCCGACTGTGGACCGTTTTGCTATGCCTTTGAATGCTAGTACACTGTTTCCTTATAATGGATTGTGCTTTTGTCCGTATATGTTCAATGTTATGCGTTTGAATAAAAAGTTTAAAATCTACGATTACGACTACGCTTACAAGAATGCGAACACGATAATTCAAGAATCCAACACTCTATATAAATGAAATTCGGTATGTGGACTCGACAACAAAATTGGAAATCCGTGTCAAATGTTGGATTCAATCGGCCAAAGGCACGGGGTGCGAATTTATACACGATTCCCTTCCCCGTGCAAAGAAACTCGACAGAGAACACGCAAGGATGGCGGATGATATGATCGAGGGGGACAACCCTCCCGCAGGCTTAATCGAGAAATTCTTTAGAATTTATAAGACTCATGTGGGTCGTGAACAATTCTAAGTGAAAAGAAACAATGGCGCATTGGAAGTACCTGTTGGTAGGCTTCTTAAATAAGCTTTTAGATTATTTCACGCATTATTATTTACTGTTTGGGTAGTAAAGGCATTTAATTTATTTATAGTTACTGGAATTACAAAGGAATATTTTACAGCATCGAGGCTGCTATAAATGGGCTGCAATCATTTCGAGTAACAAGCAAAGTACTTATGTGGCCATGTTTTCAGAATACTTTTAATTGGGTCTTTATTTCGAAAGAAAAGACCTTTTGATTCTTGGACGATCCAAGTATGTCACCCGAGCGCACACGATCCGCATACATTTCCACCTAAAGGATTTTAACCCTTTTTTGTCCTAACGGTCTCTAACTCGAGCATCTACGCCTGACCCACAAAGCGTCCACTATCAGGAGTATTTTTGTCATCGGACGGCATTTGCATATCGAATTCATCGGCGCCATTTCTTGCCCCCTCCGCCAACAAAAGAGCGCCCACAAAGACAAAGTGTTACAAAAGAGCACGTATCTCACATCCGGCGAACCCCCGCCATTTTAGTGTCAGCCGTAATGGGTCGCCTTTCGACTTCCTAGCCGAGAGCAGGGTTGCCATATTGGCCTCTTTAAGGCCGAATTCTGGAAATTTTGTCTTCTTTCAAAGGGCTGGGGCTTAAGAATTTTTATTTGCCGTATCCAAACACGTTGAAAAGTCGATTTTCGACCAAAATTCCAATTTTTTAATTTTTGATGTTTTCGATAGTTCATTCATTTACCTTTCTAAAACATATTTATTTTTGTCGGTAAGTTAATTAGAAGATGAGATATTAATTGTTTTATAACAAACCGAAAACCGGAAGTGGGCGTTTAATTAACCGAAAGTTGTCATTTAAAGGGACAGAAACCTGTCAAAAATTCTTTTAAACAGCATTTTTTCAAGTTAATATGATGTCAGTATATTTTTAGGAAATTTTCTTAAAGTTTAGATACTTAATTTGAGCGCGTGGAAAAACTAAATTTGATTTTTCTCAAAATTAGATTTTATGCATATTTTTTAAACTTCAAACGTGATAACTCAAGATATTATCATTCGATTGTTCTGAAATTTTATGAACACTTTCTTCAAATGTTTCTCTAGTGAATGTACTAGAATAATGTATATTGTAACAATATTTTTTTAATTATGGTCTTTTATTTGAAAAATGACATAGAAAATTTGCTGAAAATCTTATAATGATTGTTCGATTAGCTCTAAAATTTTTATTTATCCAAAGAATGTTAAGATTCTAGTACAAGCACTAGTCCATACCATGTAGTTTATTTTAGTGTTAGTTTTATTTGAATTATTACGAAAGTTTGACCTGTAGCATGTTTGAAATTTTTGGGGATTTCCTCTCAAAAGCAGCAGAAATTTAAGATTTTTGTAAATTTGTAATAATATATACTCAAAAATCATACTCTAATATTAATCTTTATTAAATTCGAATCTAAAAAACGTATTTTGGTGTTTCTATTTCACAGTTTAAAAAAAAGTGCTCCGAACGTGTTTGGATACCTTAAGGGGGCATGCGACTGTTAAACCTCGAAAATTTTCAATTTTATGGAAAAAAAATATATCTTATTCTCCATTCTGTGCTGAACAATTTAAAACAATCCGCGTTAAAAAATTCCCATAATTATGAAAGTTATGAAGGAAAATGTATCGGCTCTTCAACGTAAACATTGAAAATGGGCATGTATTTCCAGCGCTATATCTCAGAATGTGCTTTTTTGATATTGTGCGCACAATATCTCAAGAACTATGAAATATTTTTAAGTAAAATTTTAACTGAATATGTATTGTGCTATGTTCTGCAAATTGAACCGCAACTGTTGTACATCTTTTCTCCAAAAAATTTTCGGGGCGGTTAGAAAAGCAGAAATTTTAACTTTTTTCAGCATTTTATTTTAAATTGTTATATAAAATAGAAAGTAAATTTAAATGTTAATAAATCGTGGTTCAGTTTCTTAAACAGACTGTTTGGATTAATTAGATACCCAAAATATTGTGTTTAGTCCAATATTTTATCCGTAATCATGCTCGCAAGGTGACTGTCCCATTTTTCTCCAAAAATTATACCCATATTTTTAACTCTCTCAAGTAAATACATACCAATATAAAGGTTTGAAAATGTGTATTCTATAAGAGAAAGAACAGATAATTTTCTTGAAAAAAATGAGTTTGTGAATTGCATTGTTTCAGAGATATAATGTGTCGAATTTGACAGTTAATCCCCCCTATTTTTTCGAGGTTTAAGAGTCGTATGTCACCTTAATTGTTTTTTGGCTTTATTTTTGCTTATGACTAGTAGAACTATTCTTAATATAACAGAAGATTAATACCCGCCCAAGACAGGCTTTTAGCATGCCAACAATATCTCAGATCTGATCGTCACACATTTACTAACGGAAGTTGTAGTAGGACATCCCATGCACATTGGCAGAGTGCTTAAGAAATAAAAAAAGCACAAAAAAACAGAAAGGATGAATCAACCGACACTAGCTTTTCTTTTGCAAAATATATTACTATTGAATTCCAAAATTATGTACTCAAAAGAAAGTAAAGATCTCCGAGAAGTGGAAAAATAAATTAATTTTGGTATAACTTCTATTTGATATTTATTTATTTATTTAAAGAAAAGCACACTACAGAGAAAACTCCATTTACAGAGTGCTGACAAACACACAATGAGTAAATAAAAAAATAAAAAAAATATGCCTTAGAAAGCAAAAAGTAGAACACAGAGAATACATAAAATCATAAAACTTATGCAAACGTATATATAATTAAAAACGAAAACACATAATCACAAAACATTAAGACACACTATGACACCAAAAGCCGTATTATTTTTTTTAAAAAAAATTTAAAGTTCATTTCCAAAAAGCAAGGGTCAAAAAGTCAAAACACGCAAATACCGAGTCTAATAAAAACACACCAGGAGTTTAAAAACGTAAATACATACTTGAGATTAAAAAAAAAAATGCAACACTTAAGATAAAAATAAATCAAACACGGCGCCAAAAGAAAGGCAAAATATTTAAAAGATGCAAACATTTCGACTAGCGGAGTTTCGCAACGATGATTCAACATAAAATAAAAAAAAGGAAAGAAACTGCTAAATTCAGCTAAAAAAACGCTGCCGTAACTCCTATTTGATATTAAATCATCACAAAATCAAAACAGTATTCCTAATTTGTAGACAGACCGTCTGAATCACTTGCACGTAGCGAAACCAAACCACGTGATGGTCACCGATTTCTCTGCGTAATTCTAGTATAGATAATTTTACTATTTTTTTAAAAAATAACTTTTGATATGACACTTCTCAATGGCTATGTTTGTCTCTGCACGGCATATAAGAACCACTTTCTCTGTTTTTATTCGTTTCTTTTCATGGTCGAATCCTTTTACGAAAACTTCCACACAAAAGCATAAAATATTATTATTATTGACTTTGATGAATCGTGAAATGTCATGATATGAAACAAATGATATAATGAGCTCAATAGATTTCGCTGTGCCCGCCAGATTTTTAAGAAACCAGAGTTCCTTTCAAAATTTAATTATATTAACAGGTTCTCGTTATATAGGTTTTATAAAATTTTTAACAAGTTCTCTGATGAACTCGATATTTTTAATATGTCTCTCGGGGCTTTTAAGTCGAAATGTTTGCATCTTTTAAATACACGATACGTTTTATTTTGCCTTTCTACAACATTTTAGATTTTTACGCTATTTGATTTTCCGTATTCTTATGTATTCGACCCGTTTTTTGGCGCCGTGTCTGATTTATTTTTGTCTTAAGTGTTGCATTTTTTTTTTAAATCTCAAGTGTATATTTCAGTTTTTAAACTTTTAAACTCCTGGTGTGTTTTTTTATTAGATTCGGTGTTTGCGTGTTTTGACTCTTTGACCCTTGCTTTTTGGAAATGAACTTTAAATTTAAAAAAAATACGGCTTTTGGTGTCATAGTGTGTCTTAAAGTTTCGTGATTATGTGTTTTCGTTTCTAATTATATATACGTGTGCATAAGTTTTATGATTTTATGTATCCTCTGTGGTCTACTTTTTGCTTTCTAAGGCATATTTTTGATTTACTCATTGTGACTTTTGTTCTTTGTGTGTTCGTCAGCACTCTGTAAATGGGGTTTTCTCTGTAGTGTGCTTTTCTTTAAATAAATAACTAAATAAATTTTTTGTGAGGGAGAGAGAGAGGAATAGAAAGAGGACATCGCATTACAGATCTTTTAAAAAAAGGAAAAAAAAGTATTCGAGTCTGCAATTTTTCGATCAATCTAGAGGTATTCCTTCTCATGAAGGATGAACACTTTCTTATAACAAATAAGGGGAAATGAGTGCTTTAATCAAATTTGGCCTTTTTTGGCCTTATTTTAGAGACAGGTTGGCCTTATTTTGACCTGGCAACCCTGGCCGAGTGAATGACTCTCGGCAGATTCGATTCGAGATCTCGCGAAGCAGGCTCGACTGTTGCGGGTCAAACAGTTATAAAACTCGGCTCTCTTCGGCATTTATGGCATCGAGGCGAGGACGGGACAATTGTCCATTAAGTAGGCTGATCTTAAACTCGCGTCTCTGAAAGGGATCTTTTATGCAGCGATTTTATGTTTCGCTTGATGGGAATATTAAAATTCACAGCTTGTCACGGTATTCCACATTTGCACAGGACAGCGCGCAGATTAAGGCGGCGAGACAACCATTTTTGATGCCCTCTGTGAGCGCCATCTGCATTTTTTTCTTCATTTTTAAGTGGTTTTGGCATTTAAATATGAGTAGCAAGGGAAATCGCACAGCATATAAACATTTTTTTCCTGCTCCGGCCGTGAAAGAATATTCAATACTGATAAAACCGGATGAGTTTCTTAATCCTCTTTTAATGTTTCGCTTTAAAAGATTTGTTTAGGAATATTAACGTGCCATTTAGCGATATCGGAACTTTACGGCGTCTATTAGGAGACAGAAGCCGCGAATGCGCGCTAATAAATGAAACCGAAACAAAAGAGAACGCGTCTGCATTCTGAGACAGTGGCAGCTCGAGGATTTGAGTTATCGTGTTCATATGAATACGGACAGACAGACTTCCCGTGGACGGATTTCGTCAAAAAAAATGGCTGAGATCTACTAATTCTGTGTAAAGTCCATATACCAAATTTCGTCTTTCTAGCTCTAACTGTTTTGGAGTTATCATGTTCCCAGACATACAGTAGAGTCTCCATACAACGAAGTCTCCCTACAGCGAATTTCGTATAACGAAATTTTTAATCGGAATGTTAAATAACATTCAAAATATTCCCCATATAACGAAGTGGTTGTCTCCTTATAACGAATTTTTCAGACCTTTTAGCTATTCGATTTTTGTCATTTTTGAAGAAAGTTGCTAATCTCTGCGCAAACAAATCGCTCACACGTGCCTGTTTCTGGAACCACTCGCATTGTTCAGAATAACGCATTAATAGAAATGCTATGTGAAGGGTAATGCAGTTGTGGGACCTGGTTTCTACAGAGAGACACTTCTATGGTCAGAGATTCAAGAATCGGTGGAGTGGGGTGGAAACAGCAAATGGATGTCGATCGCATTTTATGTTTATCCGTATAGTACATATTTTCTCTCAAATTGGTGAATTGTCTTCACTTTTGGACATTTTGTTTATACAAGTAAAATTAGTATAATTTTAACAAATTATACAATAAATATTACTTCATTTCTAATTGAAAGTCATAATTAAATATTGAACTTATCGCACATACTAAAGGTTTGTTACATTTATCTTAACTGCAAAATCTCTAATCTCCGTATAACGAAATTTTCTCTATAGCGAATTTTTCAACAGGAACCAAGCGATTTCGTTGTAGGGAGATTCCACTGTAATTCCAAAATTGTGTTTTTCGGACTCATGGAGGTGTAAGACGTGGAGATTCATCAAAATCTCGAGTTGAAATTTACGATCGACGATTACAATATACTTTCTCTTTGTATACCTCGTATACTAGAAAGTAAAAACAATCTACTTTTTTTCAATCAATTTTATGAAAATGGGCACACGTACGAAGTCAAAAATGATCGAATTTTTTTCTACAGGCAAATTTTTGCAAACTTGGCAAAATCAAAGAATAAGGAGAAAAATCTAATACCTATTCTAAATTATTCAGGTGCCTTTTCACAATTTATAGATGTCTTGAACGTTATAGGTATGGTACTCAAAAACATTTTTGGACTTTTTCATATGAAATATAAAGGAAATTTAACTAACTTAAAACTGACATTTTTCTCTTTTTAAATAAAATAAAATTATATATCTAATTCAAATATATCGTACAACTTAGAAAATAAATCTTTTGCTGGAATTTCGTTATTATCCATTAAAATTCAGAATGAAAATAAAAACGTGTGTATAAATCAGAATTTTATATAAAAAAATTATACTTTAAAAATTACAGAACACACCCAAGATATTGTGATAAAACACATTATCTAGGAATAGTTCAATGCTTAGACTGCTATTATTATTGGAAGAACTGTCTTCAAACTTGTTGATAGCGTGTCGGGATGCATCAAAGGTTTGTAACACATATTAGTGGATTCTTGTCTCATAGCATTTATTAAAATTCACCTCGCAATTGGCATAAGATATACCAAAAGCAATGCAATTTAGGCATTTAGATTTGATCACTTATTGAAGAATGCAGATAAGCAAAATTATGATGCTTCAAGGAACTATGCATAAATACAGCATCTCTGAAGTTTAAATTATTGAATATATAATATTTTCTTTGAAATGATTTTGTGCTCTTACATTTTAAGGAAGAAATAAATATTTTCACTGATTATTGAAATACAGGGGAAGGTGGTGTACCTAGGTTCCATTTTTTACTTTTTAATTGGATAATTACTAAAAGAAAGGTAACAAAACAATTTTTCTTTCATATTTTAGGCCTTTATACACAACATATATTTTTTGTAGATTTTTTTAAAAAGTATTTCAGTGCATTATTTACAATTTAAAAAAAAGTGCAAATAGGACTAAGGTACACCACGGGTAGTGTACCTTGGACCAGCTATTTCTAGATTTAAAAACTCTAGCCGAATAGTTTGAACATAAACATTTATTGGTATTTTAGCTACAGAAAAATGTTAATGAGCACTTTTACTTAATGAGGTCTTAGATTAGACCGAATATAAAATTATTACAGCAACAGTTTCATTCCTATGGGTAGTCTTAACCAACACTGTTATTAGACAAGTCAATTCCAAATGTTAATTTCCGAAGCTGCCTTTCAGATCCTCCAGTCAACACGGGATGTGGTAACTTCCACATTACATCACATTTTTCCACAACATAAGTGGTAGACCATGTAGTGGTCATGCACCAAGGTACACCACTTGGGCATGGTCCAAGGTACACCACTTGGCCATTTCATGGAAAACGGCTGACTACTAAATTGAGGTTAGAGTTAACATAATTTCTAACACATGTTATTATAGCTAAAACTGTGCTTTATAAGTTGGGCATTTTACTATAAAGTAATTTATGTATGTTTAGGAACTATTAACACAAAATTCAACAGGAAAAAAAAATTACTTTTGATGGGTCAATTTCCTTTTTCAGGATTCATTCATTCAAATGAGCACCTTGACAAATAAGTTCAGGCACACTGGGACCTCTGGTGGCAAGTGTACAAAATACATATAACATTTTATATACATCTATACAGATGGCGCTAAAATCGGCATAGGTTCAAGGTACACTTATGTCCAAGGTACACCACCTTCCCCTACTTAAGACAATTAAGCCGCAGATATTATCAGATTCTTAGAAAGATAATTAAAAGTCTGATAAGATAACTTAAATATTAAATTTAGTTGACATTATTCTCTACGTTTTCATGTAAACCAAATTTTTCTCTAACAAAAAGGCAATATTTTAAAACAAAAAATAAAATTTTCAACCCTTTTCTTTAACTTTTATTTCCATGTTTGTTCAAAGTGAGCTAAAAATAAATTGAATGATAATTATCTGAAAAAATAATTATTATTATTCGGAATTTATTTCATTCTGTAATTTTGATGAATTTAAAAGAAATTCTTCTAAGTACTGTGATATACAAAACTAATCTAGAAAAAGACTGTTATAGTTTTTAAAAAATTACACCTTAACCTAAACCTTAAAATTAAAAAGTTTTTTTTTAAATCAATGCTATATAATAAAATAATTATTATACAACTGAAGGTTTCAATTTAATCTGAAAGATAACACAATAAAAAATATATCATTTTCATATATTCCTTAAAATTTACGCTAATTTCATTCCAAAAAATTAACTGAGCTTTATTTTTTAATAGCAATACGCTCACGGCGTTTCCCGTGGAAGTAGGACTTTAACAAAATGAAAAAAAAAAGTTCCACAATGACATGAAAAAAATTTGAAAACAAAATCAAAACAAAAGATACACATTATTTGATTTTCCTGCTTAGTTTTTTTCGCGCTACAGTACAGAGCACGTTATTCCAAAACAATAATACAAAATTGGAACGTGAAAACGATTATTATACAGCAAGCAAAATATAAAATCGAATCCGAAAATAATAATCGAATTAATTCATTCAGTTGAAGGTCATGACGTATCCTGCGCGTCCGCCAATCAAAATTGCCAGCAACGTTCCGAAGAAGTGCCGCACGAGGAACTCGATCGAGAAAAATAACTCTCAACGGCCCAGAAAAAAATTAATTTAAAAAAAAGGGAAAAGATATTTTAACCGTTCTTGTTTTAAATCCGACAGAACCGTTCTAGTTATAAGCTGAAAAAATTGAAAATAAGAGTGTTATTAGAAAGTCGGATGCAACAAATTTAAAAACAAAACTAACATTTAGATGGCAAAACTGACTATTTTTTAAAAAAATTCTCGAAATTCAGTAAATTACGTTAGAAATTCAAAACTAACTTCATTAGAACGGAAATCGCGCGCTCTTTCCGATGGTGTATCTATTTTTGTGGTACAATTATCCGAAACCATTCTATTGAGAAATTAATGCGAAAAATGACCCAAAACAACACAAAACATTAAATAAAAAATTTTCTAGATTAAAATTTAAAATTTCGGCTTCGAGGTGCATTCAGTCACCATTACGACTACCTGTGTGCCAAATTTCATGGCTATAAGTGCGATAGATTCGTCTGGACATCGCAGACACACACACACACAAACATTGCCTTTTACAAGTATAGATGAAGGAAAAATTACTAAGTGGAGATTAATATAAAAGAATAGATCAACATCGTAAAATCAGTTGAACAAGGGCAGAAATCATTGATTCAAGAAATATCTTCAACTATGTATCAATGGCAGCACTCATCCGCCCGGCTTCTCGAATCTTTCTGTGCTCGAACGTGGTACTGGAAGAGATGGGACCACAAAATCTATTCTACTTAACAATCCGATTAGATCATTGAGGCATTGAAATAAAATCTTATATGACATGAATGTATTACAGGAATGACACTTGAAACATAATGCAATTTCAAACCAGGCTGACATGTATTAAACCGAACTTATACGGAATAAGAGTCCAAATTCGGACACACACAACTAGATAAAACAATCCTTACTGACCTTCTTTCTGAAAGAAGCCCTCAATGCAGATAACATTAAAATGCCCCAAACCACGGAGGGCGTGGGGTCTTGGATCCTGTAGCACCTCTCATTTGCAGTAAGCACATTTTTATCAGCACTCGTTGTGTTCCGCTTATCCAAGGTCTACGTAGAAACACTCTACTTGAAACGCTCAGAGGGTTAATTTAATATTAATTAAACTATACTAATACTATTATTAATCGACTATAATGTTTTTAATACTTCATTAAAAACATTATAGTCGAGTTGACTATAATGTTTTTAATAAAGTATTCGTTTTCATATATCAGCCTAATCATTGAATTGGAATCATGGAATTTTAAGACAAAACGCAAGGATTATAATATCAGGTTTCGGGACGCGAGTCAGCGTTGTCCGTTTTCGCATATAAATACAGTGGGTGATCGTTTGTGAACATGATGAGGTGGAACTTGCTGGTTTTCCTTACCGGGTCATCGATTTGTGAGGCATTTTAGGGGAATTTCATTATTTTGTTCTGGAGATCCAAAAAACTGAATAAAAAAAATCAATTTCCTACAGCATTTATTTATGCAGGGCGATTAAAAATTCAATGCACAAACCGTGAAGGGCGATAGGAGACGAGCCAAAAAAAGCACAGGAAAGAATGACAGCATGCGATAGAGGGCATTGCAATTGGATATCAGCGCAATAATTTGAAGTTCTGAATACGTTCAATTTTTTTTTTACTTTCTCGTATACGAAGTATAACAAAGAGAAAGTAGTGAAATCGTCAAAAAATTCGAACTCCAGATTTTGACGAATCTCCACGTTTTAGACCTCCCCGAGTCCGAAAAACACAATTTGGGAATTATGTCTGTCTGTGTGTCTGTGAACACGATAACTCGAAAACTATGAGAGCTACGGGGATGAAATTCGTTATGTGGTCTTTAAATATAATTCGTAGGTTTCTATCAAATTTTGGACAAAATCCGTCCACGGGAAGTCTGTCTGTCTGTATGTCCGAAGTCACGCGAACACTATAACTCAAAAACGTGAATAGCTAGATGGATAAACTTTGGTACACAGTTTTATCCTCATGAATGTAGGTCCGTATAAAATGTTGGGCCAAATCCGTCAAAGGGTTGACTGTCTGTCGGTCTGCATATTTTACCATTGAAACCAATCCGCTATCTCCACGCGCATGCGTACGGAGGCAATCGTCTGTGCTCGAATTCCGTCAGTTTGTCCTTGAGACGGCAAGAGTGAAACCTAGCAGTGTGCGATAGATGCGTTTTAATCAGTACGCATCTCTTTGAATTCTTTACCTAGATATTTTTCAATAACTATAATGAAAAACCTTCTGATAGTCATTGGATTCTGGATAACAGTAGGTTCGAATCTTTTTAGCCACGCGGGGGAAGGACAAACGACACCTTTTGGGGGGAAGTATACGAGAAAGTTTAGGGGAGAACACTCCCGCTGGTTTTTTGTACATTTCACCACGTGTACCCACGAACTCGGAGCCAGAAGGACTCTCTGTCGGTTGGATAGGTGAGAGTGAGACTTTATTAATAAAGCACGATAAAAAAAATGATGTTATGACACCGAGCAACTGCGATTATAAAATACAGACGAACAGCTTCGCAGTTGCAGCGTCGCAACAGAATTGAGGCCGTTCACTTTAATGGATTACAACGATTTTTAAGGAGAGATTTTGTGATATTACAAAACAATTAATTTAATACTGTAGCGGTTACAATTCATTGCCTTCTCCCTTTTATGGTAGGTGGCGCTACCAGAGCCATCCGGGTTTTTTCCATGATGCCTCTCCCTCTTCTTGACTGTGTACTTCAGGGTTGCCATATTGGCCTTTTTAAAAAGACTTTGGCCTTAGGAATTTTCATTTGGCCTTAAATTCATTTTTGGCCTTTTTTTGGCTTTATTTTTCCATATGACTTTTAGAACGATTCTTAATATATAATTTAACTATTTTTCTAATAAAGTTTAGAATATTGACAAAAAATATAGAACGTTGTTGAACGAAATATATCAATAAGAGTTGATATATTTCGCTGGAACATTTTATTCTGGACCAACAAGAACAGAATTCCTTTTTCTTTCTTTCTCTCTTTTTTCTTTTGCAAGTCGCACATGTAGATGCTTAAAAAAATCACTTGAATTTTAGTTTAATAGAACATTATTATACGTATGTCAATCTAGTGGGATTCCTTTTCATGAGGGAGAGTCATTTTCTTATAGCAAAATAAGGGGGAAATGTGCGCTTTAATGAAATTTTCAAATTTGGCCTTATTTCAAAGACGGTTTGGCCTTATTTTGCTATTTTGATCTGGCAACCCTGGTGTACTTGTCTTGTGCTGTTGTTCTCTGTCTTGTCTTGTGTCTTTTAATGTACTGTGTCGTGGAACTTAGCCATCGAATAAAAATGGTTCCTGAAATTGAATTGATTCTTCAACATCGGCATTCCACATAAACATGAGTCTCGTCCCTCTACAATACATAATTAAAAGTGTGGTTATTGTGCCTATAATTTGAAAAAATACAACTGAAATCTTAAATGATACAAGGAGATTTTTAATTAGTCCCGAAAAGCACCAATTTAATCCCTATTTTGACGCGAGACAGGTGGTTTCTGAGTGTCTTGGCCACCAGAGCTGCACCAGGGCGTTCGCAAAAGTGGAAAGAGCTTCTCAAAGGACAGGATGTCGCGAGTGCAGTGGATTTCCCTCTTCTCCGCACTGACTTTTTGTTTCCATTTGCCTTTTTTTTTAAACCGATTTAAACGAAAATTGGAGACAAATCTACAATTAGGGTTGCAAGACTACATACGAAATTTCATTTATCTAAGCCATTTCTTTTAGAAGATATCGTCTTCAGAAGTATGCGATTATACAGACCGACAGACGGTCAACTCTTTCACGGATTTGGCCTGAAATTTGATACATTCCTGATGATAAAACTTGTACCAAATTTTATCCATCTACTTATTCAAGTTTTTGAGTTATAGTGTTCACAAGAACGCCGATGACTGATTTTGTCTAAAATTTGATGGAAACCTACAAATTATGTGTCAGTAACACATACCAAATTTCATCCTTTAAGCTCTAATAGTTTTCGAGTTATCGTGTTCACAGACAGACATGATTCCCAAATTGTGTTTTTCGGACTCAGAAATAGGTCTAAAACGTGGAGATTCGTCAAAATTTCGAGTTCGGATTTTTTGCCGATTACGATACTTTCTCTTCGTATGCGAGAAAATAAAAAGCACAGGAACGCTATTCACCAGCATTGTAATCGGATTTCAGAGCAATAAGTCGAAGTTCTGACTTAGTACAGAGGAGATGCAGAAGTTTATGGATTAAGAGATGGCGGAACTCGTCTCAAAAATTTCTGCTATATGCTGGGAATTTTTGAAAGACTCCGCTAATCCGTGCGTAGAAAGGAACTTGGGGATTTTGTGTGAAGCGGGACGTTTGCACGTACTGTCCAAGCGTAAAGTGTCACCAAAGAAAGAATTTCTACCCGTTGTTGATTACCCATTTCTGCAACTTCGTGAATCCCTCTAGCTCATCTGAGTGGCGTTTCGGGTCATTCTCGCTTGTCTGACGAATTTTGAATTACTCTCTTTTTTTACTTTCTCGTATACGAAGTACACAAAGAGAAAGTATTGTAATCGTCAAAAAATTCGAACTCGAGATTTTGACGAATCTCCACGTGTTAGACCTCCCCGAGTCCGAAAAACACAATTTTGGAATCATGTCTGTCTGTGAACACGATAACTCGAAAACTATTACAGGTACGGAGATGAAATTCTGTATGTGGTCTTTACACATAATGTGTAGGTTTCTATCAAATGTTGGACAAAATCCGTCAACGGGAAGTCTGTCTGTCTGTATGTCCGAAGTCATGCAAACACTATAACTCAAAAACTTGAATAGCTAGATGGATAAAATTTGGTACACAGTTTTATCATCATGAATGTAGGTCCGCATAAAATTTTGGGCCAAATCCGTCAAAGGGTTGACTGTCTGTCGGTCTGTATAATTTACTTTTGAAGAGAATCCGCGCGCATGCGTACTGGAAGAACGGAGAGGAATTTCATTACGGAGTAGAGAATTACGTCAGTTTGTCCTTGAGCCGGTAAGAGAGCAAAATCGTTACGCATCTCTTTGAATTTCATTCTTTACCTAGATATTTTTCAATCACTATAATGAAAAACCTTCCGATAGTCATTGGATTCTGGGTAACAATAGGTTCGAATTTTTTTGGCCACGCGGGGGAAGGGGAAACGGCACCTGTTTGGGGAAGTATACGAGAAAGTTTAGGGGAGAACACGCCCGCTGGTTTTTTACAGGAATAATGCATGTATCTCAGTGGCGAGTACAGACGTCCGGTATCTAGTTTTGGGCCGAAGCCTAGACATTTTTTTTTGTTATTTGAGGATTTGAAACCGTATATAGAAGCGAGAGAGTATGGGGAGGGCGGAAAAGAATGCTGTGGCTCTAGCGCCACTCACCCACTGATATCTATTGTTCGATTCACGCGATGGCCGCAGTTCTTCGTGTCCCTCTCTTTGTAGGCTCCGCAACACTATCAGATGAAGGTATCCGCCTACGTTCAAAACACTGTTTTCCGACCACTTTGGCGAAAATTATTTTTGGACTTTTTCTTGTAGTCCGGACTGTCGTCTTTCCAAATCCGCTTACATTTTGTTTCTAAGTGAATTAGAAAGAATATTATAACGATTTTAAAATACTTTTTCAATTCCTACTATTAGTTCACACTCTTCCTATATATATATATTTATATCTCTTGTTCAAATTTTCAATCGTTAATAAAATACTTTTTATTGATTCACTCAAATTCAAATACATTTTGTTAAACTTGTAGTGGATGGCACTTGATGTTAATATAGTTTTTTCAAATATTAATTCATTAATTAAATTGCTAGACTATTAATTAAGACGCTGGACTTGGCGATAAATTTGGCGACCTTGGCGGCAAAGTTGGCGACAAAGCGAATTTTCAAGATTCAATCGTTAATAAAACACTTTTTATTCATCTACTCAAGTTCAAATACATTTTTTAACTTGTAGTGGATGACACTTGATGTTAACACAGTTTCTCAAATATTAATTCATTAATTAAATTTAATTAATTAATTTTAGTTTTATACGGGAGAAAAAAATTTCTAAAATAAATTTTTTGTTGACCTAAGTAGGAATTGACTTAATTTTTTTATATTACTTTTTCTGAAGCAAAACCAACCGGAAGGAAATCTTTAAGTGCAGTTTCCTCAGAACTTGGTTTTTCATGAAACTTCCCTGCCGTTAACCTGATGTCTCGAAATCTATTAAAGAATCTCACTTGAAAGTTTCAGTACCTATTTCAAATAGTATAAGTAATGAAATGAAGCAAAATATTTGTTGTTAGTGAAATACTTTTTAATTTAGAGGTGTTTTCAGAAAAACTAAGTTGTGAATTAATGGAAAAATGCATATTCACGCATATTTTTACCTCTAATTTACTTGCATTTCAATTTTTTTCTTAGACTTTGGTTCATTTCATAGATCATTGTCCTCTATAACTTGTGTGCAAAGAAAATTAGAATTGCTGCCTTGCCAATCTGGTGTAGAGTGTTAACCGTGTCGGTTTAATTTCATTAAAATTTACTACAAATTCCCCCTGTTTCTCAAAAATATTCAATTTACAAGAAACTTTCGGGTCCTTTTTGTGTTTATAATCGATAATGAATTTTTTAAAAAACAAAATTTATTAAGATATACAATTTTTTAAAAATTTTGTTCCGAGCGTAGGCGGTCGCCTTAACCCCTTGCCCTACTTTTTTATTTCACCTCCTAATTGGATGCCACCATCCATTTCAGATATTTATTAATATTTCGATCTATTTAAGATGGTAGAGGATACTTGAGACATTTAAGCGTGTCCAGGTGATTTTTGTATTTAAAATGAATTGTTACGTTGATTTAAATAACAAAATTTCTCTAATTCGACGCACGTGTCAGAGACCTCATTGTATGTTAAGGGTTCAGAATAAAAAAAATTAGAAGCAAAAATCATTTACACAAGTCAGGAGAACATAAACGAACTTCTTAATAGTATTTTTAAAAAAATATTTCAATATTTAGTTTCGAATACAAACAATCGATATTTTATTTGATAGAATTACATATTTAAAACAAAAGTTGTGTCATTTCTTACAGATCAGAGTTTGTGGAGGGTGCGCCCACTCGGGTGTCGTTCTGGTCACCTGACGAGCTCCGTTCTCAAATAGTTATCGTGTAGCTTCGAAAGGGGACTCTGATATATAACTAAACTAAACTGTTTCTGAAAGACGCGCATTGGATAAGAAAAAAGAACTAAACTGTCTCTTGAGCCTTTGAATTGACTCAATTAAGTAATAAAAAATATATTCATTTTTTTGTTCCAACTGGATTTGCATCTTAAACTGATGCAATAAAATGGTCGGCGGACAAGGAAAAGTTTTCGTTTTCTATCTCATTTCGAAGGGAGAACAAATGCTGGTTGGTTAAGGAATTAAGTAGAACTGAAACACGAAACATTCCATGACTTCTGATCAATTATTTACCTAATCCAGTTGACAAAAATAAGAGAACGATTTTTTTCTATTGTTCGTTGCCGACACTTTTTAAAGACATATTACCAACTGCGAAATTCACGAAATCGGAAAAAGCTAATGTTATTAACTCCACTGAATTGTCTTACACATTTTATTTTCAAAATTTTCCTGGTGAATAAATTTTACAGTTTCGTGAGAACAATTCCGATTTGTCACGCATAAGTTAGGTATTATAATATATTTAGGAATTCATTTTGAAAACATCTGAAGAAATTCGGGAATGTTTCTGTCGACTTTCTCTGTCTAACGTGTGGTCGGAAATAATCGTGCTATGCAGCCCCACGTTAGAGAATAGCTTTTTCATCCACCTGAAAAAAATCGATTTCGTTCCACCAAAGAAATAACATATTTGTACACGATAATATACTACCAAAAAGTTATTAAAAGAGGCTTAGAATTACGCACATTTTTTTTCCTTGTCAGGCTCAATGAATATTTATAGAGCTTGCGAAACACACTTCAAACGAAGCTTCTCAACTGAGGCTTCGAAGCCAGATACAGAATCTCGAAATCCTGAAAACTTTGGCAGCGTGAGCTTCTATTTAGTTCTTCCATACGAACTGGCAAAAATAATTTTTTAAATTTTCATTTGAGGCATTTTTAATGTTCACCAGAGAGCATAGTTAAATGTAGCCTCTCTTTAAATGTCATTAATTAATGCTTCAAATGCGTATTTTATTTTTAAATATACATTCGAGAAATATTTTTCAAGGGGGGGAAGATATGACACACTAATTCTCAAACTCTCTAAAAAAATGTTATTACTCTAAATGTGTAGAGGAATCACTAAATATTGGCGTTGTGATGTTGATTTATGCTCGCCAAATGACGTAGAGATGCAGTTGACGATAACTTTGCTCGTCTTGAGCAAAATGCACTTTACGAATTCGTTTCTCACATTTGCAGGTTGCATCGCAGCAGTGGCGAATCTAGGATTCGGGTCTGGGGCTGAGGTCATAAAAACTTTGTATCGTCGTGATGAATGTCAAACCTCAAGTCTAAAGTAAACCAAAACTCTTTAACTTTATAGACTTTACTCCCCTGACAATAAGAATCATAAAAAAACAATACAATACTTTCGATAATTTAATAAAAATTACAATGAAATAACTAGCTAAAAAATGTCTTCGACAGCGTCAAAGCTATAAGTACAAGTGGAATGACTACAAAAGTAGGAAAATTTTCGAGCCTGTCAAGCCAGAAAGTAATGTTGAAACGTTTTTATTATTTTTTAAAAAGAGGGAAATTAAGAAAAAACAGTTGTAATGATGCTAAATAAAATCAAGAATTCTGGCTTGGCTCTAGGGGGTGCTGTAGCCCCCCCCCCCCCCGTGGATTCGCCACTGCATCGCAGCCATACAGATGAGCCCGGATCCGTCCTTCGACATCCAGGAAAACGTTTTTTCTCAAAAAATAACCCGCATTCCCATCTCCCCTACCCACACATACAAATCCGGAAGATATATTTCGACGAAGTGAAAATATTATGATAACAATGTTTTGAAAACGAAAAAATATCCGCTGTCCATTATCGTCTCAATGTCACGATTAGTAAACCAGTAGGAAATGCCGAACGATATTTATTTTTCCATTTTAAATATTCTTCTCGTGAAAAGATTCGGTAAACACTTCCTGTTTCCATTAATACTCATTTAATGAAGAAGGAGCGGTGTGCTATCAAATCTG
>BGPR01001280.1:36444-63298 GCA_013235015.1 Araneus ventricosus | reverse complement strand
CTCATTTCCTCGTTCACCACCTGCTATCCGGAGAGTTTTAAGATCTTCAATTCTCTTGACTGGCAGTTTTCACCCTGTCTTCACTCGAGTGAACTTGAAGATTAGATAGTGCCATGGTGGCGTGAAAGGCCACCAGGAAGCACCTGGTGCCAAATTTGCGTTCTCGAAAATCACAAAGTTTAATTCTATGCAGAAGGAGAGTAGCTAATCCTGCTCAAAATTTTTTTAGTGTCCATAATTTTTTCTGCATTCACCCTTGCAGAATCAAGTTCCTTTGTTTTTTGTCCTTTTATTTTTCAAGTTTGCATTTTTATTCTTGTACTTTTATTATTACTTGACTGAGCGGACTTCTGTGGATTCAGTATTTTCTAGTACTAGTGAGAATCTCTGGGAATGTTTTTAATTCCCCTCATTGGAGTTTAGTGATGATTTACAAATTTTTTATTGCCTCCTTCTTTTACTGGTGATTGTGCTGAGCTATTTTTACGTTCTGGGGGCTCTTCTTTTATATATTTTGAATATTTTTAATGTTGGACTCCAGATCTGTGATTAAATCAAACGAAATTGAATAATTTATGGTCCTTTCCAAGTGTTATATCGATTCGGTGGGTTTGGTTGGGTTTTTTGGTTTTCTTTTTGTGAATGTGTTTCACTTTTAGTCTCTAAATCTATATATCCTTTTATCTAGTTTTAGTCTCTCTAAATCTATACTTATAAAGGCAATGTTTGTTTGCGTGTGTGTTGTGTGTTGCGATGTCCAGACGATTCGCACTTAAGCCATGAAATTTGGCACAAGGTAGTCGTAGTGACTGAATGCACCTTGAAGTCCAGAATTTTAAATTTTAATCTAGAATTTCTTTTATTTAATGTTTTGTTTGTTTTGGTTGATTTTCGCACTAATTTCTCAATAGATTGGTTTGGAATAATTGTACGACAAAAAATGATACACCATCGGAAAGAGCACACGCGTTTATGTTCTAATGAAGTTAGTTTTGAATTTCAACGTAATTTACTGTAGAATTTTTTTAAAAATAGTCAGTTTTGCATCTAAATGTTAGTTTTGTTTTAAATTTGTTGCATTCGACTTTCTAATAACATTTATTATTTTCAATTTTTTTCAGCTTATAACTAGAACGGTTCTGTCGGATTTAAAACAAGAACGGTTAAAATATTTTTCCTTTTTTTTTAAATTAATTTTTCTGGGCCGTTGAGTTATTTTTCTCGATCGAGTTCCTCGCGGCACTTCTTCGGAACGTTGTGCCAATTTGATTGGCGGACGCAGGATAGTCATGACCTCCACATGAATTAATTACTTCGATTATTATTTTCAGTTTGATTTATATTTTTGCTTGCTGTATAATAATCATTTTCACGTTCAATTTTGTAATATTGTTTTGGATTAACGTACTCTGTACTGTAGCGCGAAAAAAATAGCAGGAAAAAAATCAAAACATGTGTATCTTTTGTTTTGATTTTGTTTTCAAAACTTCACGTCATTGTGGGCGTTTTTTTTAATTTGTTTTGTTAAAGTCCTGATTCCACGGCAAGCAGTGCGTACTGCCAGTTCTTCATAATTGGATTCTTCTCCACTTCAGTCAAACCAGATTCTTGGTCTCTGTACTCAGCCACTTCTCCATCGAGATTTGATCAGCAGATTCTTCCTCAGCGGTATTTTCTTGCTTAATTCTTCCAAAGCAGCCGAATATTGCTCTGTGTGCGTATATTTTCCGCTCCATGAGCACCCAGGTTGTGTATGAGACTTTTCATGCGCTTCCAAGCGCGATCAACCGAACTTACTGATTCATTTGCCAGGTGGAGACTATCAGACATTAGGATTGACTGTTATACGAGGTTAGACGAGTCTACTTCATAGTTTTATTCAGCTTCAGTAAATCCCTACTGGCGCATCTATACACAAAATATCGAGTATTTAAAAATTTCATATTTTTAATTTTTCTTTTTGTCGTTATACCTCGCATCGGTTTCAAAACTGTTTATTAAAAACTTACGATTATTCATCTATGAACAGAATGGAACTTTTCTATGAATCTCAGGTTTATGATAAGATACAATTTTTTTATTTATTGTTTATACAAAACTTATTATGTAATACAATACTTATATTTATTAGTTATCAAATACTTATCAGTCAATATTTAATTTTTTTTGTAAACCCTCATCTGCTGTATCCTCCATTTCCTTAAACAACTGAACAAAAGGCTCAAAAGCAATATTACACTTGAGGTCCAGAATGTCAACAAAAAAATGAAAACCGATTCCCAATTTTATTTCTTTTTTTTCTACTAAATGGCTTTTTTCTTAAAGTCGCAAATGAAATACGTGAGACTGCGCGTTCTGATAAGATGCGGTTATTGGTATTCTAAGACTTACCGCCTGGATTGAAACAATTTTTTGCGCAGCAAAAATTCATTTTTTTCTATAAAAAAATTATTGAATAAAGGCTGGGCAGAAGGTAGTGGATGTCATCATGGAAACGTTTATTTTTTAAAATTTTTTTATATCACTCTCGAGGTGATGATCGAGTCAATTCAAGTGCCACTAAAATTCCCTTAAAACCATAGAATATCAGTTCCTCATTATTAAAAGCCTCAAGATACGTGGATTGCTGACAAAGATAAGAGAATTCTTGAAATCTGTGCGGATGGAATATGACGTGAATCTTAGGTCTGTTTAGAGAATAATAAAATAGTCTTCCTTATTTATTTAGTTTTTGTGCGTGTTCTGTAAAAGATATTTTTCTAAAACCTTTGCAGCTAAATCTAAATATCCATAAATAAAATTAGAAGGCAATAAATAAGCCAGTTGGAAAAGAAGAGATAAAGGATATTTCGTGATCAGAACAAATGAGTAGATAAATTGGAACCAGATAATGAAATACAGTAGAAGTCCTACACAGAGATCTCCTCGCGAATTTTTCCCTATAGCAGGAATTTTAATCAGATGTAAATAACATTCAAATATTCTCCATATAACGAAGTGGTTGTCTCCCTATAACAATTTTTCAGACCTTTATTTTTCGATTTTTTGTCATTTTGAAGAAAGTTGCTAATTTCTGCGCAAACAAATCGCTCAACTTGCACTGTTTCTGGAACCACTCATTGTTCATTCCAGCGATAACTATAACGATAGAATGGTATGTGAAGGAGCCAATGTGGTGCAATGGAGGTCGCCAATTGTGAACCAAACGCGAGCCAAGTCGTTAAGAGCGAAGCGATTTTCCGTTAGCCGGCGCAAACGTCGCCAATTGTGAACAGCCAAATCGCCAAGAGCGAAACGTTTTTCCGTTAGCCGGCGCAAATGTCGCCAATTGTGACAGAAACGCGAGCCAAGTCGCCAAGAGAATGGTTGTAAGAAATTTGGCGGAATTCTACATTATTTGGCGATTTTTCGCTTGCGCCCGGTTAACGGAAAAGTACCCTATTTTGGGACGAACGACATCATTTTAACCGCGGTCAGATGACGAGAACGGGAACTCCCTCTCCAAACTTCCGCACCACATCAGAGGGAGGTCAATTGGCCTCCTACGTAGGACTACATACACGGCGGATTTTCCACGGAATTGGGTTTCGAACTTGAAACTTTCCCGCCCCGAAGCCGAGACCTTACGACCAGTTCACCGCGACTTTCATGAGTTTAATTAGATAATTTTCTGAAAGAACCTTGTGGCTTAGGTGATAAGGATTTTTTAATGTTCGGGATGTGAAAATAATGAATAAATTTTACTTCTTAAGTCGATCACCGAAATTACGTAGATAGTTCAAAAAGTAAGGTAGCATGAGCTCTGACTGGTGCACAAATTCCCCGTGAGAATTAAATTCCATGTCAAAATAGAATAGACGGTCACAGCATTCAAACGCCATCGGTTGGTGGAGCTAGTTGTGCCGTAGCTCTCTGACGGATACATGGTCGGCGATGGAAGTGCGAAGAGTAATAAGGCTTTAACGTGTAAAGAAAACATCCCCAGCTGAAATTCATCGCCAACTAGTGGAAGTTTACGGATCGAGTGTAATTTCACGAAAACAGGTAAGGTTTTGGCGCAAGGAATTTGAATTAGGCAGAGCAAAGGTTAGGGCGGCCAAGCACGTCCATCACAGCCAGATCTCGCACCAAGTTATTTTCATCTCTTCGGACCGTTGAAGAAGCACCTGGCAGGCCGCCATTTCAGAACCGATGCCGAAATTCAGGAAGTCGTCGTTAAGCGGCTCTGCGACCCGGACCCTGATTTCTTCTATGCCGATTTCGATAGATTGGGTTACCGATTGCACAAATGCTTCAGCAACCATGGTGACCAGGTGGAAAATTAAGATGTACCAGTTCTTTTCTACCTTTGTATATCTCTTTGATTTAGTGAATAAACCTTTTCTCTCAGAGCACTCCACACCTTACTTTTTGAACCACCCTCGTACTTTTCTCTCAAAGAAAGTATAGCACTTTATTCATATTGTACAGAACAATTTGTGAGAATCTTCACCCTGGGCTTCATCTATCTTTTCCAATAAATTTTGTTCTTCGCCTTTATTTATTTTTTTAATTGGCCAACCGCCGTGTTCAAACTAGACATACATTCACAAAATATATTCGTATACCAATCTTTTGTCTTAAAAAAGCATTTATTTGCGCACATGGAAACCTTCCAAAGTACTTCCTTATTATAGTGGCCCCAGTAAGAAACCGCCAAATATTCGCCAAATCTCGCCAAAAAGTCATCATAGCTGCGATCTGCTTTGCGTAATCCGAAGTCCCTCAAGTAAGCTCGGGGGTCGTTATAAAGTACCTGTTTGTAAGTTTAAAATCGTCTAGAATTCCAGACACTTCATCTATTTTTCGCAAATATAAAGAGCATTAAAATACACAGAACACTGCCGAAACTTCTTCCTTTACAGTTATAAAGAATTATTGGTTCAAATCTAGAAGTTGATACACACTCTTAAAATAGCGCAAAATCGCCAAAGCATGACCTTGACCGCCGCACTTCATTGGCGACATTTTATGAGTGTGCACCAACTTCTAGATTTGAACCGAATTATTACTTCAATTGTTTTAATCTGTTTGAACTACTTTGTGGCGGTTGAAATCTAGAAATTGGTACACACTCTTAAAATTGTGCCAAGTCGTCAAAGCTAATACAGGTAATACCTGAATATAGTTTTGGCGACTTGGCTCCAATGAGAAGCAGAGGTCAACGTCTTGCTTTGGAGATTTGGCAACGTTTTAAGAGTGTGTACCAACTTCTAGATTTCAACCCTTTGTAGCTTTCACAAAATGTTTCGACACCCACACATCTGTCTCTTGAGGAATATATTCTAAACATCTTATATTTCGAAGACTGTTGCTAAAAATTAGTAGAGATTGATGATTTTTTTAAATCAAATATCATTCGGATACGGCCATTGATCTTCTATTAGTTTTAAAATAGCCATTATTATCAAGAAAGGAACTAAATAAATTTCAGTAGAGTTATCAATTATTCTGTAAGTTAATTATTCTTTATTTGATTACAGTTTTATGTGTATATTTTATGAAAATACTTTTCAAAAATACAAAAATCTTACCTTGGATCCTAATTCAATGTTCCCATCCAAATTTGTAGTCAGTTTCCTTCGATACACAGATAAACTTTGTGTTTACAGCGATGCCAGCCTCGTCTTCATAACTGCAGCTTTCTATCGCGATTTATTTCTTTTGTACTCAAAACCTGCTTCTGCCAGAGTTCCAAGCAGACTGGATTTCATACACAGTCGTAACAATATGTTACATTTTACCCGAAAGATGTTGTGATATTTGTAACAAATTAAAAGTATATATAGAATTCCAAGATAATTATTAAAATAGTTAAAGAAAAAAAATTAATTAGATAAAAAATCGTTTGGCCATAAAAGAAGTTAATTTAAAAATATCGTTTCGCTGTAAAAGAAATTCATTAAAAAAATCGTTTGGCATTAATTCCGTAAAAATGTTATAATAAGGTGGCAATGCTATATTTGTCTTTTGCCAACGTTGCCTAGCAGCGGAGAAGAAAAATTATGATTTAAAATGTAATTCGATGTCAGTCAGTGATGTAACGTGTTTGATATTTTCCTAGGTTTAATTATTTTTATTTTGGGGTCTGTGCGCCCTATGTAACTCGCAAAGAAAGGGTGGCACGTTATTCAGAACATCTGAAGTCTCCATTATGAAAATTGAAACCTTTAAAACAACTGTTTCTTCTTGCTTACATTTATCAGTTTTCTTTATGCCCAACGACTAAGTTCTAATAAAAAGGTCGTCATT
The DNA here is from genome assembly GCA_013235015.1 of Araneus ventricosus. NCBI lineage: Eukaryota > Metazoa > Arthropoda > Arachnida > Araneae > Araneidae > Araneus > Araneus ventricosus. Next base: position 57,007 of record BGPR01001280.1, on the reverse strand, counting down.
CATAATTCCTTCATTGCTAAAATACGCCGCCAAGATGACTTGAAGGAAGAAATCGTGATGTCGAAGGGTATTTTTTCGCAAACTTTGATGTTATTCTGACTACTCCAATCGGCTATCCTCTACTCAAACGAATGGAAGCTTCTCCTTCTCCTTCTCTCTCTCTCTCTTATATTCAAAACTGAACACCACACCAACGAAAGTTCTTAAAGTTGAGTCAACAAAATTTTGTTAACTATTCCACTAACTGTTCAACTGTATTATTGAGCTCCCTAAATAATTCTTAACAGCTTTAACACTCGAATTTTTAAATTTTTATTGCAACGAAAAAGGCAAATCTCAATTAGATGTGGAGATGCATAAATGCTTTGCATCATCCTCCGTGAGCGAAAAGTCACCGTTTTTCTCTCGCTCTCTTCTGACCTCTCTAAAGTAGTGTTCCTTAAACATCGATACACAATCGATACCATCGTAGCCAAGTCGATAGGATCGGATTTTAGTAACTATAGACTGAAACAATAGATAGTATCGACTTTCTCAAAACTATCGATAGTATCGGCAGTTTTCTACCGGGTAATACTATCGGTAGGCGCATTTTCAGTCGATAGTTTTAAAAGTATCGACTGAAACAATCGGTTGGAGCTATTGATAGTATCGATAGTTTCTAAACTATCGACTGCACTATCGATAGTTGAATTATCGATGCTTAAGGAACACTACTCTAAAGTGAGGTGAACCTTTTTGGCACTCTGCTAATCATGTTTCTTCGGTTGGCGGCCAGAAATGATCACAAACAAGCGAAAGTATTTCCGAAAGAATTGCGTAAGATAGTTCACAGCAATTTGCGTACAATAATTTACTTTATTTTGTCTCAAGAGTCTAATTCATTGTTCTACATCAAGATGGGCAAAATAGTTCACAGCAATTTGCGTACAATAATTTACTTTATTCTGTCTCAAGAGTCTAATACATTGTTCTACATCAAAATGGGCAAAATAGTTCACATCAATTTGCTTAGAATTACATCTTTACTTATAATTTACTTTATTCTCTCTCAAAAGTCTAATTCATTGTTCTACATAAAGATGGGCAAAAGCTGAAAGACGGTCTGAGCTAATCATAAGTTGCTGGTTCAAACTCCTCAACGGCGGCGCTATGGCAATGCTCCTTCAGAATCAGGTAGATCCTGTAGATGATGTAGTAGCCGATGATGACGAGGATGATGAGGCAGATTACTTGTATGATTTCGCCGATGAGGCCGAGACCCACATCTGCCAACCCTTGGGTCACAACCGTTTCGGATGGGAGCGAAGAACCTTGGGATCCATTGAGAGGAGGCCTGCAAACCGGAATCAGGATTTTTAAAAAATACTACTCTCTCGCTAAGAAATAAACTTTTAAATGTTATTACAAATCATCGAGGGAGATCAGCCAATTACCCCTGAACTTGGCGACCATGTTGGTGACAAATTTGGCGACTGTGGCGACAAAACGAAGATACTCAAAAATGCTAGAATTTTCTCAATATCTCTATTGTAAGCCGAGATCCGGAATTCTCCACATGATTCTATGTGTCGTCACGGCCTGCTGGGAAGACTATAAATAGCGCAGTTCTCGCATCACGGGAACGTGTTGATCGACTGGGATCTCTTTGGACTGCGAACGCCTTTGGAATCTCTCTCTTTGGATTTTTATCCGCAGTGCGAGCTAGTAAGCTGTTAGACGCCTAGCTGTATTGAAAGTGCTGTTGTTATTAGTGAATTTGCTGTCTGTTTGTGTTGCTAATCTGTGCAAGTGCGCTTCGTGTTTTCCGGAATGTTGGAAAATAAAGTGAAATTCTCCGTTATCCTGCTTTTTGGACTGTTTTCTCCGTACACACAAAGGACGATTTTCGTAACAATAGCCTAAGCCAAGAGTGCCAAGCTCAAATGCTGGCAAGTGCAAAATAAATAAGGTCTAATTTTATGTGAGTCGCACAAAAACAAAATAAATAATATAAAAAAATTTTAAAGTCAATTCCTACTTAGGTCAACAAAGAAAAATATTAATTTAGAAATTTTTTTCTCAGATATAAAACTAAAATTAATTAAATTTAATTAATGAATTAATATTTGAAAAAACTGTATTAACATCAAGTGTCATCCACTACAAGTTTAAAAAAATGTACTTGAACTTGAGCGGATGAATAAAAAGTATTTTATTAACGATTGAATCTTGAAAATTCCCTTCGTCGCCAAAATCGCCAATTTTGCCGCCAAGTTGCCAAAATGGTCGCCAAATTTTTCGCCAAGGTCGTCAACTTTATCGCCAATTCGCCAAATCTGTAATGTTAATAGTTTTCGAGATATAATGAAGCACGTACTGCGCATGCGCAAAGATATGGCTAAAATATGGGGGTGCTTCGATGATCCCATGGGCCATCCATATACCCAAGTCTATAATGTTAATAGTTTTCGAGATATAATGAAAAACGTACTGCGCATGCGTCATGCAAAATATGAAGTGACAGACAGACAAGAAAGCGAATTAATACTGCATTGCCATCTAGTTGTGAGCTATGTTTAAAGTTTCAAGTCTCCAGCTCATCGGGAAGTTAGTTTAAAATCGATTGCAAAATTTGAACAAGATATATAAATATAGGGAGAGTGTGAACTAATAGTAGGAATTGAAAAGAAAAGCTCTTATTTTTATAGAAACGTAGGTTTGTTTCGAAAACACAGTATGAAAAAGGAACGAGGACAGCGTTGAAATTAATGTTTTCTTCCTTACGCTTGCCATCCCTTCTCTGCTAACATCCTTCTTCTTCGAAGGATATCTTGTTCGCAGTGATTCATTTCAGAACTGATCCGAGGTAGGTGTCAATAATTCTTGATTTGACAGGAGATTTGTTTAAATTCATAAAGTGAAATTAGTTGCACTCGTCGCGATAAGTACTTCCAAACATATAAATAATTTCAGATGCCAATGTTAGTGTGTTTTCAAACTTGGAAGGCAAATACTTGTAAAATTCAGGCATCTCGACTTCTCTGAATTTCGTCCTCGAATCCGAACAGCTTAAAGGGTATATCAGGCGGACAGCACATCGTGGAAGGTTTCCGTGTACACAAGGGTAATCCCATTCGCCAAAAGTGTCTCGTCACGTGATCGGTCATACAAGATGCCGGAAATCGTTGACTGTATTCAGTAGGCTTAAAAATGCACACGATAGTGAGGGAAAATCGTCAGCAGCGAAAATTCAAACCAATCGGGTGTGACTTGGACGGTAACGCAGTTCGACTTCCACGCCGCCGAAATCCTGTCTGACTGGTTGTCTCAATGCGTCACGTGACGAGGAACTTTAGGAGAGTGGAATTACCCCAGTGCACACGGACACTGCCGTCTGCTATAGCGTGTACGGTCTCGATTACCTCCACTTTCACAAGGTTAAGTACTGATTCTATATCGATGGAGAAACAATTCTCTACCTACGGGCTCGTTATTAATAACTGTGTATAATTAGGAATTTTCAGAATGGGGCTAGGAAGTCATAATTAAATACAGTACAGTCTCCCTACAACGAAGCTTCCCTACAGCGAATTTCTCCCCATAACGAAATTTTTAATCGGAATGGTTCAAAATGTTCTCCATATAACGAAGTGGTTGTCTCTCTATAACGAATTTTTTCAGACCTTTATCTTTTCGATTTTTGTCATTTTTGAAGAAAGTTGCTAATTTCTGCGCACACAAATCGCTCACACGTGCCTGTTTCTGGAACCACTCGCCTTGTTCATTCCAGCGATAACACATAACAATAGAATGCTATGTGACGGGTAATGCAGTTGTGGGGACCTGGGTTTCTACATTTCTACGGGTCAGGATTCCAAGAATCGGGGTGGAAACAGCAAATGGATGTGACAATACGCATTTTATGTTTATCCGTACTAGTACATATTATTCTCTAAATTGGTGAATTGTCTTCACTTTTGAGCATTTTGTTTATACAATAAAAATTAGCATAATTTTAACAAATTTATAAGAAATATTACTTCATTTTTAATTGAAAGTCATAATTAAATATTTTTGATCCTTTCGCACATACTAAAAGGTTTGTAACATTTACTTAAATGACTGCAAAAATCTCTACTCTCCGTATAACGAAATTTTCTCTATAGCGAATTTTTCAATTGGAACCAAGCGATTTCGGTACAGGGAGATTCCACTGTACTTTGTTACATGCTGTTATGTATACTGGGCCTCAAAGATACTGGTTGTGGGCCGCGAGTTCGACACCCTTGGACTAATCGTTTAAACTGCAAAGCGATGAATCTAAACACCGAATTGGAAAACTTCTAAAGCTTTGGAATGTAAGGAACTTAAAGCATCTTTGACCTATTAAATTATCCCTAAAATTTTAACCAATAGGATTTTGAGCGGGATCTTCTCACCCAAAATGTTATCTTGTCAATTTGCTTAATGAGAATGAATAATATTTCGGAATATAGAACATAGCATCTAGCACAGAGGTTCCCAACCTGTGGTACGCGTACCCCTCGGGGTGCGCGAAGGACGAGTTGGGGATACTAGAACTCAAAGTCGGTAATGGCAAACACAAGGAAACATAAGAGATTTAAAAAGTTAGAGAATTTTGTTTCTCCAAGTCCTTGTAAAAAATAAAAGTGAATATTGTGAATGTTGGAGGGGATTTAGTCAAAGATTAGACACGAATTTACAATATGATTTTGTAATGTTAATGTGTAATTTGGCGTGTAATGTTTGGCCACTGTTGGCGATGGTTGGGAGAACGATTTGCGCGATCTTTCTACCGCGAAGGATTGCTTTTTGTAAACACGCGGTTTGTTCACTATTGGCTATGGTTGGGAAGAGGATTGGCGCCATCCTTCTACCACGAAGGATTGCTCTTTGTAAAAAGGCGAGAATTCGGCATCGACTTCGGAAGAGAGAGGTGATACGTATGGCCTGTTTGTTTGTGGTCATTTTTTAACCCTCAGAGCGGTTAGCTGTTTTGATCTACTTGTTTTAAAGTTTTGAAAATTTGCTTTTGGATTAGGCACTTAACACGCAATGGTTCCCCATCTTTACTACGTTACTCAACAACCTATGCACTGATGATAGCTTTTTCTTGTTGTCCGTCATCATTTTTATTCATCATCATTCCTTTCATTCACACCGTGATAATCAAGACATTGTGTATATTCCTTTATTTTATTGTCAATTCTATGTGTAAACACCAGCTTTGTAATTTTTCGTTTGCCATTCTTCCGTATGCTGTAACTTTTCTTGTTTCTGCAACTCAATGAAGTCCACTTACATCTATACCAAACCGCATAGGAGCCACATGAGTTTTAGGGGTCTATTCTGGTACCCACGGGGTTGGAGTTCCGCACGTTAACAGACCCAACAACCGAAATAGACCCCTTAGAGACGGCGTTGTGGTGTTGCAAGTGAATAATTGGATCTCAGTTGAATTTAATGAAATCTGTGAAATCTCAAGAATATTTTGTCCATGGTAGTTTAAGAAATTATACATATAGGGGAGAGTGGGGTGAAACCGGGTACCCTTGAGTACTCTAACTGAGTACCCTAATATTAGTTCTTATTTCTGGCGGACAGATTCTGAATTACACTCTACGAGTCAAGAAAAAGGAACAGTCATAGTGGCATGCTGCAGCTGTTGAATTCACTGCTTTTGTGAAGGTTTATTTGTTTTAAGACGTCAACTCTCTAATGTTCGTTTGATTTTAAATTATCCTTACTTAAAAATCATTACACTTTTAAAAACCAGTTTTAGTCTAGCTTATTATACGTCACTAAGGATTTATACCGTATCTAACGATAAGGATTTACTCCAATAATCGCGCGGTTCTATTTCGTTTTTCCTAACCTCTGCACTCGGGATAAAACCGGGAACTCCAAGTGGCGTAAGACCGGGACAGTCAGTATTGATGGTTCCTCCGATTAAGACGATAAAAACACACAGGACGTTTATTGTTTATATTTTAATGATGCATTTTCTAATTGAAATAAAGAAGAAGGGTTGATACAATGTAAAAACTGTCTTAGCTGTGCCCACGAAAGCTGCAGTGGCGCGGAGGAAGAAGACAACTGCTTTGCATGTGAATTTTGGGTACTTTTCCGTAAGCCGGGCGCAAATGTCGCCAATTGTGAACAGCCAAGTCGCCAAGAGCGAAGTGATTTTCCGTTAGCTGGGCGCAAATGTCGCCAATTGTGAACCAAACGCGAGCCAAGTCGCCAAGAGAATGGTTGTAAGAAATTTGGCGGAATTCTACATTATTTGGCGATTTTTCGCTTGCGCCCAGCTAACGGAAAAGTACCGAATTTTGTAACTCATATTCTTAAATTGCAATATATAATAAAAACGACTGCAACTTTACCTCTGAAAATCGAGGTTTCCTAATTCCCCTTAATGTTAACATTTGTACCCGGTTTTACCCCACTAATGGGGTAAGCCGGGTAGTTTGACTTTTTTATATACAAATCATTGACAAAAAGTAATGAAACTGTGACTTTTCTGGAAAGATATATTGTACTCCGATAATCAGTGAATATTTTAATAAAATTTGACGAGCTCTGTGCCGAATATTTTAACTCTAACAGGCCTTCGGACTCTAGCTACTCGGTTTTACACCACTTTCCCCTAAACATGAAGGGTCTACTTTTGAACTCAATATGAGAAACCGAAAAATACGTGCAGAACGCCTAGAGCAGAGGTTCTCAACCTGTGGTAAGCGTACCCCTGGGGGTACGCGAAGGACCATTTAGGGGTACCTGAATTCAAAGTTGTTAATGGCGGAAACAAGAAAACATAAGGAATTTACAAAATTAGAGAATTTTGTTCATCCAAGTGAATACTTGCTATTTAATAACTATACCACTTGAAGAGTTGATTATTACGAGGTGTAATTTTTAGCTATTCATATAAGTTAAAACGAAATAATTACAATACTGCTTTCATTTGCTTTGGGGTTGAACAAATACTATTATGAAAATGGAATAAATTGTAAAATCAAAAATAAGTTCTACAAATGCTATTAATTCGAGTCGATTCACTTTTAAGCTGACTTCAGCTAACCTTAACATTATTGATAAAAACTTGATTGGATAGACGGATGGTTGGGGGGGGGGGGGTGAGTTGGATATGATAGAAGGGGGGCGGGAAAACAAAAACAACAATAAAGGGGTACGCGAGGTTAAAAAGATTGGGAACCCCTGGCCTAGAGTGTTGAAAAAGCTCTGACTTCTCAGTGCGACGGACTGCACTAACTTTGTGAAGGTTTGTTTTGCTGTGCCGCTTTTCTACGTGTAAATAGATTCATTTTTCTAAAATCTTGTGCCATTATTTCGAGAGGGAGAAAAACCACACTGTGATTTGGAGTTCATAGACGCACGAATAGACAGATCTGCAAATTAGGTATAAAAATGACATACTGAAATCCATCTTTCGATCGCAGGAGTTCCCAATTTTTTTTCCCTCGCGCACCCCTAGATTAGTCATTTCATTTTCACGGGCCGCTAATCATCCGTCTATTCAAAGAAGTTTTTATCAATATTTTTGAGGGCTCAGGTCAGCTTAAGAGTCAAATAACTCGAATTAATAACATTTGCGGGACTTATTTTTGATTTTGCGTTTTATTCAATTTTTACAATAGTCACCGCCAAAACAGGTGAAACCAGAATGGTAATAATTTCACATTAATTTATAATGGTACCCAAAAATTACACTTGCCTTTGTTTCCCCTTGTTTCGAAGGTAGGCTCTAGAAATTCGCCACTTTCACTTTTACTTTTCACACGAACATAGGGAAATAAAATTCCCTAACATTTTAACTTGTATCCACCATTGCGGATTTTGAGTTCAAGTACCCCCAACTGGTCCTTCACGTACCCCCAGGGATACGCGTGCCACGGGTTGGGAACCTCTGGTCTGGCTTGCTGTCTCGCTCAAATACTCACCAGCAGATAGACCGAAAGGCAATGAGCCCGATTGCGCGTTCGCTCCGAAAGCCGATACAGACCTGCCATTCGGGTAACAAAATTTTGTGCAGATCTACATTTCTGAGTAAAAACTGCACACAAAATTTCATTTGTGCAGCGTGTCCCGTTTTCGAGTAGTGTTCCTTAAACATCGAAAGACTATCGATACCATCGAAGCCAAGTCGATGGTATCGGTTTTTCGGAACTATCGACTGAAACAATCGATAGTATAGACTTTCTCAAAACTATCGATAGTATCGACAGTTTTCTGCCGGGTAATATTATCGATGGGCGAATTTTCAGTCGATAGTTTTAAAACTATCGACTGGAACAATCGATTGGAGCTATTGATAGTATCGATAGTTGAATTATCGATGTTTAAGGAACAATACTCTAAAGTGAGTGGAACCTTTATGGCACTCTGCCAGTCGAGCTATATCGATATGATACTATTGATATAATATGATCTATCGATAACTATCGATACTATTTTCTCCTGGGCAACACTATTGATAGGCACATTTTCAGTCGAACAATCGACTGGAACTGGATAGTTTCTAAACTATCGACTGGAAGAACACCTATCGATAGTATCGCCGCAGAGAAAACTATCGATAGTTAAGTCGGTAGTTTGGGAAAACTGTCGACTGCACTATCGATGTTTGAGGAACACTATTTTCGAGTTATCGTGTTCAGAGACAATTCCAAAAATTGCCTTTAACGGACAAATGATGCTCTAAAACGTTAAGATTCATCGAAATCTGAAGGTAGATTTTTTTTTACGACTTCAATACTTTCTCTTTGTATGTACTTCGTGAAAAAAGAAAGTGTGTCACATTAATTAACACGATAGAGTTGATTTCACGCCGAAATGATCTCAGTTTACATGTTTGAAGTTTCTATCGATATTTAAATAACGTGATAGCTTGAGCAGCAGAAATTTCGGATTTTATTTTACTACACGATTATCTTACTTAAGAACTTACGCTGCAACGCGGTTGACATCTAGAAGTTGGTACACACTTTTAAAATGGCGCCAAATCGCCAAAGCTAATACAAAGGTTAACCTAAAGTTTATGGTACGCAGCTATTTCTCTCCACTTTGGCTCCTCAATTCTTTGCCGCCAAGCGGAAGACGGATTTGCGACGTCAGAACATTTGTTTTGATTGTGCAGGAATCGTTTAGTTTCTGTTTCGCGCTTCAGCGCTTCGATTTTATTCGTCAGGTAAGTGCTATTTATTAATTCATTAGTCAATTTCTTCGAATTTGCATAAAACTTCGCTTGGAATTCTACGTTTTGAATTTGGACAGTTTGAATAGTGGATTTGCTTACTGACGTGGTTGCAAAATAGGGCTTCAAATTTTTCTTCGCGGTGCAATTCTTGTCGAAAACGAAATGTTATTTATGGATTTCTCGTTCTTGAAATTAAAAAAAAAACGTAGATTCCTAACATTCAATGAAAAAGCGAAGCTACTAGTTTCCCGCTTTGCTGAAAGCGAACCCGCTGATGTGTTTTTAAGTTTAAAAAATTTGCCCGGAAACCACTTGAGATGCCGCAGGCATTGCTTGCGGAATTTCTTCTTTTCAGATGCCGCATGAAATCGCGTTCGTGAGAGAACAACTAAAAGCTCACTGCGCACCTAAACTTTGGTTCTTACATCGCCAAGCCATCTTGCTCTTGGCGACAAAAAGTTGGCGATCGTAAGTGGGGGAGGAACGGCTGGATACCATAAACTTTAGGTTTAACAATGCAAGTATTACCTTCATTTAGCATTGGCGACTTGAAGCTAATGAAACGCAGCGGGCAACGTCTTGCTTTGGCGATTTGGCAGCGTTTTAAGTGTGTGTACCAACTTCTAGATTTCAACAGGTGCGGTTCAAACATCAACCTTTTGTCTAATGCAGTCAGTCCCATGGGTACATTTCCGTCAGCCGGGCGCAAATGTCGCCAATTGTGAACCAAACATGAGACAAATCGCCAAGCGAAGCGATTTTCCGTTAGCCGAGCGCAAATGTCGCCAATTGTAAACCAAACGCGAGCCAAGTCGCCAAGAGCGAAGCGATTTCTTTTCAGTTACGTATCCATCGAGATTTGATGCAGCAGATTCTTCCTCAGCTGGAAGTTTTTCTTCTTGAATTCTTCCAAAGCAGCCGAATATTGCTCTGTGCGTATATTTTTCCGCTCCTGACACCCAGGTTGTGTTAGGAGAGCTTCATGCGCCAGAGCGCGATCAGACCAGACTGACGATTCATTTGCCGGTGGAGACTATCGGAGCACGCGGATGACTGTTACGATAAGTTGGTAGGAGTCTACCTTCTATAGTTTTATTCAGCTAAAATTCCACACTGGCGCACTCTATACAAAATATCGAGTATTTAAAGAATTTCATATTTTTTTAATTTTTCGCCTTTTGTCGTTATACCTCGCATCGGTTTCAGAAACTGTTTAGTTAAAAAAACTTACGATTATTCATCTATGGAAGAGGATAAATTTTCTATGAATCTCGTTTATGATAAGATACAATTTTTATTATTTGTTTATACAAAACTTATTATGTAATACAATACTTATGTTGATTGTGATCAAATACGTATCCAGTCAATATTTAATTTTTTGTAAACCCTCATCTGCTGTATCCTCATTTTCCTTTAAAACTAACAAAGGCTCAAAAAGATACTATTACACCTTGGTCAAGTATCAACAAAAAAAAATGAAAACCAGTTCACAAGAATTTTATTTTCTTTTTTGTTCTACTAAATGGCTTTTCTTAGTCAGCAAATGAAATACGTGAGACTGCGCGTTCTGACTAAGATGCGGTTATTGAGGTATTCCTAAGACTTACCGCTGGATTACAGAGTAATTTTTTGCAGCGAGCAAGAAATGACATTTTTTTCTATAAAAAAAATTAGTGAATATAAAAAGCTGGGCAGAGGTATTGGATGTCATCATGGAAACGTTTTATTTTTAAAACTTTATGACTCTCGAGGATGATGGAGTCAATTCAGAGTGCCAAGGATTCCGCTTAAAACCATAGAATCAGTCGCTCATTAAGCCTCAAGTACGTGGATTGCTGAGAAAGATAAGAGAATTTTGAAATCATGCGGATGGGAATATGATTGCAGAGAATCTCTGGAGTCTGTTTAGAGAATAATAAAAAGTCTTCACTTATTTATTTGTTTGTGCGTGTGTTCCTGGTAAAGATATTTTCTACAAAAGGCCCTTTGCAGATGCTAAAATAATCCACTTAAAGAATAAAATTGAAGGCAATAAATAGAGCCAGTTGGAAGAAAGAAGAGATACAAAGGAAATTTCAGTTTGATTCAGACATGAGTAGTCAGATTGGACCGAATAATGAAATACAGTAGGAGTCCTACAACGAGAGATCTTCTCTACGCTGAATTTTTCCCTATAGAAATTTTTAATCGGATGAAATAACATTCAAATATTCCAGCATATAACAAGAAGTGGATTGTGCTCCCTATAATAGATTTTTTCAGACCTTTAGCTTTTCGATTTTTTGTCTTTTGAAGAAAGTTGCTAATTTCTGCGCAAACAAATCGCTCAGATGTCTTAGCATGTTCTGGAACCACTCGCATTCTGTTCATTCCAGGATAACACATAACGATAGAATGGTATGAGAGGAGTAATATGGTTAGTAAGGGGGGACCTGTGTGTTTCTACGAGGGAGCAACGTTCCTTGGTCGCCTCAGAATCGGGTGGATGGGGATGGAAACAATGCGAAATGGATGTACGACATTTTATTTCTTTACATCCTTACTAGTACATATTATTCTCAAATTGGTAGATTGTCTTTACTGAGCTTTTATTTATACAATAATTAGTTTAATTTTAACAAATTTATAATAAAATATCTGTTTTAGTGAAGAGGGTGATAGTTAGAATATTTTTGAACCTTGATCATGGATACTAAGGTTGTAGCATTTACTTAAAATAACTGCAAAATTTCCACAATCTCAGCAAAATTTTCTCTACTAGCAGTTTTATAGGATACAACTGATTTCGTTAAGGGAGATTCCTGTATTTTCATCTGAAATAAAACTGATCATGAAATTCCAGACGAGGTCATTTACTGGAAGACTGTCAGGGAGTATTTTTTTCAATTAGTGTTAAGTGCTAACAAGATAAAGAGAGAATTAAAAAGAAACTGTGACAAAGACATAACCGCCATGTGCTATTTTTTCACGAAGTAAATTACGTTTCTCATTTTCCTCCATATAATTCCACGTGCCTAAAAACAGACATCTTGTCTTGATCTCTATGTAAGAGAATGTTCGAAATTCGCGCACGAACTGTTAGAGAAGAAGGCAGGAGGCACAAAAACAAGGCGGAATCAGAACGGAAATGTACACAAGATGAGTAAGAATAGTTCCGGTGAATGGTCTATAGTAGAGATACTCCCTGGGAGTGGTCGGATGCTGCCCCCTCACGCAGACGCATTGAAGGAGATAGCATGGTGCTAGCGTCAAATCCACGACAGTTAAGCGGAATACGCGCTAGCCGGTTACGCAGTCAGTGTGAGGAAGAGCGCGTCACTGCGAAATGAGCAACGCGAGATTGATCAAGTTTTCTTCAAAGTGGAGCAAAGCGAAGACGGAGAACGCAAGAATGTTAGTGAAAGTGTACGAGTGTTGGACCTTCAGTGAGCAAAAAAAAGTGTTTTAGGTGGTTTCACTAGAAACGCTTTAGAGACGGAAGGAGATCAAAGATGAGCCACGTTCGGTAAGGACCATAACAAGCACTAACTCAGACAACATCGAACGAGTTGCGACGGATGCTCGGATGATCGACGGCTGTCTTTGAGAATGGTAGCAGAAGAATTGAAGATAGCCTAGACAATGTAAAGCATTGTTACACCGAACATTTGACAAAAGTGTAAGAAAAAAAAAGGTCCCTTCAACCGACATTGCGCACCAGGTCCGACCAACGTGTGACAACGAGTGCGTTCCGAGCGATACGGAAGAAGCGTTTGCTGACTAGTTTCCAGACAGCTGAACACGATGTCAAAGGTGTATTGTAATAATGGTGATTACCTCAGATGCCAGTGAAGGTATTTTGTTTAGTATTACTCGTTTCCTTTATTTTATGGACTATTCACTGAACTTCAGACCACTGCTTGTATGACGCAAAACTGTTCGCGGATGAGAAGGCACGCAAAATTTGCAAGACCAGTAAGGATGAAGGCCATATTCAGATTTTTGATTTTTCATTTTCTCGATAAATGAAGCTGAGCTCGTCTACGTTTCAATTTGGGAAGCGTCTTTTTTCTTCTCTTTGTATCTCGGCGCCATTTATAAACTGAGCGTGCATGGTTTTGCGTCCCTGGAAATGGACAGAAGTTTTTGTCTTTTCTTACTTATATTTTTTCATGGAGTAAAGAGACAATTTTCATTGTATCCAGTGGCGGACTGGATATGAAAATAGTGTTGCCAGGGTGAGTTAGAGCCCACACATATCATCTATAATCGTAACATTAATTCACATATATATATTAAATTATATGCAGTGGAATCTACCTATAACGAAATCGCTTGGTACCAGTTGAAAAAATTCGCTATAGAGAAAATTTCGTGTTACGGAAGGTTAGAGATTTTGCAGTTAGTAAATGTTACAAACCTTTTAGTATGTAGCGATAAAGTTCAAAAATATTTAATTATGACTTTCAATTAAAAATAGAAGTCATATTTATTATAAATTTGTTAAAATTATACTATTTTTTTATTGTATAAACAAAATGCTCAAAGTGAAGACAATTCACAATTTAGAGACAATATGTGTCACTACGGATAAACATAAAATGCGTATTGTCACTCCATTTGCTGTTTCCATCCTCACCCCGATTCTTGGAATCTTACAATGGGAACGTTGCTCCTCTGTAGAAACACAGGTCCTACAACTACATTTACCCTTCACATACCATTCTATCGTTATGTTTTATCTCTAGAATGAACAATGCAGTGGTTCCAGAAACAGGCACGTGTGGAAATTGTGTACACAGAAATTAGCAACTTTCTTCAAAAATGACAAAATCGAAAGATAAGGTCTGAAAAAAACTCGTTATGGGGAGATAACCACTTCGTTATATGAGAATATTCAACTGAATATTAACATTCAATTTTCGTTATGAGAGAATTCGCTGATGAGACTCGTTTGAAGACTACTTTCTATTATATTTAAATTTTATATTGAATTATATTAATTTAAATCTATAATATTTAATAATTATATATTTAATTAATTTTATTATATATCTCATTTTCCGCGTTTTTTAAAATAATTCCCTTTTAACACCCTTTAATTTTCTACATTTAAAGAAGAAACTATGATTAAAGTTTTGATTTTAAATTCCATAAGTTAAATATTATATAGAAACACGGAACTTGGGTACAGGGTTATTTTATTTATTTGCTTTAGAGAAGCTTACTATGAAAGATGTTCTTCTTTTTTCTCTCCCACATTTCCTGGGGGGCTCAAATTGTCTTCTGTTTAGGGGCCCACTTGCCCGTCAAGGCGGCAACCTCATGATCCACTGATTGTATCTATTGATATCTTCTCCTTTTCCCAATACTGGGATGCTTCGGGGTCACGTGATATGCGAGGAACATTCCTTTTTTGGTTTTTTCTTGACTTATTATCTGGACCTCATGCAGAAAAGTGTCAGTTCTTTTTTCATTTTGAATCACGCAGATGGTGACGCCTTGATAAGGTTCATCTGGTGGATTCTCTGAAAATATTCATACTTTTTTACCATTCATACTTGTTCAATTTTGTATTTTCATTTGTACCTTGGTGGCTTGCAGCATTAGCTCGGATGCTTTGTATGTTTCTTATTTTATTTCTCTTCTCTTTTTACGCTTGATGGCATTGTTTATCTGTTTACTAGCAGTGCGCGCCAGCGTTGCCCGTGGAATCAGTACTTCAACAAAATGAAAAAAAAAGAAAAATCCCTACGAGCATGAAAAAGTTTTGAAAACAAAATCAAAAAAAAGATACACATTATTGGATTCCTTATTTTTTTTATATTAAAAAAAATTGCAACGTGAAAATTATATACCGCAAAGCAAAGTATGCGAGATGAATAACAAGATGACTGCCGAAAATAATAATCAATTGATTCAATTAGAGGTTATTACGTCACCTCCTCTTCAACCAATCAAATAAGAGCTGCCTTCCGGAAAAATGTTGCGGAAAACTCGCTCGATAAAATAACTTTCATCTGTCCAGGAAAAATTAATTTCAAAAAAAACTGGAAGAAATTTTAACCGTTCTTGTTTTAAATCTGACAGAACCGTTCTAGTTATAAGCTGAAAAAATTTAAAAATAATAGTGTTATTAGAAGTCGGATGTAACAAATTTAAAACAAAAATAACATTTCGATTGCAAAACTGGCTATTTTTTAAAACTTCTCAAAATTCAGTATAAGATTAGAATTCAAAACTAACTTCATTAGAACAGAAAGCGTTCTCTTTCCGATGGTGTGTCTATTTTCTCATAGGAGTCATCAGAAACCATGCTATTGAAATTAGTGCGAAAAATTACCCAAAACAACACAAAACATTAAATAAAAAATTTTCCTAGATTAATTTTTAAAATTCCGGCTTCGAGGTTGCATTGTGTGTCACCATTACACGACTACCTGTGATGCCAAATTTCATGGCTGTAAGTGCCATAGATTCGTCTGGACATCTCACGCAGGCACACAAACATTATAGTATGATATACCCTAATTTGGCGATACATTACATTGAACATGCAGAGCATCCAGTTTCCTAACAAGTGCGCTCAAGTTCCTTTCCATTTCCAGCTCATTCGCTCATTGTGTTCCAGATCGTTCAAAAACACTGCATTTCGCTACACCATTGGCATAGGCAATTTTTTAAAAAACTCATTCAGTCTGCCTATCCGAAAGGGTGTAAGGCCTGGACAGGCCGGTGGAAATGGGGAAATACAAATGACAAACGACACACACAAAACATCACAAACACAGCGCAAGTTACAAACAGCAGACCAGCGGAGTGTTCTCCCTAACTTTTTTTTTCGTATGCTTCTAAAGATGCCATTCTCCTTCCCCGCATTATTAAAATTCAGACCTACTGTTATCCAGAATCAATGACTATCAGAAGGTTTTTCGTTATAGTGATTGAAAATATCTGGGGTAATTTAAGAGAGTTGCCTACCGATTAAAGCGCATCTATCGCACACTGCTAGGTTTCCTCTTGCTGTCTCAGGACAAACTGACCCTAATTTGCTCCTTTCAGGAGCACTCAGGGCCTGGTTGATTGCTTCCGTACGCATGCCTTGATGGAGATAGCAGATTGGTTTCAATGGTAAATTAACAGGCAACGACAGACAGTCAACCCTTTGATTTGGCCAACGACACTACTGTACCATTCATGACGATAAAACTGTATTGCCAAATTTTATCCATCTAGCTATTCAAGTTTTTGAGTTATAGTGTTCGCATGACTTAGACAACAGACAGACAGACTTCCAGTTGACGGATTTTGTCAAAATTTGATAGAAACCTGATGTTTAGAGACCATATACCTTCATCCCCGTAGCTCTAATAGTTTTCCAGGTTATCGTGTTCAACAACAGACACACAGACAGACATAATTAAAATTGTTTTTCGGACTCAGGGAGGTCTAAAACGTGGAAGATTCGTCAAATCTCAGTTCGCAATGACGATTACAATACTTTCTCTTTGTGTACGAGAAGAGAAAGTAAAGACCTTAACAAAATAAAACAAGTAGAAACTAAAACACACAGTCACAAGAAAAAAACCCAACCAAATACCCATGAATCAATACAGACACTTGGAAAGCATAAATCAATTAATTTTTGTCTGATTTTCCTTAATCAGCTGGGTCTACATTAAAACGTTCAAAATATTTTAAAGGGATCCCAGTGTGTATCCAAATGAGTAGAATACAAGTATACGCTCAGAACAATACTCAGAAAAGAAGAGGAAGCAATAAAATTTTTTGTAAAATATCGTTAAAATCTTGCAAGGGCCATTAAAACAGACCCTGTTGTCCCTAACTAGTTCAGAAAATACGTGAGTCTCCTACAGCAGAAGTCTCCTACAGCGAATTCCCTTAGAAATTTTTTAATCGGAATGTTAAATAACACAAAATATTCTCCATATATTACGAGTGGTTGTCTCCCACTAATTCTTCAGACCTTTATCTTTTCGATTTTCTCATTTTGAAGAAAGTTGCTAATTTCTGCGAACAATCGCTCACACGTGCCTGTTTCTGGAACCACTCCATTGTTCATTCCAGCGATAACACATAACAATAGAATGCTATGTAAAGGGTAATCGAGTTAATGGGGACTTGGGTTTCTACCAGGGAGCAACATTTCTACGGGGCAAGATTCCAAGAATCGGGGTGGGTGGTGCAAATAAAATGGATGCGACAACACGCATTT
The DNA here is from genome assembly GCA_013235015.1 of Araneus ventricosus. NCBI lineage: Eukaryota > Metazoa > Arthropoda > Arachnida > Araneae > Araneidae > Araneus > Araneus ventricosus. The sequence continues at coordinate 39,566 of BGPR01001280.1, read as the reverse complement.
TATGTTTATCCGTACTAGTACATATTATTCTCTAAATTGGTGAATTGTCTTCGCTTTTCAGCATTTTGTTTAATAAAAATTAATATAATTGTAACAATTTATAATAAATGATGACTTCATTTTGATTGAAAGTCATAATTAAATATTTGAACTTATAGCACATACAAGGTTTTGTAACATTTACTTAAATAACTGCAAAACTCTGATCTCTGTATAACGAAATTTTCTCTTTATCAGATTTTTCAAGCTGGAACAAGCTGATTTCGTTATAGAGAGATTCCACTGTAATAAAATCCACAAATTCTACGTCTGTCAAGTAATAATAAATGCAAGAATAAAACGATCAAACTTTAAAATAAAGGTTAAAACAAGGGTATCAATTGGGATTCAGAATTGGTCTTAATAATATTTAGGTGGCATTGGCCATGGAGATTCTTACGGGAGGTCTCAGCGCTCTAACTGTCTAATCGCCCACGCAGTCGGAATTCGAGTTGATTGTGCTGAAATCCAATACTCACCTACAGCCACGAAAAATCCTAGACACCAGACATGCCGGTGGCGGTCGATAGACAGGATATTTTACTGCATTTTGGGGGGTGAAGGAGAGGCATTTTGGCGTAGTAGAACCTGCGGAGTCTCATTTTTTGCACTTCGTTCGAAAACAAATCCTCTGCCTAACGAAGTGCGCTTAGTTATCAAATGTTGCGGTTGAGTTTATATCCGTATCCCTCCTTTTCTTAGACTCGTCTATTTTTAGGCACCCTGCTCGAGCGTTTTCTACTGGTGGTAGGACAGTGCAGCTCTGGCGAATGGTGTCCTTTATCTCGTCGATTGGGTATCCATCATGTTTTCCTGCGTGATTTTAGCTTGATTTTCTTGTTTGGGCCTCCACTAGCAGCCTATATGAAGTTTGAATGTCTCTGTACAATTCCTGTATTACCTTTCCGCATATAAAGCCCGCTCCTATTGTAAAAGTGCGTTTCTTATGTATAATGAGATGGTTTGGTTGAATTTATTAACATTCACTTATATCTGTATATATTTTGTTTGACAGACGATTCAGTGATAATTTAGAGGATATGATTCTTGATGTTTATACTTTAATGTTCGATCATAAAGGAAAGATTGGGAAAATATTTTAATGTTCGACCAAGTAAAAAAGATTGGGAAATATTTTAGTGATTCGACCAGTAAAGGAAAGATTGGAAATATTTTAATTTCGAAGTAGGAAGATTGGGAAATATTTTTAATGTTCGACCAGTAAAGGAAAGGAGGGAAATATTTTAATGTTCGACCAGTAAAAGATTGAAAATATTGGTACATAAAAGATGGGAAATATTTCATGTAGAAGAAAGATTGGGAATATCTTAATGTTCGACCAGTAAAAGGAAAAATTGGAAATATTTTGATGTTCGACCAGTAAAGGAAAATTGGGAAATATTTTAATGTTCGATGGCGACCACCGTCTCTTTTACTATGGATGGCGAGTTGTGCGAAAATAACCGTTTTCGTTATTAGGTTTTCACCTCCGGTTTAACCTGGCGGTTATAACCGCTTTCTATGTTTTCCGGGGTAGGGGTATAAAAAACATGCGACGTTTATAGACAAAATGTTTTATTAATATTGTTTTTTCCGAAATCAATCCATTAGTATTTATCAATTCATAACTCTTTCAGTAATCAGCAACCAACAGGCGCCTCGAGAAGCGGTTACCGTTGATTGGCCTAAGATGACAAAATTCAAAGCTAGTCTAATCAGACCTAAAATCGAGGCCTATCTTCGATCCGGTTTTTGACGTAGCTAGGTCTCTCAAAAAATGACGCTTTTCGTGGTATTTTTAAACGCTTATAAGCTCCGCAATCAAATAACATGGAGAGTTGGTTTTAGTTTCATTTAACAGAGAAGATTGACATTAAAGATTACAGAAATAATTTTTAGAATTTTTGGTAGTATGGTTTAGTCACAGTCGAGTTCAAAGTTGGTGAAAATCACGAGAAGAATTTTGAAGACGTCGCAGCGACCGATGCTGCGCTTATCGTTTAAATTTTTTTTCTTAAATTGTAAATTTTAATTCTTGGAATTTTTTTAATCAGAAACAAATCAAGACATTTTTGAAAATATAGCACTAATAATAAAATAAACATAGGCAGTTAGATTCAGTTCAGGTCTTATTATTTATGCACTTTAAGATGCAAATTTGGATAATTTATGAACTGAAGGGAAACTTGATTCTTAAAATTTTCTGAAACACCAAGAACGATTAAGCAACAAGTATATAAACTTTCAAGACCTCTATTAGATTTGAAGTCTCCAAGAAATAAGGATAAATATCAAAACCAAAGAGGGCGGAAAATCAACGGTACATTTTCCAAAGCATGGCAATAAAGAATAACCTTAAATGTTCGTAAGTCTTCAAACAGGTTGTTGAAATTTGAAGGTTTCCATTAACTAAACCTTTCACCGGAAATCGTAATTCATCCCGGCAGTTTCAATGGCACTTTGAAAACAAAAAAAAAACTCATCAATTATTAATTGAGGATTATGCCATTTAATATCACGATGTAGCAACACGTTTATTATTTATTTGAAGCCCAAAGATGTTTCGTGTTTTGATCCCAGTTTGTCAATGGTTATCTTTCTCAATATTTTCTCTTCCTTTATATCGATGAAGTTGAAAGTTCACATTTGATGGGACCAGATGTCCTAAATTTTCCTCTTCCTCTACAAAGGCTCATCAGACAAAGGTATTTACATTTATCTTCCTATTTTATTTTCTTCAATTGTTACTGCTTAAAAGCAAAATCTTAATAGAGAATCAGTTGACGATCTAAAATCGTCAAAATCTTATAAATGATGATTTTTTGGCTCTATTTGAAAAATTACGTGCTGCTTGTGTTTTATTGTTGCAGTCGTTAAGACGACTAGACTGCATCAGACAGAACGGCGCCCCGCGCCTGATGTCGTGCGGCAGCGGACCAGTTGAATGGATATGGGACGATAAACTTTTCGTTAGCCGGGCGCAAGCGAAAAATCGCCAAATAATGTAGAGTCGCAAATGTCGCTTTAGCCATTCTCAGCGTGATACCGCTTTGCGGATTCACAACTGGCGACATTTGCGCCCG
>BGPR01001280.1:0-31047 GCA_013235015.1 Araneus ventricosus | reverse complement strand
AATGTCTTCGAACATAGTCGGATACCTTAAAGTGTAGTAAATACCCAGTAGTAGAGCACTACTTATATTAACACTAAGGCTCTTGCACTAAGGCGAAGAAGTGAAAACAGGTTGTCAATTATTAATTTCATTTTTTTTTTCTTTTTCGAAATTGTAGCGAAGGAATAGGCAAAGGAATTAATTGCCTCACTTTATATTTCATTTTACTTTCACTTCCATAGCACTTAACCAACTTTTTGCCTCATTTTCAATATGACAGAACCCATGGAATGAGCCCACCCCCATCTCTGAGGCCCTCTTCCTGGCGATACTGAATTTATTAATTTATTTAAAGAAAAGCACACCACAGAGAAAACTCCATTTCCAGAGTGCAGTGAACAACAAATACACACAGAACGAAAGCCACAATGAATGAATCATAAAGATATTTAAAAACGCATTAGAAAATAAAAAGTTGAATACAGAGAGTATAAAAGTTCAAAACACAAAACCATGAAACATTTTGCAAAAGCATAAATAATTTAAAACGAACACACACGATCACAAAAACACTGAAAGACACACTAGGATTCTAAAAGTGGTATACTGTCATAAAAAACAAATTTAAAAAATATTAAAAGTTTAAAACATTAAATCGAAAAACCATTTCAAAGAAGCGAGTGTTTAAAAGTTAAATCCAATAACTGGCCAACTAGAGAGTCTTTGAGGCAATGAATTCGGTCACATTTCTGCGTACTTTCTATCCTGGTTTAGTGTACGTGTTTTCTATTTGTCTTGTCATCGGAAATAATTTTAAAAAAAATAGGAACGGGAGATTTTGAAGCATTGGATATAGAATTCCCACGAGCAGTGGCGTAGCGACCGGGAGGGAAGGGGGACGTATAGATGTCCCGCATGCCAGTCTTAGGGGTGCGCCGTTCACCCAAAATTTTACTGCGTTTCTGTCACTTTTTATAGCAAATATGATGAGGGAGAATAAAAATACCATTCTCCGGGCACCATTTACGTTGTTGTTGATGATGATCCCCGAAGATCAGCAGATCAGGTCCATGAGCCTGTGCACCCTAAAGAAATCCGAAGTCAACAGAGGATTATGAACAAGATCCTGATTGGAAAGCCCCAGGCATGCAAGAATATGATCGGTGTGGCCTGTTCTGCAGTCCATTTTGGGCAGATCTCAAAACACTTAGAACTATCATAGAAAGTCGAAAACCCTGATACCAGTGATGCAAAGGAGGAATGGGACAGATGGTTTTATTCCTGCTTTTAGCTCTAGAGAACAGCTCCGAGTAGGTGAGAGGTGCAGAAGGCACTGAAGCATCATCACCACTTGCTTTAGCGAGTGCATCTGCAATCTCATTACCTTGGATGTTGACATGAGAAGGAATCCACTGCAGGTGAATCCGGTAAGATACCGAGAGACTTTTAAGTTTGTTAAGGACATTCATTCCTGTATTATATCTTACTGTATGCCAATTGGCCAAATGTACCATTTACGTTCTGTAAGCCATTAATGACGACTGGAGTAAAAAGGAAAAAAAAAACTATTATTATTCTGGCGCCACTTATCCTGGCTACGCCACTGGCCATTGTGACAAAATGTTAGTGGGTTTATGTCACTTTTCAAATCCAAATACTATCAGAGAACGGGAAACTGCCATGGCGAGGGAGCTGTTCACGCACGCTAAGCTACTGATGATGAATGGTGCGCAAAATCTTTACACAAGCTATCAGGAGAAAATATTTATTCTATAATATTTAGAATAAATATTGTAGACTTCTGTAGTATAATAATAATGTATAAATATGTAGTAATAGTGTAATAAATATGTAGACTTCTAAAAATGTAAAACATGAGAGTTTGCTTATCTCCAATCCAATGGTGACGCGCTTTCGGAGATAAACACTCGTTTATTTGTACATGGAGATGATGTCTATTTATTTATTTAAAGAAAAGCAGACTACAGAGAAAACTCCATGTACAGAGTGCTGACAAACACACAAAGAGCAAATAAAAAAGAATATGCCTTAGAGAGCAAAAAGTAGACCACAGAGAATACATAAAATCATAAAACTTATGCAAACGTATATATAATTAAAAACGAAGACACATGATCACAAAACTTTAAGACACACTATGACACCAAAGGCAGTATTTTTTTTAAAAAATTTAAAGTTCATTTCCAAAAAGCAAGGAAGTCAAAACACGCAAACACCGAGTCAAATAAAAAAACACACCGGGAGTTTGAAAGTTTTAAAACGTAAATACACACTCGAGATTTTAAAAAAAATGCAACACTCAAGATAAAAATGAATCAAACGCGGCGCCAAAAAACGGGTCGAATACATAATAACACGGAAAATCAAATAGCGTAAAAATCTAAAATGTTTGTAGAAAGGCAAAATGAAACATATCATGTATTTAAACGATGCAAACATTTCGACTTAAAAGCACCTAGAGCACCCTTGCATACAGAATAGATCATGCTTATATATTCAGCAAATGTAATGATACGTTCATCTATAACACTCACCAATACATTTTTCCCACAACAATGTGCCTCTCTCTTCGACATTCCACAGAGTGCACGCAAGTTTTATCTGTACCTGTCTCAATGAAACCAGGCCACTTTAGAGCTTCACTTATGGCTCCAACCGAGTCCTAATACCAACCTTTACAGGAATAGGGACAATGGAGAAATTTCAAGAATGTTGATTGGTTGTTTCAGCAACGTCACGTATGACGTCAGATCATTACTTGTCATTATTTACCTTTTTCATTACTTAAATTGGAATCAGGAAGAAATAGGAAATAAAGTTTGAAAAATTGAAAAGCCAGAAATTATAAAATAATTGACAGTGCAAAATATTCACATTGAAAATTAGTGGCTTTCAATCTAAATTCGAATGAAAGACCGCATTTTAATTTAAAAAGAAAATTTTGGATATTTAATTAAAAACAGCAGTTATCATATTTTGCTCAGAGATGGCGCCACGATTTATTTTGTTTCACACTCAATATTTCAAGCCATTCTGTCAAGCTCAAATTTGTTGTAGAAAGATTGAAATTCATTGGAAATAACAAAGGTATTTTCGTTAGTACAATTCGTTTAAAAATCGTATTTTTAAGTGTTAATTCGTATTCATCAGAGGATAAACTTTAAATGTACTTTGATCACCACTATAAGGTAACTAGTCAGTAAGTTCATGACATCATACGCGACGCTGCTGAAACAACCAATCAGCACGCTCGAAATTTCTCCATTGTCCCTATTCTTGTAAAGGTTGGTATTATGCGTCCTGGAAAAGGGATGACACCTTACGAAATAACTTCCTCGCTCAAAGCAAGAAGCGGTCTGACGAGAAAAGGTTAAAGGTTAGAAAGGAAAAGTCTCCCAACCCTCGAATCCAACCAGGGAACAGCGAAAGAACCTTCCAGCCTTTCTGGTTTACTGGGGAATTCCCAACAAACGGGGTGGGCGGAAAAAATCATATTATGACCCGGGTGCCTCTTGCTCTCGTTACGTCACTCCAGAAGCGGCCCGAGGTAGCTTTACGATTCGGGCAAGGCAAAAATATGGCGCCCCCTCCCACATATACAATATAATTTTTTAAATTTTATAATGCCTCTATTCTAAATATCAAACAAAATTTTACTTAGAAATATGCATGTTTTACTTGTAAATGTGACTTGATATACTACTATGGTGAGAATTTTTAAATTTCAGAAATATTTAAGATTATATAGAGGTCATTGAAGAGAGAGAGAGAGAGACAGAAAAAATAATATATTTAATAAGTTTATTTAAAAAATATATGATTTTATTTCTCATGTTTATTATACCATTTTTTCCTTCACACTCCCGCTTTGGCGCCATTGCGGACTTTGGCGCCACGGGCAGTTGCCCGGTTTGCCCAGCCCTCGGTCCGCCCCTGCGTCACTCTATACGAGGAAGGAGAAAACTGGAGTGGCTCCGTTTGAAAAACCGTAAGAACACTACAATTTACTTTAATAATGGTGTTCAGTCATAATTAGTAGAGAGGAAGACACAGATTGGTGAGCAATGCGCATTCACTGAAGGGATTTGTTTTCACAAAAACAGCGACAGTTACAGGGCCGCTCAGCGTGGATTTCGCGCTCGTTTACATTTGGCACGAAGGAAGTAATGCCATTCGAATCGTACAATCGAATACGTGTAAATAATTTTAAAAAAGAAAAAGGGTATAAATACTGTGAGGAGGACAAGCGAAAGGGCAAAAAGTACGTGCACATCAGATAACATTGTAAATCTTCGTCAGAAATCACAACAAGTCTCATTTTTATTCAATTACACATTCTGAGATGGTGTGTACAGGATGATTCAAAATTCGAAGTAAAGTCTGTCGGGGGAGCTGAGAATCACAGAAAGAAGGCAAAATTGCTTTTGGAAGTCTGGCCGAAATCGCCAAACTGATGAGCTAGAGGGCTCTGCTGCCGCTGCGGATGGATTTCAGTGCAAATCATTCAAAGTTTCGACAGCGTACGGAGAACATGTTATAGTCTGCAAATGTCCTCGAAAGAGAACAACATTATTTTCAACAGGGCATGGGCCATTTCCAAATTACCTAAAAAGGTTTAAACTCCATAACTCATATCTATGCGCCTGTGGGGAAATAGGTACGCCCTTCCATTTTGCGACGTCTCGTGACCTAACATCTCCTTACCACTTCACTAAACCAAGAGAGGATTTAACATCTATTTGTTGGAGAAATCGACAAGGCAATAAATGATCAAGGATAAAAATCAGCAGACTAATGTCTTTTCTAATAGAACATGAAAACCTTATCAAATTCCAACATGACCAGCCACAATATCGAATTCTGGCTCTTCCCCTGGACTCCAGAGTAGTCCTTTAACAAGACGAACAAGGACCCAATCGTCCTTGTATTCACGAGTTTACTACCAATTACGAGAATTTTCTTAGGCCTGCAGAAGGCAAGATACATTACATATTTCATCTAATCAAACAATAAATATAAAAATGTAAATTGTTTGTAGTAAATTGTATAACAGCCTCAAGTTTTGTCGTGAGGCTGCTACTTCAAATAGTTCCACGTATTTTTGTTGTTGTTGTTGGAATCAATAAAGATTCTCTACGCACACCCACCCAAGCTGCAAACCAGAGATCTCTATCTCTGGAGTCAGCGGTGTGACGTAGGGTAAAGTAAAGTGGCGCAGCGCGGATAATTGGCGCCATGGGCTTAACAGGATTATTTTCGTCTCCCTGTCGTCGCTAGGGATTGGAAAGTGCAAACGATGCCCTGGCCATGGTGCTATTTTTTAGCCCCATGGTCATATTAAATAGTGACACACAAGTAACATTAACATTTAACACGCAATTAACATTTTGTCTCCATGGTCCTCCTGAAGTCTGTCATCTATACCCCTTGACCCCCCCTCCGTTGCCACGCCACTAGCGAAGTGCCGGGCATTTTCGAAAGGGTTCGCCAATCCACGCGCCGCTGCTGTGAAGCCATCATAACTGGGAGAGAGCAGTTGTTGTTTTCTGTGAAACAACATTGTGGGGGGAGTGAACGTAAGGTACAGGAGTGAAAAAACGTCCGAAAAGGAGTTTACTCCATTATCTGCTTGTCGTTTCTGCACCTTCGTGTGTTATCTAGATCCTCTGCATGGCGTTTCCGACCACGAATTCCTTCGTGATTTCTGTCTCCCCTCAAAACGCGTACACTGAATTTTGAATGACCCTGTATATACGAGCACATATATCACAATACGGTAGCAAGCTCGTGGTTTTGAGCTTTCCATCCAGGTTTACTTCAAGATGCCGTGAATAAATGTGTTTCTTCCGGCAGTTTTTTCAAATTCGATCTTTTTGGCGCTTCACTTCTGATATTATTCCCGACTTTTCCTCACCATTTCAATGCTTTTCAGTCTTCCAGGACCTACAGAGAGAAATGTTTGAGTCCTACCTGATCTTCCTGCCCTATCTGTTCGCCCTGGTGGCCGTCATGCTCTTCGTCGCCGTCATGCTCGGTGCAGCGATCTACGTCTTCCTCAAGATCAAGCAGCACTTCTAGGAGGAAGCGGAGAGGCAGTTCATGGACTGAAATGAACGGTTTTGCCTGGTGGTCTTCATGCTCGATGCAGCGATCTACGTCTTCCTCAAGATCAAGGAGCACTGCCAGGAGGAAGCGGAGAGGCAGTTCATGGACTGAAATGAACTTTGACCATGAACTTAAAAATATTTAACATTTACCCAGGTGAGCTCAATGGACTCAAAAACAATATCTTTGTATCGCAATATCGCGAAACGCTTTCGGAACCGCTTCTAATTTATGTACTTTGATCAGTTTCGGCCTCGTCTCCCTGAGATGCCCTCTCTTGTAGATGCTGAAATGGTTATTTTATTGGAGGAATTAAAATCTCATTGCCCGCTTTTTTGTCTTCTTTCATTTTCATACAGATAGAATTTCGTAACTGAGTTTTCGCTCATTTCTCGACAAACGAGTTCTGAAGTTTTGTACAATTGTGTGTTCCTAGTGATAATTGCGTACAACAATATAATTTTTTCCGAACATAATTACCAGTTAATTAATTCACTTTAATTAAATTTTGTAAAAACAAAATATTTTTTGCACGATTGGCTGCATCTGGTAGGGAATTTAAGAAAAAAATTGATTTTCAAATTTCATAATATTTATGATAGTGAATTATGAAGCTCAATGCCTAAAACATCGAAATTATTAGAATAAAAAAGTTTTTAAAAACATAATTTATTAGTGTCCTAAGAAGTAGAAGATAATTTTTTAAAAATCAAAATTGTGAACATCAAAACAAAACTATAAAATCGTGAGGCCCCGAAAGCAATGCAATAAAGAAATTGAACCCCAATGAATATCAAAGAACCTAAATATTCACTACAGATTAAAATACATGGTGATTTTTTTTAAAACTGACAGTACTCAGATCCTTCTGTACCTCGATCTATCAGCAGAAATGCCACCAAATTTGGTAGAAGGACTAAAGACGACATGGGGAAACAGATTCCGTTATAAAAGAAAATAGTTCAGAAAGTCGCCGATAGGGGAAAATGTGGCGCTATTGTAGTCTAAACAACTGAGAATTACACAAATGAATAACAGAGTAGAAATTACAGCATATGAACTGCCCCAGACGGTTACAGAGGTGAAATTGCAGTGCAACATAGCACCAGACCTCTTTCAATGTGACCACGCTTCTGGGCGACCACACATTACGTTCTGTACACAATAATCTCGACGGCCGAAAGTAACATGTCACCACGAATGCTCAGTACAGCCCGTAACAGGTCGTCTACGTCGGGACCCCAACAAGGTAGACCTTGGACTTCAAACAACCCCACTGGAAAAAATCGCATGAGGTTAGATACGGGGAGAATGGACATGGAGAATGTTTTGTACAGGATGCAATGTGTGGTCCACGAGAAGAGTGGTCACATTGAATCACATTGAAGGATCATCACATGCCTTCGCAGAGGGAGTAATTTCATTGAATTAAGTGCTATGGTGCACTGTAATTTCGTCTCTGTAACCCTTTGGGGCAGTTCATTTGCTGTATAAAAGCGGTTTTGCACTGAGATTTCTTCTCTGTTATTCATTTGTGTGATTCTCAGTTGTGTAGGCTACAAGAGCGCCACATTCCCCCAATGGCGACTTTCGGAATTAATTTTTGTCATCACGGAATCTTTTCCCACATGTTGTCATTAGTCACCCTACCAAATTTGGCGGCATTTCTCTTATAGATCGAGCTACAGAAGGCTCTGAGTAGGGTTAGTTTTAAAAAATCTGGCGCGTCAGACCGAGGGAGCAAAATCTGGAGCCAAAAGGCTCGTCTCTGGATTTCCGCTTCTCTCGTGGTCGCGGCAGAATAATCGGGGAATGAATGCTTGTTTTGTTTGTTATTTGCAGAGCAAAGGCACGAATCCTTCCTACACATTCCACAGCATTTCTCAGAATGTTTAAACCCTCCTAGCGTCAGTCCCGAGATATCTGAGCGAACATTTTTCCTCTCATAACGGCAGACCCGAGACTGTATCGGGAAAGAAAAGTTCCATATAAGTGTCAGACCCGAGATTTTTCTTCTACAAATTTTTCTCTTCCCCCAGGTGTCACGCAGCGACATAATGAGAGGGAATGTCTGTGGTCAGCGGAGGGTCAGTTTGACCAACTTTTCTAAGAATGCTCAAAGAAGGGTCTTCTAACAAAGTATTCTGTCACAAAGAATCGAGGTTAGAAGTCATCTGTCACTGCTGAACGATAACATGTCTAATAGACCCCCTACGGCGCGAAAATGACCACAAAAGGGGGTGAAATCCTTTCGTCCAAAACCTCACAACTTGAAGAATAACCTTCTCTTTTAACGTGACAATTTCGCTAAACTTAGCAATCTGAAAGCCTAACGGCTGGAGTGTTAATCCAGCTAACATTCTTCAGAAATCAAATGCATGTAGAAATACGGGTTGAAGGGGAATAATCCCGGCTTGAGCAACCAAAAATTTGTAGGAAAAAGGATTGTTATGATCTTAGATACCGGGCGAGGATCTAACTTTTATAAGAAATATTATGATTACGGCCTGAAGCCAAACATAAGTTTTAGAAAAAGAGTTATCTTATGGGCACTCTAGGGGTAATGCACCAAAGATAAAGGATGAGAGACAGGAGTTTGAACTAAATTATTTATTAATTAAAACAACATAATATGAAACGAGCAAGGTATTTACACAAGTATTATTTACATTTAGAGAAGAAGGATTTTGGGTTGTTACTCACTTAAGTTTACACCTTATACTTCGTTAAAGAGTTTGATTAGAGTTACATCTTAGTTATAGGTTGCATTACAGATACAGTACAGCATTATTTGGAGTACACACAGACAGAGACAGCCATCGGCCATCACCGCCGTGCTGACAGGGATGAAACCCCGTAGCTCGTTGCCTATTGCTCACTTACCGCACGACTGGTCCGTTCGATTTCAAAAAGTCATCTCATGCAGATTTAAACATTACTCTGGGTTTTAACGGAGAGCTCACACCCACGCATCACGTGATTACCGTGAGAAAGAGCGTGGTCCTTATCGTTCGATATCTTTCTGCTGACAGCACAATATTCAAATGCGCTTGTACGAAAAGTGAGAAATTATTATTGGGAAGGAATTAAACTTACGCTTTTGAGATAGACTGGGAAAATACAATCCCTATGTAAATATTTTGCATGAGGAATAGGAAAATGAAGTTGGCGCTAACAACATGTGTTTCATGACAAAGACAGTTACTTGACTCCATTAGGATCGTTCATGTGGACAATAAAAGAAACAGGTGCAAGGCCACTGAAAGAACACAGGTTAAATGTCTATGCGAATAAATGCTGTGCTTTGTTTCAGTTATTATTATTAATAATAATTCACCGGGAGGGAATCGACCAGATAAGGTTTAAGGTTATACGAAACCCTCTCAGCGCGAAGATGAATTACAGAAAGAAGAGAAAAAATAAAATTAAAACAACAACACTAATTAACACATAAAAGTAAACTGAAACAGTCTGCAATGAATGTCTTAATTGTTGGTGGAAGCGAGAAAAGTCTTTCTTAATCAAATGACGATATCGTGCCTTCGTTCATGAAAGGATCTCCATAATGTTCATGCGTCGTGCCAATTAACACTCTAATGCTCTTATTCAAGGGTGTCAAACTGAAATGCTGACGCGGGCAAAATAAACAAGGTTTACGTTGAACTTGAATTAGAGGAGTTATGGGATTTGAAGCAACAAAGGCTGTAATCCCCAAGGTTTACGTTTATGTGGGCCGCAAGGAAAAATAAAAAGCAAATCCTCAATTTTTATAAAAGCAAGTTTATTTCGAAAACACAGCACAAAAAGAACAAGAAAAACGATGAAATTAATGTTCTCTTCCTTGAACCGCTACCATCTTTCCTACATCGAGGGGTCCACAGTGAAAATGTAAAGAGCGACATCAAATAAAAATTCAATTAACAATTGAAACAAATTACAAAACTATTACAGTGTCATAGTAGCTCAATATGCCGCTGCATACAAAAGACGAAGGTAGACAAAAACATTCCAAATAAGCATAAAGACAAAGAAATTCAACCTGAAAAAACTGCATCAAAAGAACAAAGGGTTAACCTGGAGTTTACGGTGCCCACTTCGTTCCTCTTAGGATCGCCAACTCTTTGCCGCCAAGAACGGAGATGAGAGAACAATTGTTTTGTTTGCGCAATGATGTTTTCAATGCTCGAGGTTTGCGCGTGCGCGGAAATTGATCTTTTCATCGGTGTTTTGCGCATGGCGCGATATTAGAATTCGTTTTGATTGGTTTGTTCCGTTCATGTGATTGGTTGATCCAATCGAATTTGATTAAAAAATCGTTTGGAATTCTTCTGTTTGATTTTTGTCTGATTTTATCACTTCGTTACGTGCGGTTCGCTACAGCTCTTGTTGATTATGGCTCCGAAGTGGCGGAAAAAGAATATTATTTCTGGGAACATTGGTTCCCTTTCGACTTACCATCGGGGAAAAAAGGGAACAAAGTAAAATAAAAACATCCCCGATTCGCTGTTCCGAGAAGAAATTTTAAATTAAAAAAGGTGTGTGAAGTTTTATCTACACTTTTCTCGTTTTCGAACATTTTCATTCACTCTAGGTTCAGAACTGTGTATGTTATTCCGTGTTTTCGCTTCTCAATGAATAAGCTAAGCTACTAGTGTCCCGCTTTGCAGAAAGCGAAGTCGCTGATGTTTTTTAAAGTTAAAAAACTTTGCTCGGAACCCGGGAATTCTCTTTTTCGGAATAAAAAAAAACTAGATGCCCAATATTCAATGAAGAAACGAAGCTACTAGTGGCCCGCTATGCTGAAAGCGAAGCCGCTGATGTTTTTTAAGTTAAAAAAAATTGCCCGGAATACGCTTGAAATGTCGAAGGCATTGCGTGCTCAATCTCTCCTTTTCTAATGAAGCATGCGCAGTAGAGCAATGAAAACGGCACTGCGCATCCAAAACAGCATTTGGCGACGGCACATGAAGTTGTGCCAAGAAGAATTGGCGAGAAACAGGCGGGTAAATTCCAGGTTTACCGAACAAAGAACCCATTCCAGCATCCCTTCTCAAGGGTCACATGCTCGGCATGGATTCAAAAACACTTGGGAGATTTTTCTGTAAGAAGCTTGACTTTTGTCGAAGCTTCTTGTAACCCAAAAGATCCCAAGAGAAGAAGTAAGAGACAAAGAAAGGAATAATCACAATTTTTTTTATAAACAAACAAAAACAAGAACGCCGATAAGATTTATTTTAAAAACAATTTAAAGATAAATCACCAGACATTGGGCACAGAATGCCGTCACAAAAACAAAACATTAATTAAAGAAAAAGTATTCGACTCACTCTAGGCGAAGAAAGAAAAAAAAAATGGCTTTATCTTTAGATCCAATAAGATTAGGTCGTAATACACTTTCATTTTTAAGAATAGATTTTAAGATACAATTTTAAGATTTTCCTCCAATAGTTTTTGTGAAAGCGGATAAGACTATGACTGGTTACAGTTACATTACGTCCAGAATAATATAACTTTTGCATCAATCTCTTGACATTTTCACTTACACCATTATCCAGTTTAAAAGTCTTGTACCCGCAAAACTCTCCATTTCAGAAATATAGGATGTTCTTCAATCCACTTGTTTCCGTAGTAAAACTTAGAGAGCGAGACACCATTATTTCCTCGTCCCTAATACGATGGCTCAAGTGAACAAAGAAACCCGACGAGAGGACGCGCAAGGGAGTGTTTCGCACCCCTTACGATGAATTCCAATAAAAAAAAATAAAGGAATTTTTCTTGAAACACGTTCCGTATATTGAATGTGGTCTTAAAGGCAGCTAGCATGGTTTTGACTCATTTCAACTAAAGGGAAGTCGGTATTTTTCACCTTTTACGTGGCGTGGGGTGTCGGACACCCCCTTGCGCGTCCTCGCGGGTTAAATATTTCCAAAAATTAATTACCAGCTAATTGATTTATTCAGAGTGATTTAATTCTATATGCTTCGTGTGCCCTGATGTGAATTTCAGATAAAACTGATTTCAGGATTCCATGATATTAAGAGCTAGCCACCTACGGCGACCAGTTTGTTCGTTGCGAAAACAATTTCATTTAAATCTCTCATGCATAATTTGTTATTCATGGTTTCCTTATCAAAGAAATTTTAAACTTCAATTGTGTTCTTCCGGTAGCCTTGAACCTGTTTTGTTCATTGTCTGCTTGAACGACCCTAATGGAGTCAAGTAACTGTCCGTGTCATGGAACACAAATTGCTGGTGCCAACTTCACTTTCTTATTCCTCATGTAAAATATGCATTCGATTTCAACATTAAAATGGCGCGACACATTTTATGTCTATCGGCATATTAGCTTGATTAAAACAGACCGAGAAAAAGAATCAAAACACGGCAACCATAATCATTCAGCTTGCTAGATACTTTTCCGAATAAACTTATTATCTTAAATAACTTTATTTACAGATTTCACAAAACAATTCCCGATAGAAAAGAAAAGAAAGTCAAATCGATTAGGATAATACCTCAGATTTCAACAATGGACGAGAAACACGCAATTCAATATTTGTTTGAAAAATGAAAAAGATTTGAATTTCACTGCAACAATGAAAAGTATTGGTGTAAATGATACCAAACAATATTTTTTTTAATTTTTAACATTAGAAAAACAATGTACAGCAACTTAACTCATATCATTGCAAAGATAATTTTTTGAATTTTCAGATAGTATAAAAATAAGTTTTGCGTCGTTATATTTTCGGAAGTTATCGAATAAAAACGACAACATTTCGCTTAATCTTTAATTAATTGGAATTCTAATTAAAATATAAAAAACGGGCTCCTAGGTGCACATTTCCACCCTCCAAAGTATTTTTGTATCAAATTTTGTAGGTGTAGGTCCAGCGGTCTGCCCTGTAGCGCAGTAACACACTCGCAGACACACACGTTCTCCTTTATTATTAGTAGAGATGATGAGTTACAAGTTAAAACTAGAAAATAATTAAAATAAAAACAATCTTCATTTTTAGTACACTAGTAAAAGTGTTTGAAAAAACCGTTTTTATTCAACTACCACAGGGCTGTAACATTCCATACATGCCTACCGAAAATTCACGATGCTATCGCCTTCGATTTGCTTAAAGTAGTTTCAGTTTCTTTATTGTTTTTCAGATGTTTCGTCCCCGTGATAAGCAAAATTCATAACCAGAGTCTTCAAAGAAAGCTCATATTTAAAGCCTCTCTGTTGTCCGCTGGTCTATTCTTATAGTCTCGATACGATTTTAATGGCGTGCTGCTTCTTGCATTTTAATTCACTGTAAAGACTATTGTGTTACTTAAATAACCAGATTACCGGCGGGATGGGAAATGAAAACGTTTAACTCGGAGACCAAACTTATTATTTGAGAATAGGTTTCTAATTCTTTTGAAATGCAGAAACAGAAATATTTTTATTTGATTTCAATGAAATGAAAAAAATCAAAATAAATGTTTGAAAATATCCGTTCCAAATAATTTTTTAAATTATAAATGAATATTTAAACTATAAGTTTAATTATTAAATGAATGGAATTCAAAAACAATAATCGCAGTAAAAAATGGAAAAATAAATAACTAAAATGAAAAATCCAAATTTTAAAAATTCTTCCTATATTTTAATTTTATTTCCGATGCTCTGATATTTTTTTCAGGTCTCGAGAATTTTTGAAGCTTAAAATTAATTCGTCTACAGTAAACAGTACTATCAACAGGCAACATTTATTTATTCGTATACATATTACGAAATTATATTTGATGCAAAAGTCGATTTCAATATCTACTTTCCTAAATATCATTCTTTTCAAAAACAGTATATGATGGGCTAAGATAACGCATTTTTCGCTGACATTGTCTGATGTCGGATTTAAAATGGATTATAATCCTCCTTTTTGTCATCAATTATGATACAATTCTGTTAGCTTTGCTACAAATACTGATTGCCAAAATGTTCTTTTTATCAACTTTTTCGAATCATAGTTATTGTTAGAGATCTAACATGAATCAATCAGTAAAGCAAACCAGTTTGGGTTTATGCTAAATAGCTTCTATAAACCGTCACATCTTTTGCCAATATAAATACGGTTAGAATTGTGATAACGTTTGGTTACAGTAATGTGTAGTAGTATTATTAGAAATGAAGAACTACTATTATCATCGCCCTTCTGCTGACCCCGGCTAATTCTATTTCGAAAGTATGTTTAATCGAGGATTAAGATTAAATCGGTTGTATTTATATATGCTTATATTTTTTATCATCGCTTAAAGAAGTCTACTTTAACTATTATTAGTCGTCGTCAATTATCTTGTCATTGTCACGAATGCGTCTAAATATAAATTAAGTAAACTAATTGGGTTACTCTGTTTTTATTAGATATATTACTGATCGCGTTTTCTTTGAAAACCAACTGCAATATAAGAAATTCATGGCTAAAATAAGTTTCAGAATCATTTCTTCTCCTGTAGGAAAAATGTGAACAAAACTGTATTCTAGGTTATTATTTATTGCGGTGACTTAGAATACAAACTTTATTTTTCATTTATTTCTGTAATAATTAGGCAAAATTAAGAAAACGGAAATTTTTTTAATTATGTTGTGCACAAAACATACAAAAATTCAAATTTTTATATTAGATATTTTACGAATTGCGTGGCCACCCAAGGACTTATTCTAGAATGCATTTATGTCACGCGCGTCAAAGCATGTCCTGCAGGCAGACAGATGAATGTCTCCCTCGTTACCAGGGCAAACTGCAATAAACAGACCACTGCTCATCTGCATATCATCAGGATATTCCGCGCATGACTTAAGAAACCTCCGATGCGACGACCCTTTGCCAGGAGCCCTCATTACCGCGCAATTTGCAAGGATTCCACGCGCAGCTCGTCTTGAGCGCAGGCCCCACCTGCAGCCTTCGTATCGGGCCATCTGTCCGAACCCATCTAAATTAAAACAACAGGACCCGAACATAGCTGGTCTTCGCAAACAGAGCGGCATGTGTGTTTCTCTAACTGCCTCGGGGCTCCACGGCATCTTCGAGACAAGGAATCGGAGAAAGATCGTGAGCCCCCTCTCCCCCCTTTTTTCCACAGATGGCGCGTGCCGGCCACGTGCCACCTGGCCGAAATGGGAGGCACGCGACAGACGATATTCAGCTCCACTTTGACCGGCGAACCTGAACTGAACTGCTTCTCGTTTGATTTCCATTTGCAGGTGGCAGGCTGCGGCTCTTTCTTCTTTTTTTGGCATCAGTGGCGCTCGCAGATGGACGGTGCTCGCGCGCGCTCTCCTGTCGTTCGCAACTTCCGGTCCATCTGGACAGGTGGTTGGTTGGAGAGAGTGAGGACTGACCCTTTCGTCTTTATTTTGGGGTCGAGGATTCCTTGCCTTCTTGGCCCCTATCACAAAAAGGGGCCTGGACATACACTATCGCATGAAAGCTGAAGACCACTTCTTTTCTAAGACTTTTTCACCTGCTTTTTCTTTTGCGATGTTTTTAATATCAAAAATAAAAATCCTCGACTCGATCCGTCTTTCTTTTCCTTCAAAGCGGATTTTTGCTTTTTCTGTCCTTGGGAATTCGCAAAATAACTTTATTTTCAATGAGCGTTGTATGACTGAATTCAACCCTTGCCTTACGTTCTCATTCAACCTCCTAATTAGATGCCACCACCTATTTGATATATTTTCTATCATTTCAATCTATTTAAGATGGTAGAGGATGCTTGAGACATTGAAGCGTGTCCAGGTGATTTTTGTATTTCAAATTAATTGTTGCGTTGACTTAAGGTATCCGACAGGTTTAAAATCGTCATTTTTGATGAAATTATCAAAAAAAAATTATGACTTAATTTTGTAGCCTGTTTAATCAGCTTTCTAAAACTGTCTCACTTTTTACTCTACGCGAATTACAAATGGAGTTACAGCTGTTTTGTTACCGGACTATAAGCATTATTTTATGTTGTACGAAAACTTTAAATGTGTTTTCTGAGAAAAGATATTTTTGAGGAAAACTGTCGACCGTAACAATGATTTCTCAAAACGTTATTCAAGTATTGATACGAAATTTTCTGAGATCGTTTTCTGTAATATGCTCGATGTTTTCCTCTAAAAACTACGGTCGATTTTAAAATCAAGTATTATTTTTAAGTACTTAAATATAAACGAAAAGCATTTTCTACGAAAAATTACCAGTTTAGTAACTATGTTCAGCTATATCTCAAAACTATTTTGAAGTACAAGAAAGATTTTAGAGCGTAGCACAGATAACCGTCATAAAAATGTACTTCCACAAGGATTTATGTATATTTAGAATAGGATTTTGTTTATGGCTGTTAGCGTAAAGCAAATATTTTAGTCATTTTTATTCAAATTTCTCAGGTTTTTTTAAAAAATATTATTTTGAAAGCCTAATTTTACAATATTTTCATATCTTTAAAACATATGCAGTTGAAAAATAACATTAAGAAATATATATAAGTTATTTTTCAAAAAACTGTCTCCGAACACAGTCGGACACCTTAAATACGGATTTCAATAGCGTACGGGCACGAAAGAGTCGAACGTATGACATGCGACGCCGGCCATGAAGAGATTAAATGGCGATTTATTCATAAAAATATGTATAAATGTTAATTACTTAAAGCATTAAGATAGGAAAAGTTTTGTAGCAAAAGTGTTTCAATTTGGAGTAATCACATTTCAAGAAAAAGTACTCCATTTTCAAAAGCTGAAGAACGTCTCAACCATTTCGGTATTAGTAAAACGAAAGCATTACACAATTCTCTCTTTTCTCCTTAAAACTGATGAAATAATGAGTGCAGTAAATGTGCTGATATTTAGGAAATTATATTAGAAAGTGATTTTATCTAGATTTTTTTTCTATTGAACACAGTTTATCCAGACTCATAAAATAAATATTATCTATGATTCATAGATAGCGTTTATTTTATGAGTCATAACTGTTAAGAATCTAAATTTCTGTCTTCGTTTTCTCTATTGTTTTATTCAGGAGATTAGTTGAATACAAATGGATGCTAATTAACATACTCCAGGTAGCCGCGAGTTATGAAAGGCAACAACTATAAAAAAACTTTCTATAGAAATGAAAATGCATCAAAAGAGATGATCTTTAGATCTCTTGTCAAATAAAGCAATAGGATTTTCAATGGCTCACTTACTTTTCAAATAGCTAACAGTTACTGAAGCAAATGGCCAGCATTTTTCTACCTTAGTTAAATTGGGGTGGATTACCGCAGCTCATTGGCCACCGGCAGGGGTCATCATCTGCATTTCCTGGATGATTTGAGGCTTTTAGTAGCTATGGTTTTGTCCATTGTAAGTAGCAGGGCATAATTAAAATAGAAAGAGTAATTAATTCTTAATTGAAACATGTCAGATAGAACGAGACTCAGAGAGAAAAGGAAGTTAACCAAATATGAAATAAAATGAAATCGGAGAGAGTAAATTAAAGATTTGAATAACAGTAAAACAAAATTGATTAATTATTAAAGTGACGATGGCGAAAGAAGGGCAGTGAAGCCATGATGTTGGGAAGGAGCGTAAGAAGTCGGCTGCGTTTCCGAATCAGAGAATCAGTGGGGGAGGAGGGTCGTGAGTGGGTTTATTTATATAAGATCGACTTGGGACGTTTTCTATTGATCTGAAGGGAGCCGTCGTAGTAGGGAATTTTCTGGAGGGTGCTATTATCGATATTTTGGATATTATTGAAGAATTTCTGAGCAAGTTTTTGGATAAATTCTTTGAGGCTGGGGATTTTAAGCGCGAGTCTTAAATCAATATTACGATGATACCAGCGTGCATTGGTGATCATACGAATTGTTTTATTTTCCAACACTTCCAATTTATGAAGGTGCGTTTTTGCTGTACCTGCCCAGACGGGACTTGCATAAGCTAGGATGGGTCTTAGGTACGCTAAGTAGATGAGCACTTTGTTGTTGAGGGCTGTGGCGGTTTTCCGCACAGACGTTAGAGGCGGCCGCCTCGTGCTTCGAGAATCTAGAGGGGCCTCAAAATCTATGCAACATACATCGCAGTGCTAAGCCGGTATCGAATTTACGATACTGAAGCCTTAATTCGATTCACAGAAAAGATTCTCCCTCTTCTCTTTAAAAAAATGAAGGAGTGAAAACAGTGGAACGAAGCCAGGGTTAGAGAAACCTGACCCTGGAAAGAAGCATTGGGAGGAAATAAGCCTTGGGGATTTATTGCCGTCGAAATTCGACCACCTGCATTTACCGATGTTTCTCCAAAACGTTGTAACCGATCTAGAAATCCTCGAGCAACCCTCCGACTATTGGAACAGGACACCTCTTCTGTGCAAAGTCCAGACGCATGGTCTCGTTTACATTTTTTTATTGGTATCGGAGGCGACCGGAAAGACTGAAGGTACGGCATCCCTTTGTGTGAAAAGGGTGCAGTTCTTGGTAAGTTTCTGTAGTTTCATTCTATTGTCATAAATCGGACAAACAAGGCAACAATTCGCCTATCTTTAAAAGAAACGGTTTTCTTGTCTGGAACTGTTACTAAAGAGGAAGGGGGAAAGAAATTTTGTCCCTTGAAGAAACCAATTGGCATCATTGAAAACGCGCCCGCTATCCTTTACGCGGTTTTCCGGGGGGGGGGTTATATAGTCATGTTTACGATGTTTTAGTTGAGGGGCCTCAGTCTTATTGGTCTTTCTTTCGTGGAAAATAATTGGAGAGAAAAGTTGTGCTTCTCTGTTTTAAGTTAGAAGGAAGTAGGAACGCATCTTGTAAAAAAATGAAAATTTCTTCTTTCTTTCTCAGAGAGACCTTATAGTGTTTTGAAATTGAAGTGATCAAAAGATCCATGTTCGACTACCAAATATGAAAGCAATATCAACACAAAAGCAGGCGAATACGTACATTTCTATTTATAACTTAAAAATTGAAAGAATAAAAATATAATTTGTATGCAATTCCAGATACTTTTGTAGATGTTAACCACTCGTATGCCGCGTTGGTTGAAAAGTAACTACAATAATGAGAACATTAAAATAATTCTGTCATAAAACATTAAAAGATTTATCTGATTCGCAGCGATCAAAATGCAAAAATGTATTAAATTTCAATGTGAATGCTGCCATTTATTTAAAAACTAAATAATTTTTATTCAGTGTATGTTTATTATCACTAAAACTCGTTTCGGGATTGCCACGATATGTCATCAGCATTACACGACGTTGCAATTATAAAGTGATGATTTTAATTCATAATTATTTTATGATTCATTATTATACTAAATACGTTAATTTATATTATATTAATTTTTTATTATAAATATAATAAATCATCAAGAAACAAAATAAAAATTATTAAGAAATAAAGATTGAACAAAGTAACGGATTAAAGAATCCACCAGACGAACTTTCTCAAGACGTCACTCAACTTGAGTGGATTCAAAATAAAAGACAACAGGAATGCTCTTCTGCTTTACGCAAAGAAGCACTACCTATAACAATATTCTAAATGGCTTTCAATTTTTTTTGGACGGCAAATTAGAAGAAAAGGCATTTGAAACTTGCGTAACAAACTTAACCACAAAATATGTTGATGATATCGAAGCACATTATTTCAAGGACGAAGTGAAACATTTTATTAAATACACAAAAAAATGAAAAAGTAACAAACCCAATGGATATGTACAAATTGATTAAAGATGGTCTACAATCAACATTTCCCAACGTGGAAACAATTTTAAAATTTTTTCTCACTCTACCAATTTGTATTGCAAGCGGAGAGAGATCGTTTTCAGTTCTGAAACGCGTCAAGAACTATTTGCGGAATAGTATGAGCCAACCGCATTTAAATGAACTATCGCTTTTATTTATTGGAAATAATGTAGTACAGGAATTCTATTATGAAAAAATTATAGACAAATTCTCAAAATTAAAAGCAAGAAAAGTGACTTTTTAGTAATTTTATGTCTTTCCACACCTGTTTATGTGTTCATAAAATTTTACTCCGAATTTCAAAAGTAGCATTTCATTGCTGCTACTAGTATATCTGACATAATATTTATTTTTGTATCTTCTTCTAAAGTTTAATTTCATTTGTTGTTACTCTTTAGCACTGTAATTTGTTTTATAACCATTGAAGAATGTTTATTTAATTATATTTTTTATATCAGAAAAAGTGTGAATAAACTGAATTAGTAAACAAATTTTTCATGGTATACTTTTGATTAGTTATATTATATTTAAAACACATTGCTTTGCTTTAGAATTCCCATTCTCATTTTTTTAAAGAACAGAACAGTTTAAAAGAAAGGAACAATAATAAAAAAAATTAATGATTTACTTTGTAGAAGCTTAAAAAACTATATAATATTTTGTTGAATTATTATCTAAATTTACATTAAAATACTGTTTTTAAAATTTTTCGGGAGAGTAATTCTATAGTTTCCCTCTTTTTTGCCTGCATTGTTATTAGAATATACCATTCTATCCTTTGGGACAAAAGAGTAGACAGTGCTTATTTCAGCTCCAAAATTAAATGGCTATAAAATGGTTCTCAGTTTATGGCAAAATTCATTATATTTCATAAAGATAAATTGATGATTTATGAGCTCATTTACCATTTTATAAATGAATAATTTGAGTGAATTTAAATTTAAGTGAAGAAAAACAAAATCTATATTTATTAAAAACAATTTTGAAACTTGGTTCCTGTTAAATATCAAATTTGAACACTTGGATACTACGATGTCCTACCCACTAGATAGAATCAAAGACCGAAAGATATCACTGTCACTTAATTATTTTAAATTTCAAACCAAAAAATCTCTGTTTTGAATAAAAAAAGATTTATTTATCTATTTAAAATCATTTATATATAAAAGAAGCAAAAAATAATAGAAAAATATTATATATAAATTATTAAATATTAATTATATAAATTATTAAAAATATTAAATTATATAAATTAAAAATATTAAATTATATATATTATTCAAATTGGATGACGAAGACCAAAAATTGAAAATATAAATAAGTTATTTTACATTACATTTTTATCATCAATAAAGTTTTCTTGGGAGGGGACCTCAAAATCATTTTGCGCCTGGGGCCTCATATCGTTAAAATCCGCCACTGGTTGAGGGAGAGCCTGGAGTTTCTGCAGACAAGAGAATATTGACGCCCGAAAGAATCATTAAATTTGTCTCTCGTGCGTTCTACGTGCGATTTAAAAGTCGGCTTTCTATCTAGGGTGATTCCCAAATATTTTACTTCGTTTTTCCATATCATCAGTAATGATTTTGAACTGTTGTTCAAGGGAGAGGTTATCATTTATAGCAGGGAGGGAAAGTTTGACATTATCGTTATGGAATTTATTAAAGTTTTTCCAGTCACTGGTGACTTTTTGTCTATTTAGCATAATAGGACGGAAATTGAAATTCAATTTAACTATAATTGGGTTGTGATCGGAGGTAAAATCGGGAATGGATTTAATTTTATGCGTATAGGAGAAGTTTTCAGTGACGGTGAGATCAATAGTGGAAGCTGAGTTATTGCCAAATCTAGTAGGGGTGGAGGGAAAAATGATTTCAAGGTTGCTAGACTGCGAGAGGTTAACAAGGGCTTTGCCTCTTTCGTTGATGGTAGCACAGTTCCAGAGTTACGTTGGTATTCGCTTTCATTTTCATAGTTCAGGCGGGATCACTTTTTCCTATATTTTGCTATACCTCGATTTTCTTCTGCTTCTAAAATTATCGATCTCTTCCCCAACTATGAAGATGTCAAACTTCGAAAAAAGATATGAAAAGGAACTCGCCCCTTCTTTTCAGTCTGCTTTCGGAAGGAAGAGTAGTTAATCATGATCGCATCAACGTCATAAAAAAGTGAATCCAACTAATGTTACAACAGCGTGACAAATAACGTTATTTGCAAATGTTATCTAATTAAACACCATCTTATGCTGCATCCTTTTGCGCAGTTTCTTTTTACTCCCGCAATATGAGCAAGGATTCCGAAATTCAATTTATGGGGCGCACTTGATATACATCTGTGGTTTCTCAAATAAACTAGATTCCAATAATTCAAAAATAAACTAGATTCCAATAACTCACAAATAAACTAGATTCCAACAATTCACAAAGAAACTGGATTCCAATAACTCACAAAGAAACTGGATTCCAATAATTCACAAAGAAACTGGATTCCAATGATTCACAAAGAAACTGGATTCCAATAATTCACAAATAATCTAGATTCCAATAATTCACAAATAAACTTGATTCCAATAATTCACAAATAATCTAGATTCCAATAATTCACAAATAAACTTGATTCCAATAATTCACAAATAATCTAGATTCCAATAATTCACAAATAAACTTGATTCCAATAATTCACAAATAAACTAGATATGGACAAGAGCGCATTCCAGTAAATGCGCTTTTGTCCTTCGAAGAACTTTCTTCATAACTTCTGCTTAAGCAGTGACAAACCAAGTAATATAAAAAAAAATTAAGTCAATTCCTACTTATGTCAACGATCTACACGCTTCGTCAGTGACGGTATTTATTCCTAAATTTATATCTTGCTAAATATCTTATATATATAGGAAGAGTGTGAACTAATAGTAGGAATTGAAAAACTTCATAAAGTCTTTTTTAACATATCCAATCGAGAGAATAAGGAAAGTAATCAACATTACCCTCTGACAAAAATACATGAAAAAATGACGCCTTCGTGAACATGCCAGAAAACAAAGGATATTAGGTCTAGAAGCTGGCAAACCTAGCTCCATCTATTGAGAAAAATTCAAACCAAACGACTCAAGGCGACATATGCTTTCTCCTATATAAAACTAAAATTAATTAATTAAATTTAATTAATGAATTAATATTTGAAAAAACTGTATTAACGTCAAGTGTCATCCACTACAAGTTTAAAAAAATGTATTTGAACTTGAGTGGATGAATAAAAAGTATTTTATTAACGATTGAAAATTCGAACAAGATATATAAATATATATAGGGAGAGTGTGAACTAATAGTAGGAATTGAAAAAGGAGAAAAGATTGAACTTCCAGGAATATGCTATTGAAAGATCCCCTAAGATTCCCCAAGATCATTAGCGAGCGGTAACTTTTTTTCCCACGCCATAGGTCACAGGACAGAGCAGGTGCCTCAGCGGGAAGTCCTCGTTAACACGCCGACAAAGAGAGCTGGAGTCCAGTCTGGCGCCAGCGGACTTCTCTTTAGTGGATGTGATGAAAAGAGTAAATTATCTCCAGCCGGAAAAACCGCTTGCGACAAAAGGACCGGCCCCAAAAAAGGTAAGGAGCCAATAATGGCTCGCTGAGGTGGACGCCACCTACAGAATTGACGTGGATTTGTGGAGAGGTTTTCTGGACCGTTCCCCCAGTAGGAGGACGATGGGAGTTAAAAGGAAGAGCGAGGATGGAGAACGGGAGATTTTTGGAAGCGATCTTCGGAAGAGGACAGAGACGGAGCAAGGGCTCGACTTTCCTGGTGGTGAAAAGATAGACTTGGGTCGCTGAGATCTCAACTCCGGTCGACGGAAGACCAACTTCATTCTTTTAGGCCACTCGTAGAAGTGGTCCTGTTTTGGTTATGTGACAAAACACTATATAGAACTGTAATCTTCTGTACCTGAACTTTCATTATATATTCATAATTTTCTCTTATATTAGTCAAGAACATTACTAAATAAAAACTCTTGCACGCATGTGCTATAAATAAATGGAGTATTTCTTGGCTCAGTGCCTTCCTCCCCAGAGTCTTTGGCTGTCCAATACGTTACACTATATATTGCCGTACGAAGAAAGCTAATCTGCCTTCAACGTGGCTCAGGTGGCCGAGCATTGGACAGTTAATCTGATTATACGAAGATCAGATCCCGGCCAACTCAGGACGGTTTATTCCAAGCTCTGCTGTTTTAATTCAAACTCTTCTTGTCATTATCGTTTTCTTGCCGCTTTTGGCGACCGAATGATTCGCCGGGATTATTGCGTATGTAACTTTTCGGCCTACGTCGAGGTCAAGTTAACTTAACAGCATATTGCAACGTGTTTGACAGCTAAGGCCTCTGGGGAGGAAGGTCCAGAGCCAAGAAATACTCCATTTTTTATAGCACGTGCGTGCAAGAGATTTATTAGCAAAGTTCTTGATGAAATGTAAGAAAATTATGAAAAAATAATGAAATACAGTTCTGGTACAGTTCTATACAGTACTCTGTCACATAACCAAAACAGGCCCACTTCTACGAGTGGCCTAAAATAAGGATGTCGGTCTTCCGTCGACCGGACTTGAGATCTCAGCGACCCAAGTCTATCTTTTCACCACCAAGAAAATCCAGCCCTTGCTCGTTTCTGTCCTCTTCCAAATCTCTCTCTGTTCTCCATCTTCGCTCTTCTCTTTTTAACCCTCATTTTCTCCCCACTGGAGGAGCGGTCAAAAAGCCTCAGTTGCTAAACGATAAAGAAGCCAGACTCGAAGGCCACTACTCCACCACGGATAATGTGTGCTTTTCTTTTAAATAAATAAGTACAGAATTGCGGAACAGGATCATCCTTTTGTCTGACAGTTGCTAAACGATAAACAAGCCAGACTCGAAGGCCACTACTCCACCACGGATAATGTGTGCTTTTCTTTTAAATAAATAAGTACAGAATTGCAGAACATGATCATCCTTTTGTCTGACAGTTGCTAAACGATAAACAAGCCAGACTCGAAGGCCACTACTCCACCACGGATAATGTGTGCTTTTCTTTTAAATAAATAAGTACAGAATTGCGGAACAGGATCATCCTTTTGTCTGACAGTTGCTAAACGATAAACAAGCCAGACTCGAAGGCCACTACTCCACCACGGATAATGTGTGCTTTTCTTTTAAATAAATAAGTACAGAATTGCAGAACAGGATCATCCTTTTGTCTGACAGTTGCTAAACGATAAACAAGCCAGACTCGAAGGCCACTACTCCACCACGGATTTCACTTTCTGGTGGATTTTAAAAATCGTCAGATGTATGTTCACAGATCAACTTCACACCAGCAGGGAATGCCTGCTGAAAATCATCCGAGCACACGATAACCTGTAATATGCTTCCGCCAATTTTAGATTTTCAAAAAAGAAAGTTCAGAGGATATTGAACTTGCTTGAAATTTTGAACGCAGATTGATCATGCACCGATGCATCATTAAGAAAACAAGTGAATGCCCGATCAGCGAGAGAACTTGACGAATGCCTCTGATTCTTGATGTGTGGGATTCACAGAAAATGCAAATTTCGCTCGTTATTTTATCCATTTGGCTCAACGTCGTCGTCATCCTAATAAAGTAATCCATCCTAATCCTTCCTAAATTACTCGTTTGTTAGACAGACAGCGAAATGGCCGTTTTTCAACAAATTGCAAAAATGGGAGAGTAGGCAGACGCGAGATCAAGTGCAGGAACACCGGATGCTCTTCTAGAAGAACCGAAATGGAGAACGTTTTTAAAAATTCTGTGATGGACTTCTTTCCACTTTTGAAATTTTTTTTCAGACCACCTCTCGGAGTCCTAAAACACCATTATTGGAACTATGCCGATCTGTTAGGGAAGCCAGACGGATGAAATTACAGTGCTGTCCAAAAATAATGCGCATTTCTGAAGATGCTACAAAATTTGAATTCATATGGATACTATGGTACGCAATCAGTTGTTGAGAATCGTGGGACATGCTATCGTCGGAACTCACATTTCACAATGAAGATTCGGTCACGAGGGCAATTAGGAGGGGTGACCAGAAAGGGATGAAGGCGAAAATAGAGTTTGACCATCCTGTTTCAGAGAAAGGTGATAACAAGATGTAACTTTCATCAATGATTATGTTCGATATGCATAACATTTTCATGCATTTTCGTAAACACAGCACAAATATTAGGGAAGATATTAAGATTTTCTTTAAAAGTGCCGCATGTTTTTTGCTTGTACCGTGCAGAGTTTCCCTCCTAATCATACGAAACTTACAGAATACTTGACGATGTGCAAAAGAAGCAATCTATTAAAGTTTGAATTAAAAAAATATTAATATTTCAGGAAATAAGAGCATTTGTTGTAAATAATTTTTTACTGCGCATGTGCGAAACGTAGAGTAATTTTTTCCATAACTTCAGAGCCAGATATATAAGGCAACTTATATAAAAATTCCAGTTCAATACGATTAGTATTCAGAAAGATATCGGCTTCATAACTTGGTGAATTTCGTTACACTCTAAGAGAAGCTAAATTATGAGGGTTCTCGCACAAACTGATATTTTTTAAACTTGAACCTTCGAATAGTAATCGTCGAACTGTAATATAAATTATGTATTTAACTTGTAAGTATACATTCAAGATATTCAATATTACTGTACCAAACCTCACCTCGTGGCCTTGTCGATATCTTTCTGAATACTAACGGTTTTGAACTGAAATTTTTATATAAGTTGCCTTATATATCTGTTTCTGAAGTTATGAGAGAAAATTACGCATCGTGTAGCACATGCGCAGTGAAAAATTCTTTACTACAAATATTCATATTGTCTGTAATATTAAAATTTGTGATTAAAATTTTAATTCATTGCTTCTTTTACATATTGCCACGTATTCTGTATGGTTCGTATAATTTGGAGGAAAGTTCTGCATTTTACAAGCAAAAATCATGAGGAAAAATTTGGGATTTTTTAAGAAAATATCCCAAATATTTGTGCTGTGTTTACGAAAATGCATTTAAATATTATGCACTCCAAACATAACGATTGATGAAAGTTATTTCTAGTTATCACCTTTCTGTGAAACAGGATGGGTCAAACTCCATTTTCGCCTTCATCCCTTTCTGGTCTTCCTTCCTAATTGCCCTCGAGACCGCTTCTTCGCTGTAAAATGTGAGTTCCGACGATGGTGCGTCCCACGATTCTCCGCAACTTATTGCGAACCATAGTATCCGCATATGAATTCCAGTTTTGTAGCATCTTCAAAATTGTGCATTATTTTTGGACACCAGTGTAGGTATGTAGTCTTGGCGTCAAAATTTCAGATTTCTGTCACGATCGGAAAGAAATCCATGAGAGGAAATTTTGTCTGTTTGTCCACGTGAACACGAATATCAAAAACGCAAGGAGACACGAAAATCGACATAAGGTTTTGTTCCTAGAACTGTAGATCTGTATTTTATTTCGGACCAGATCTATGAAAGGGTTGGCAGTCTGTCGGTCTGTCTTTTCGTTTGTTTGTGAATGCGATAAATCGAAAACGCTACAAGGTAGATGAATGAATTTTAGTGCATGACCCAGAATCAGGGCCGTCCCAACAAATCTCAGCGCCCTGGGATGGAGTCATTTGGCGACCCAACAGAACCGCAACTGGGAATTCGAGCGCCCTATGATCCATCGAAAATACCTACGAAATAAAATACTTGAGAAGCAAAGAAAGCGGTGTCCTGTTCTCTGATGAACACCTCACAATTCGGCAAATCGGCGCCTTTTCATATTTAAAATTATGATTAGATAAAATGTTGGTTCAAAAGTAAAATAAATTCAGTATATACTCAAAGACAGGCCAAGAAGCTAACAGAGATTACGCTATGCTTCCGGCGCTGAACCGATGAATGACAGTTGGTGTTTCTACGCGTTTTGGTGTTACTTTCTATTAGAATTCGCCAACAACCAGAAGTAGATTTCCTTTGCTTCGTGTGCGCCAACGTTTCGTTCTCAAAGCAACAAGAGAAAGTTGCTTGGATCGATTTTTTTACTATAAGTACATAATGTGTGCATTATTAATTAAAGGAAGCCTGAGAATTATCAATAGTAGACACTTGACACTGTATTTAAAATTGTACACAGCAGAAGATTCTATGCAAAAATAAAAAAAAAGAATTGATTACATCAACCATGCTTTCATGTTGTTATCTTGAAATAAAGGATGCATAATTTTTTTAATAATTAAAAAGAAATTTAATAAAAAAAACTAAAATATTTATAACGAATAATGCTCGAATAACATTCGAATTACAACTCAAATTTTAAATTATATATTCAGTAAAACTTTCTTTTTCCACTCTTCTAATGAGGAGTTTTGAGAAGTTAAGGTATGTACATTGAATGTTTTATATTATACAGCATAACCGAAAGCTTCATATTCTATTTTAAATATTTTCCGTAGCATTCTTATAATATTTTTCATTGTATACAAATATTTTTTGGATAAACTTGCGCACAAATGAATCCGTTAAATCTAGAGTTTAACATTTAATTTTTATTGATAAACAGTTTGAGCCAAACATATAAAATGCAAAAAATAATATGCTGTGTGACATGCTGCCAACACCAAGAGGGATTATTCGCCAAATGTGAGATCCGAAGACACAGAGAATAAAAGTTTTTCCCCGAATGCTCCCAAGGTCATCTTGATCCTCGTCATTTCGGACAGAAGGCGGAAAAAAAGATTTAAGAAATTAAATAACATACGTTTTGAAAATAGATTTTTATTGCAGAGAATATCGATTTTTGTTATTTAAAGCAAAATGCTGTTGAAATATGTCAATTACTTTTAAAATACATTTGAATAATTTCAGGACTATTTCACTTGGCGGAAGAATACCATCCATAGCTTCCACTGTATAACGTTCTTGAGTTGTCTTGGACTATAGTAAATTTGTAGGCGCCCCCGGACTGCAACCCAATTAGCCGATTGGATAAGACAGCCCTTCCCTGCACAACCCAATTAGCCGATTGGATAAGACAGCCCTTCCCAAAATTGTAGGCCCCTGTCTAATTTTGGATCAAATCCCTCCAAGGGAGACTGATTGTTTATCTGCCCGTGTGCGTGTAAACACAATAACTCAAAAGCACAAGAAACAGAATGAATGAAATTTTCTCTATTGTAAGGTGACCATTTTTTAACTTTCAAGAAAAGGAGGACAAAAATTATCCGAATCTAAAAAATATCATAGATAAAAGCAACATTTTATTCTTTGCAACAATACTGTAGAATACACAATAATATGATAAATGCACACTAAAAACATTTGCAACATCATTTATTGTACACTTTTCGAGGAAGGGCAAAACTTACAGAAGGAAGACTGTTCTCCCTAAAGAAGGGGGGTTGATCACCTTATGTATTGTCTTGACACTAAAATGTTAGATGAGCCAATCGGTGAACGGGAAGAGGGCCGGGAATTTGTGCCTCTTCCCCACTCTGCGAAGATGTGGCGTGGGAGCTTGCGCAAGATGCGGAAACACTCCCGCTGGTTGCTATTAACAGTCGACCCATCTACAAAACATCTTCCTTGATAACTTTTAGATTTCGGGATGGCGGTCTTTAGATTAAGTGATAACATGAGATCTAATGATTATCGTTAGATATTGTGATGTAATAATAATGATCCCGTACATTGTGATATACCAAGGCGGGGAGAAAAACTATACACACTGCGATTAAGGTATCCGAACACGTTGATTTTCGGCCAAAATTCCCATTTTTTTAATTTTTGATGATTTGGATAGTTCATTCATTTACCTTTCTGAAACATACTTACTTTTGTCGGTACATTGATTAGAAGATGAGATATTAATTGTTTTATAACAAACCGAAAACCGGAAGTGGGCATTTAATTAGCCGGAAGTTGTCATTTAAAGGACCGAATCCTGTCAAAAATTCTTTTAAACTGCATTTTTTCAATTTAATATGATGTCAGTATATTTTTAGGAATTTTTTTTTTTTTTAAGTTTAGATACTTAATTTAAGCGCGTGACAAAACTAAAATTTGATTTTTCTCAAAACTAGATGTTATGCATAATTTTCACACTTCAAACACGATAACTCAAGATACTATCGTTCGATTGTTCTGAAATTTTGTGAACACTTTCTTCAAATGTGTCTCTAGTGAATGTACTAGAATAATGTATATTCTGACAATATTTTTTTAATTATGGTCTTTTATCTGAAAAATGACATGAAAAATTTGCTGAAAATCTTATAATGATTGTTCGATTAGCTCTAAAATTTTTATTTATACAAAGAATGTTAAGATTCTAGTATAATCACTAGTCCATAGTATGTAGTTTATTTTAGTATTAGTTTTATTTGAATTATTACAAAATTTTGACCTCTAGCATGTTTGAAGTTTTTGAGAATTTCCTCTAAAAAGCAGCATAAATTCAAGATTTTTGTAAATTTATAATAATTTATACTCAAAAATCATACTCTAATATTAATCTTTATTAAATTCGAATCTAAAAAACATATTTTGGTGTTTCTATTTCACAATTTAAAAAAAAAAGTGCTCAGAACGTGTTAAGGAGAACTTCTTCAGTCCTCGCGGGTAAATAGATTGAGTGCTTCAGCTTAGAGCCATTCTTTTGGAAAATTTTTAGATCCTCTCTCTAAACCACTGTTTATAATACTACTCAATGCAAAAATTGGCGGTCTAAATTCTTTTTCTATTTAAATCCAGAGTAACAATCGTGATATGGGAAGAATCATTCTTTGGGAAAGTTTGAAATTCTCTTTCTAAACCACTGTGGACAATGCTATTCACTGCAAATATTGGTGGCCTTACTCATTTTTCTTTCTATTTAAATCCAGAGCACAGAGATCGAGACATTCGATGGATTCCGATCTAATCTCGCATTCACATGTCACCCCCGGTATGCTGGAGTTTTCCACCTTCTACGAAGTCGGTCTGAGCGCAACTAGATTCCCGTCGCGTTTTGATGGATGGCGGTCAGAGTTGCGCTTCCCATGCAAATCGGAAAAGAAATTTGATGGGAACGTCGTTTATCAATTACTCGTCCACCGCTCTGTTTATTTGCATAATAACGGAGGGCGGTAATTGGAGCCGTTTTCTGCAGAAGGAGTGGCCTCGGATGTTTCTCGAACAGG
>BGPR01001279.1:235498-281096 GCA_013235015.1 Araneus ventricosus | reverse complement strand
TTAAGCTGATGAGTTCACATGTAAGCAGCGGTGGGCTAGTAGTGGGGGGCAGGTTCGAAACCCGATTCCACTGAAGATCCGCCGTATATGTGGGCCTATTGCAAGTTAAATCATACGTAGCAGCTCCTTCTGGAAGTTTGGAGAGGATTGTGCCAGTTCAAATGTCGTCATCTGACTGCGGTTCAAAATTACGGGGTCTGTCCCAAACAGTTCTCGTGTTGCTTCAAAAGGGGATGTTAATGAGTTCACACACGTGGACGGATAGATAGAGAAGCTTCCCTTTGTCGGATTTCATCCAAAATTTAATACAGTCTTAATGTCTACAATCTTAATGTAAAGACCCCATACCAAATTGAATTTGTTTAAGTCGTTCCGTTTTTGAGTTATCGTGTTCACATACTGACAGCAAAATTTCAAAAATACTTTCTTCGGACTCAGAGAGATCTAAAGCGTGGTGACGCCTTAAAATCTGCAGGTTGAATTTTTGGAAAATTGTAATATTTTATCTTTCTTTACTTCGTGTACGAGAAAATAAAAAAGTTAAAAATGGAAGAAGAAATAGACTTTTTCTTGCCATTCCATTGCATCAAATGCAGTAGAGATGTAGTTAACACATTGTTTCACTGCGGTTAATCTACTTTTGAATCGAAGGATAAAGTTTAAAAAGAAACACTGGCCTTTCTATCGTTTTACTTTCTTCACTGGAGTATCATTATTTCTCAAAAATGCTTAATGATCTTAAATATGAAAAATGCAGACTATAATTTCTGGTTTCGTTATAATTTACATGTCTCATAAAAGTAACATTTAAATTAAATACCTTTTTCTTTTCACAAGTGTTTGCCTAACAACTTCTTGATATCAGTGACATATAATTTCTAAAGATTTTATTTTTCAGGTTTATGACTTTTGACATGAAACATTCTTTCACTCGATAATTGCAGTATGAATTTAATGAACCTAAGACAACTCGTCTCTTGGCATTACGTCGTACGCATGCGCAGAACTCACCAGAAGGCTTCCATTGTTCAAAGAGTGTTGATATTACTTCCAAATGATGGCGCTTCCATATTAAAAGTGTTTATTATTATTATTATTATTATTGAGGTAATCAAATACATGGTAATTTCACTGTAAATCTAATTTTATTTATCTTTGCGTTTTCGCTATAAAGTAACTATAACTTTCTGCAATGATCTACGGCACACGTTATCATGACGACTTTTATCTAATTAGGAAACTTTATTTACAATGGCAAAGGAGAAACAAGTTGTATTTTCAAGGAATGGGGATTTAGGGGTATTCAGCGTTTCGATTTCCGATTAAGCTTTGGCATAGTTCTCTAGATTTAATTAACGTGTATTCCAGATTACGTGCCGTACAGCCGGACGATGAGTGGGCTCACTGCATTTAGCAGTTTTTAAAGCGAATAAAAAGCAATTTTTTGACAGGCTTGGACCGGTTCTTCCCAATAATTCCTCGCATTCAAATGGAAGGTCGGAGAATTTTTTTCGACTGAAATTCCTTTAATAACGAGTGGGAAAATTCAGTTGAGGTTGCATGCACTGTTACACCATTACCTAAAAGTTACGGGAAAATCCGTTGTTTAATAAAATTTATCCAGTAGTATAGCAGTGATAAACCACGTCCCGACAAATCATCATGTCTCCGCACCTTTCATCAAATTTAAATACAATTAAATGCACTAATGCACTATTATTCCGTTGCTTACGTCACTCATTTAGACTGGTGCCTTGGACATCAATACCCACACTTTATTCGACCCAACTGGTCGCTACATCTCTGGAGATTTGCATAGGTTTAGACTGGTAAACCTATGTAAATATCCTTTCGAAAAGTATAAGCTGATTACACGTGTGCATCTTTCTAAATTTTATTTTCTCGGATTCGAAGTAGGTGGAGAAACTAGCAGGAGTGGTCTCTCCTAAACTTTCTTGTATACTCCTAACACATGTAGAGAAAAAAATAAGCTAAAAGGCAGTAAAACGAACAAGAACCCCTAACGCAATGGAGAAAAAAAATAAGCGAAACGTCATACCACGATTTCCGAAGATCGTCCAACGAGGAAGTGGGGGCGTGATTAACAATAGGGCTGGGTGTAAGATAAAGGAAACGAAATTTGCAATTTGAACGCCTTTTTTTTTAAACCGATGAATACAAAAACTGGACACAAATCTACCATTAAGGTAAGAAGGCCACAAACCAAATTTCATGTATCAAAGTAATTTTTTAAAGAAGTTATTGCGTTCAAAAGTATGCGATTAACAGACAGACAGACAATCAACCCTTTGACGGATTTGGTCCAAAATTTGATACAAACCTACATTCCTGATGATAAGAATGTGTACCAAATTTTATCCATCTAGCTATAAGTTTGTGAGTTATCGCGTTTACATTAACACGGACATACAGACCCGTGGACGGACTTTGTGCAAAATTTGATACAAACCTACAAATTATGTGCAAAGACCACATACCAAATTTCATACCTGTACCTTTAATAGTTTTTGAGCTATCATGTTCACAGACAGACACACAGACAGATATAATTCCAAAATTGTGTTTTTCGGCCTCAGGGAGGTCTAAAACGTGGAGATTAGTCAAAATCTTGAGTTCGAATTTTTTGCCGATTACAATACTTTTTCTTTGTATACTTCGAGAAATTAAAAAGTACTGTAATGGTAAAAAAATATTCAATTTTGAGAATGATGGATTCCCACGTTTTAGACTTCCCTGAGTTCGAAAAAAAACATATTTGGAATTATGTCTGTCTGTCTGTGAAATGGATAAATCAAAAAGGTAACGATCTAGAGGGTAGTATTCTGTCTTTAAACTAAATATGTCGATTTTTTTTTTTTCAAACTTTGGACGAAATCCGTCTGTTGGAAAATCTGTCTTCCTGTTCGTGGAAGTATATGAGAACACGATAACTTTGAAATGTAACAGGCTAGTTATATGAAATTTGGTACGTATTCTTTAAATAGAAATTTTAGATTTGTGTCAAGTTTTGGACCCAATCAGTTAGGAGAAGAGATCCAAAATACATACTCGATTTTTTTTTCCCTCACTTTACTTCGTAGCAAAACACAAAACGCGACGCATTGTGTACATATATGAGAAATTCTAGGGGAGAATACTCCTGAAGGTTATCATTGATGTTATGAAGCAGTAGGCATACCTAGTTCGTTTTATCTATTGGCAACCGTTACTAGTGTCACGAATCTTAATAATAATCATAATTCGAACTCATGATCCTACGATGATCAAGTTGAAAATCTGCTAAATTATTAAAAGCACGATAAAAATATTTGTCAATCGTTATTACGAAATTCAGAATTTAAAATCTGTAGGTAAACTTTTCGCTTATTACTAATATAATAGCCCAGATCTCTCGGTAACGCTCTGACGTCACCAACAATAAAATGGCGCCATAGCACTGCAAGTCGTTAAACAGCATTATTCCTTTGTTAGAGCACCTAAATTTCAGTAATTTTAAATTTAAAAGGGTAATTGTCGTTCTAATTTCAAATTTAATAGCTCTAAAATAGTGAAATAAAATTTTCTATCGATTGATATAAAATTTATCTCGCTATGATCAGTAGTTCAGAAAAATTTTAAATTATATTAATCGTATATTTCAAATTAATTTCCGTTTTTTAGTAGAAAGTAGTAAATTACGACGATGGTATATCATGCGCGTGATATAGTTTGGACACCACGATGCATCTAATTATTTAGTGCATTCGTGATGATATAATTTGATAATATTTTTTGGCAACGTTAAAATTCACACAAAGACATCTGAAGTACAAGGAAAATTGTTTAAACAACGAAAAATACTTCACACTGAAGGTTGTTTACCAAGAGGTTTTTTGAATAAAGAAATATGTAAATAATATGTAAATAAAAAATATTTCCTGTCATAACACATATGTTTATTTTATTTGTTTTCAATCAATGTTAAATATTTCTGTCGCATATATATCTATTTAAACACGTCAGATTTGACGGGAAATCTCTCGAATGAAGAGGCAATTTGCTCCCGTCATACTATGACGGGTGATTTTCTAGTTAATTTATACGCTATTATTTTTTAAATATGTCTTGCATAATAATCCACCCGAAAAAATTCTGATAAAGAAAATGAGTTATTTATATGTCTTTTGGAATAGATAACCTATTTGTGTCTTTGAATCATATTATCTACTGTTGAAATAAAAGTTTTAACACGTTTGCAAAGTTTAATGATAAATAAAATCTAAATAATAAATGAAGTTTTTCTATTAAAAAAAAGAAAAAATTTTCTTCCTAAAGGTTTAAAATAGGAGGACATAAATTTCAAAACTGAATACAATTTTAATTCTAATCGATTACCACTTGTTGGTTTTCTATATTCAAAACAATTCAACTTATTAATAGCTAATTTTTTTTTAATATTTTAATCTTCTGTGGTGACTCGCAAAAAAATTATATTTAAAAAATAAACAATTTTAATACAAATTTTTCTTTTTTGAAATCATTGCTGAGTGTAACAATTTTTTTCGTTTACAGCTTTCAATGTATATTAGGATAGTATATATTTTATTTAGTCCCGTGAATTATTATTCTTGTGCACTTCGTACGGCTTACTCCATTTATTGAGTTAAACATAGTCGGTAATGAAAGTTTTAAGAATATGCATTTCGTGTCATGATATAAGGCGAAACAATGAAAGGATGTGTAAAGTTTTCTTGATTAAAATTCTTTTAAAATTTTGCGAATGTCAATGATTTTGCAGTTCTTAAGATTTTTTGAATTTTGGAAATATACATTAGCTCTGTAATAGTGTTCTGTCCCCGACTTTGCCCGTTTGGTGTTAAGGGGCCGTTCAAATATTACGTATGCATGTTTTTGGTATTTTTGACCCCCCCCTCCCCTTGTCAGCAAAATAAGCAAATCAACCCTCTTATAATTACGTAAGCAAACTGCAACCCCCCCTTCCGTTCTTTTTCTTTACAAACAGTAATAATCTAATTTTAAAAATTTTAGGACTTAATTCAAATAAAAAACTCTAACTCGGCTTAAAATGAAAGAAAAAAAATGTAAGTTTAATTTCCTTACAATTTCAAGTTTAAACTTACAAAAAATCAAGTTTAATTTTCTTTTGCCAAATTTAACTTTTTTTCAAATTTAATTTTTTTAAATTAAATTATTTGTGCAAGTTACAAGAGATTTTCGGAAATAAAGTGATTTTAATGCCTTACGTAAGCATCACTCATACTCCGCCTCCCCCCCTTGTCAGCAAAAATAAGCAAATCGCAAACCCCCTCCCCCCCTGGGTGCTTACGTAATATTTGAACGGCCCCTAAGGTTCATTATGTTGTGAAGAGAATCGAGTATGCAATTTGGAGCCATACCTCTCTCCGTCGATGAATTTGGCCCAAAATTCGATCCAGTCTACAATTTGGTATCAAGACCACATATAAAATGCATTTATCTAGCTCGTTACTCCCTGGAGGAGTAATGAGCCAGAGTACATGGATGAGAGGCCGCCGTAGAAGTAAGGCGGGGTCTCGCTTCTCTTGGGGGTACAATAATGGCGGGGCTTGTGTTACTTCCTTCCAGTGATAGTACGTACCTCCTACGGGAGGCGTCGAGCCGTTGACGGTGATGTCTACTAAGACTCCGGGCTCAGTACTCGATCTATTGCAGCTGCTGTCATTGAATGTCCTCGAGTGCTAAGTCTGGACGGGGTTAACTCTTTTAAGGTTATCTAGCTCATTACGTTTTGGAGATATCGTGCTCCCATACACATGGACCGACAAACAGTCTATTCTTCTATGGGTTTGTCCTAAAATTTGGAAACAAAAATTACAATTTCGGTAAAAAAACGGTATGCCAAATTTCATCCCTCTGGCTCGATCCGGTTTTGAATTATCGTGTTCATATACGCGCTGACAGACACTCGAAATTTATCAAAATATTCCCGAATGATTACAATACTCCATTGATATATATTGTGCTAGAATATTAATCATATTTCTAAAATAACTATGTGAAGTTTGAAAGCGAAGTGTGATATTTCGAGTCTGTTTAATCCTATTCATATTCTTGCTAAGCTATAATGATATAATTTTTTAATTTAATTTTTCATCGGTATTACTCTCATATCACAACTGAAAGGCTGCGAAAAGTGCTCCCCCGCCAACCTCTGGGAACCCTTCCTTGCAGCAGAGGGTTGAGCTAAAAGGTGTCATCCGAAATCCAGTCGCTAAATCCCAACATCCACAACCCCAGGGATCTTCCACCGCACAAGATGGGATGAATTAAACATCGCCGCCTCCTTTAAATGAAAAATATTTAGATAACCGATCACTTCCCCAA
This sequence comes from Araneus ventricosus, assembly GCA_013235015.1. Classification (NCBI taxonomy): domain Eukaryota; kingdom Metazoa; phylum Arthropoda; class Arachnida; order Araneae; family Araneidae; genus Araneus; species Araneus ventricosus. Next base: position 274,712 of record BGPR01001279.1, on the reverse strand, counting down.
GACCCCGGTGTTATATTAACACGGAAACGCTATACGGATAATTGTTTTTACTTAAACCTGTTTTTCTACTTTCTCCCGCAGATCCTGTTTTCGTAGGAGCATTTCTTTCACCTACTGAGCTGCCTTCTTGTCACTTTAAGTGACTACTTAAGCTCCTTCTGTAGATAGTTACTAGCAGATTCATGCATATTTAAATACCATCAAAAACCAAATAATAATTTTGCATCCAGTAACTATCTGAGGAAATTTCTAAGCCGATGTATCTAGTCATAAGCTGGTTGGAGATGTATAGATTTTTTGGTAAAACACTTTATTTAGTAATGATAAACTTTTTCCTTTACATAATCTAAATGGATAGTTTTTTTATTCGATCTCGAAAGCATTAACGTTACCTTTAAAGTGCGAAAATCAGGCAATCTACTGATTACCTAGTCGGACGCTTAAGTACGGAAAATTGTTTCTTTTCTCACATTGCCTAGTTAATCCACAGATTACCTAGTAGGCACTCGTTTGAGTGAAAATGAGATCTTTGCTCAAACAGCAAAAATGTTTTTTTACGCTTAAATTAATACCTAGACAAACAACTCTATAAAACAAGGTACTACTAACTGAAAACATGCTATAATTTTATTGCATAAAGTTATAACTAATTTCAAATAATAAGAAACAAATTGAAAATAAAATTCACTTACAAGTGTTGGAACATAATAATACTTATTTACTGATAAATTAGGTGTAATAATAAACATATTGTAAGTAAAAAATTCTGGCAATGCTGACACGCGGTTTTATTTATTTTTTGATATCAAAAGAAAGAAATGCATAGAATAAATCAATACTCGAATCAATAAATGACTGAAGTAAAATAATAATCAATTATACGATAAGAACTAAAAATAAATTAAACGATTTAAAGACTGGAAAGTAGTTGGAGAAAAAGGAATTCAAGAGAGAGGGAAGAAACAGAAGCAATCTTTTGCACTTAACATATTCGAAATAGTTAATATGCACATTGGTAAAGTATAAAAACTCATTATCATCAAACTTAAACTTATTTCGTAAATGGTACCGAACGTTACATCTTGCAGATTAAGGTAAAGGCTTTCGAACTTTAACATTATTCGTAGTCATAAATCTAAAACTACATCATCATTACCTGCCCAAAGTAAAATGCGCATTTTAGAAAATGCACACTGCAAACTCCAGTTGCAGTTTTGTACGACATAAAATGAACATCAATCAAACAAAAAATAAGTGTAAACACTTGATCATAAAAGCATTAAAAGACGAATTACCAATTTAAAATTTGTGAACACTGAGTCTTAAAAACATTATAGGACATATTGAAAACATCAAGAAAACTCGTTAAAAAGTTTATAATATTTGTATGAAAAGAAATTATCAATGCTATTAGATTTAACAAACACATTCTCAAATAAGCGCTTGTTTCTAAAAGTTCTGGTCAGTATACAGTAAATCGAATACAGTTAAGTATGTCAGCTTTGACAGTTAAGTATGATGACTTTATAAAAAGAACACACACGAAAGATTTCGTCGGGATTTCAAACTAGGATATATAAAAAAAAATAAAATGTGACATTTGGCAACTGATTCATGAACATTCCCTTCATGTTGTAGCCTTTTTAAATAAAAAAATTACACGAAATTCATGTAAAATATTATTTTAATAAATATTAATTGTTTTTTGTTCAGTTTTGGAATTCATAAAAATATGTACTAATCTTAACACCAAGTTCCCACTGAGTGATCATTGGAGTGACATTTCGATTCCATGGTTGAGACTAAGAATTCCTATTGACAATCTGTAAAAGGGCTTCACTTTAGTTGTAGAAAAGTTTTATCAGAAATAGTTACGTTCAATGCTTTCTTCATCGATCACTGAAATATTCATAAATATTGACAACTATCCGTCATAGAGCAGAAACTAGCATATGTTTAATTCCCCTTAGTTTCCGTTATGAACGTAAAATAAAGAAATAAAAATAACTAAATAAACATTTAAAAAAACTTCTGCTCATTCACAAAATGGTTCGTACCCCCCTCCCCCCTTGAACGTAACTAACAGTAATTTTCCCGCTCTTTCTCCCGAAGCGACAGCACGTGAAGGAAATGAAGAATGCAATTACGCAGTGGCAGCGAAAAAGAAAAAAAGTCGCGTGATTCGAACGTTTACGTCAACCTTTGTTGACCACGGTCACACAACACCCAATAGGATTTCCCTTTTTCTCCTCTCTCGAATGGCAATGGCATGGAAATCGTTTGTGTCGCGAGAACAAAGAGAAAGGACACGCCTCTCGGGTTTAACATATCATTAGAATATGGAACTCTCTCTTCTCTCTCATAAGTGACGAAGAGAAGAAATACTTTGCTCACATGTACGAATTGTGAAACCGCGACATGCGAAGACTCCGGCACGGAAAGTCTCAACTAGATCTGCTTGACCTTTGACAAGAATCCGTTTGGCAACGCTTTGCTGTCAGTCGATTTGTTTGGATGTCATAATGGCCGACATACAGTCAATTCTTTTTTTCCCCCGTTATTTATTTATTCGGATGTGTCGCAAGTTTGTCGGCGACTGCTTGTCAAGCGAAGGATTTTCCGAGTTGAGGAAGGTTTCCTGCGAGCTCAAATCTTTTGAAATACTTTATTTTTGATTATTTCAGCACCTTTTGTCGTTATTAAATAATTTCTATTGATTAAAACCTTACAAAAATATGTTTCACATATACTCAGAGTCAAACTATCTTTTTGAAATTAAAATTAACTTTTGAAATGATAATTATGTTTGAATTATTCCTCAAGTTCTGTTGTTTAAAAAGTCTAGCACATAAAAATAATATTTGAATTATTCCTCAAGTTCTGTTGTTTAAAAAGTCTGGCACATAAAAATAACCAGGATACATCCAATTTGCTTTGAAGTGTTTCACAATTTAAATAGACTATTTAAAAAAAGCGGAAATTCTTTCCCCTTGACTTCTTCATATACTTACTCAATTTAGCGTGTTTTATATTTAGCTTCATAGTATGGCGATGAAAATCGTGTATGCATTTTAGACAACTTCCTTTTGACCGATAATGCCCAAAATGTCGTACAATTCTACAATTTTTGTGTCAAGAACAAACACCAATTTCATTAGTATATGACCAATTTCGCAAAAATTAGATCGTTCTGTTTAATTTATAATCTTTAGAGATAAAGAGTGAATATATGGGGGGGGGGGGGGACACGGGTAGACCTGAAATGCGGAGATTCTTCAAAATCCCGATGTCGAATATTGTATACTGCGTATGAGAGAGTAAAAATCAAAATCATCACATTATCCACATCAAGATTTATGCCTATTTTATTTACTAGTTCATGATATGCTTTGTTTTGATCGCATTTCAAAATAAATAATATGTGTGCTGTCGAAAATACAAATGAGCGTAACTATCTAGTGATAATAAGAGATTCTCAGAAATATCCAATGTAAGAAGACAGTTTGTTTTAAATTATTCCTCATAATTTTTTTTACTTTAGCATGCTTTCGAGTAAAACAAAATTATCAGTGATATAGCTAAAAATGACGGTTAAATTACAACGGAATTTTTTTTTAAAACTCGCATTAGAGATACATGATATAAATGTAAAAAAAAGGAAGGCTTCTACATTTCTTGCTTGGCTGATATCTTGATACTAGATCCTCTTCAGTTATATGCTAACTTACTTTTCTATATCGTTAGAATAAAAAATTAGTTTAGAACTTTACAAATTTTTAAATTAAACTTATTTTATATTTAATAATTTTATACAAAATGTAAAATACTCGATAAATTATTAATTACTAATTAAAAATATTTAAAATGGAGAAATATTATTTATTGACCATCTTGATTCAATGAATATTCGGGAAATTTTATTTGATTTCATTCTAAATATTTACGAGCCGGAAACTTAAAATTTAACTATGATTTGATTTGTTGCTATAAAAGCAATATCAAAGCTTATTTTTTTAACGATATATAATAATTTAGAATCGGAAAAGAGATCGCAAACAGAACTTATTTCAATATTTCTCCAAGTCAATCAAATTTTCATATTCGGTATGATTTAAAATTTAGTAGAATTTTAAAAGAAAAAAAAAGTTTTTTTGGAAAAATAATTTTCAAGTGTCTTTGCCCCCGATAAGATATTATATTTTATACTTCAATTTACAGAGGGAAAAAAAAAACTTGTTTCAAACTGAAAATTTAGCTTTGTCTGATACTATTTCGTCTGGCTGAATAGTATTCAGATTTTTCTTTATTTTGTTTATCTATTTGTTATTTATATAATTACTTATTTATTCATTTATTTGTATTTCATTAATGTAAAAATTCTTTTAGAGTTCTTATGGTTGTTTTGCTGATTTTCGTGAAACACTCTAATTAAAATCAGAACTTCTTGAGCTGTAGATCCCAACCTCAAGTGGGGTTGCGATCGTTAAGTTCGGGTCGCAAAAGCATTGGCATCTTGTTCCAGTGCCTACTTGTCAAATTCTTACAATGTAGGTTAATGAAATCTAGTGAGTTATTTCAATTTAAAATATTTCATTAGAATTTTTCAAACAAACGTACCTAATTAAATTTTTTATCATTAATGAATTCCTCGTTTCCCAGTATTGTTTTTCTGCTTATACATTTTGGGTCAATGAAAAGTTTTCGTTTTAAGATGGGATCGTAAAGTTGTGTTCAAGTTCAGATGATGTCGTGACTGAAACAAATCTAAGAAACTCTTTTTATATTAATTTTGAATGAAACGAGACTAGTTGCACTTTTATTTGAAGAAAACAGACCAACCGAATTTTAAAGTTATGGCATTACAAACTTACAAATTAAACAATATAGCTCTACTATTATATTTCTGAACACATAAAGAAGAAAAGGTGAAGTTTACTATTATAATTCTAGACACCTCTGAAAGCTATTTAGCAATTAATATGCATAAACAAATTTTGGTTTGTGTTATAAAGTGGGCAACTCATTGTAAATGCCGATTTCATAGCTTCTTTTAAAAACGCTTGTTGTTAGTAGTGGAGATTGTTGTTTCGAAGCTAAAAGGATAAGAAAAAAAAAATCACTTTATCTAAAAATTAGAATTAAGAAAAACTGTGTCGAAATATAAGTATAGCAAGAGAAAATAATATTTTTTTAACTGAAGAAAGTATTGAAGATTTATTTTTAATACTTAACAATTCAAATAAATAATGCATAATTAATAAATAAACAGTAAGTAATTTTAAAGAACAAAATGATTATAATTTTAGCTAAAAAATTTTTAATTATTTTCAAAATAATATGTTTAATAACTAAATGGTAGTACTTTGAATGCAACAATTCCACAATGAAGCTTCAAAATAGACAGTACAATTCACACTAAATGTTTTCAACGTTTCAAAAAGTAATTTTTAAAAATTGAAAACATAGTTCAATAAAAGTCCTTGAGTGATTAAGGAGTCTTAAAAAGATATTCGATTGTGATCACTGAACACGCAAGGTGCGGACGTATGTAACTAAAGAAAGAAAAAAAAGCTCAGAGATACAAAGGCAATTTTGTAATTTTTAGTTTTGATATCGAATTAACCAAAATAAATTCAAATTACAGATTATATTTATGATTATGTTAATAGGAAATTAAAGGGACCAGATAAAAGAAGTCGGATTACCGATGTATTCGAGTTTAAAACGTTCAAATTAGCCTAGTTCCCCTGTGTATTTAATTTATGACTAACGTTGGAACAAATTTGTTGGCAAAAATCAGTGCATATTGTTTAGCAACGGATTCGGAAACCCTCCGCGCTTTTGCGCGTCCACCGGGCGGAGTTATTTTCGCTCACAATCCCTCCCGCCCCCCGAAGAATGGAAGGGTGATGTTTACATTTTACTGAGCGTGATCTAACAAAGAACTCCGGAAATGCGCCCCATATGACGCATTGCCTGACACCCCTTTCCGGTGTAAAATCGTTCAAAAGTGGTAGTCTCGGAATCCGTTGCTGAACAGTAGTTTCAATTTATTTAAAAACACGGTCTTTTATTTTTGTTTTAAGAATGTATCACTGTATAGGCTTTTAGTGGACACAATTTTTTTTTTTTTTTTCATATTCATTCTTTTAACCTTTCTTAAAGGGTGTGATTATTTATATCAAAAAGAGTTTAGTTTAAAAAAAGTCTGCTTCTGTCAGTTTTTGCGAGAATGGATTGTAACTCAAATTGAATATTTGAAAGAAGATTACAAACATATGTGGATCCTAGCAGGGGAAGAAGAAAAACATTTACAACATTTTAAGAAATTGCTCTTTTCCTATTTATTCTCTTATTGAAAATGAAATTCACTGTTTCGCACTGATTTTAATTAGTATACTTTCTTCCTTTTTATAATATTCTTATACAATCAATATTTTTCTAATTTTTAGGATCATATCTATATTTGATCAAAAGAACATGATTTCTGGATTGAAACCAATGTGCTGAATAAAATAAATAGAGGTAAGTAGAATTTCTTACCTTTGATGCAAATCTACATGATATTTGGATCTTCAGATTTTTACCAGTTGTTTTTATCGTTTTCTGTATTGCAAGATTATTATTTTATTCACTCTTGTCGGCCTATTTTATCCAATAAGATAATATTGCTTTTTTTAAATGACTATAATGATAAGGAAAAAAAGTGCAACTATACGGAGAGAGAGGTGTTTAAGCATAGTAATCATAGTTATTACTTCACATATTGTAATAAATTTAAATTATTGTTAAAGGGATTTAAATTTTTTGAACTTATTTAACCAGAACGTGATTTAGATGCACTTATAAACGCATACACATTTTGAATGCGTTTTATGTACTAATTTTTTTTTATTACAAGTCCACTTTTTAACATTTGTTAAGTGACATTTTTAACATTTCAGAAACTTATCTGCTTCTTTATTGCAAAGTCATGAATTACAATTAAAATTTCATTTTCTTCTTGTTATAATTTTGTGTTATAATAATGTTTCGATGGCCACAAACATTGGATGTTAGTTATTATAAATGATGAGGAGAAAAATTAATTAATACTAATTATTCCTGGGTAATAATATTGAAGAATTACTTGATACATGATTGATAGTACAACATAATTTACTGTTATTTTCTGTACGTTATTGGTGTGATTTTCTCTAAATCATTAATATAATAAGTATCTTTATAATAATTATGATGACATTGTGAAAATTTAATGTTAAATCAAATAATATTTACATTATCTTCTCAATTATTTTGATAAACGATCGGTTAAACATTAAAAGTTGTTTTATTGGTTGATGCATGGCGGAAACTGCTGAAAGACAACTAATATGTTGCAACTGGTTGTTGATTTTTCTTATTTATTTATTGACATTTATGACATTATTTCCCATTATTCGTTTCTTACATAACGTAGCTACAGCTTGTTAACAAAGATGAATTTAAAAAAAGTTGCACAAATAGTTGTTCTGACTGAATGAAAATATTTCCTTTCGTAATTGTTGCCTCATGAAATATTTCCCTGTCTGATCTTATTTAAAGTAACAGTGACAAAAGACACTGTTTGCTCAGAAGAACGCCTCTATACGTGACACAGGGCAGTTCCCTATTCAGTACACTTTTTCCTTTTCCTTTGTAAATGAAACGAAGTGCACGCTGATTAAGAAGGTTGATGTTTGGAGAATTTTTTCCTGTTTCAATAAGATGCCTGCAAAGTGAAATAAACAATAAAGCGAATGATGTCGTTGTGTACATAAATCAGAATTTGGATTTTCCTGTTTAATTCCAGATTCAGATCAGTCAAAGAGATTTTTGACAGATAGACCAAAGTTCTTGTAGTTATATCTCTGTTTTTACTTTATCGTATACAAAAAAAATATTATAATTGTTAGAAAATTTGACATTGAGATTTTGATAAATCTCCCCTTTTTCAGATCTTAATTACATCACAAAAAAGAGGTTAACTACATCGGGAAATGCTTTAGAAAACCTTGCGGTATTTTTTTTTTTTTTGTCTAAAAGAGACTATTTTTAATTATATAGGTTAAATAAATACTAATTTTTTGGGCGTGGATATTGTTTAAAAACTTTGTTAGTAAATCGCCTGACTGAAATTAATGATTTCAAATGCAGACGAGAAACTCATTTTAATCTCTATTTTGTGAAAACTATCATTTACCATCAGCAATTCTCATGAAATAAGATATTTTTAGTATAAAAACTACCATAATTTTATACTCTTTGAATTGTGTATACCTTTTAGCGAATTTTATACTTGTTTTCTTAAACAGATGGGTTTATTTTTGTAAAACAGTTCTTGGGAAATATATTATCATGATATTTTAAATAACTATTTTGAATAAAATTTAGAAATTTCCTATTAACGCATAAACTGAGATAAAATCTACATCCAAAGTTAATTTTCCAAAGTCACATTATTATTTTCCAGTGCTAATTGACAAAACGATACAATTTTGTGTTGGATAACTTACAGTGATCGACTGAACTTTAGAAAATCACAAATCGCATCTTCCTCGTAATTGGGAAGAATTCAGATTGAAACCTCAATAAATTTTTAATTTTAGCTGTCTGACCACTTTCTCAGTTTTTTTATGTTTTATTTTGATATTTCGCATGCAAACTTTAATCCCCGAGCTTCACCTTTACTTTTTTGAAATTAAGTGCCCGATAATACTCGTGCATCGAATTATTGCATTTTTAATCTTAAAACTAAAATTTAACCATTGATTAGCTTTATAATTTTACACAAAAATTATGTAGAATCTATAAACATCTCAAGTATTATATGTCTTCTGAGATGAATGAAAACGAGAGCCCCTTTCAAAAACAGAAGGGATCATTTTATTAGATAGCAGAGAAAATGTTAAGTTAAGGGGTTAAACTTATTAATTTGTTGCATTCTTAATGCAACTCCGAACGAAAGAACCTTTTTCAAAACTCATTGCATAAATAAATGCAAATGAAGTCAATTCACAGGACAAGTATCACAGTTCCATGAGAAAAATAACCACTCCTATCATTTAACATCGAACTGCACGCGTCTTGTTCTGTACTGTAATATTACAAACATTTGTAATGTAATATTACAAACGTCAGATTGAAGATTCACGATGAATTCATTTTAAAATTAAATTGGCGCTGGGCATTTGATTATATCATGTGAACATGGAATTAACTCCATGGAATGAATCATTTCACAAAAGTAAAACTGTAAAATAAAAACAGAAAGTGAAGATTCAAAATGGATTCATTTTAAAATTACATTGGCTCAGAGCATTTGATTGTATCATGTGAACATAGAATTAACTCCATTGAATGAATCATTTAACCAAATTAAAACTGTAAAATAAAAACAGTAAATTGAAGATTCACAGTGGATTTTAAAAAATTGGCTTAATGCATTTATTTGATCTTATCATAAGAGCATGGAATTAACTCCATTGAATGAATGATTTAACAAAAGTATAAGATTTTTTTTGTTTACTATTAAAATATGACACTAGCACAAAAATCAGCTTTGTCAAGTATCATGTTAAAAGTATAAGCTTAATAAATTTGTTTACCTGTATAGCTACGTTGATAAATCCATGTCCATACCAAGCACCAAAAAAGTTTTCACGAAAAGTCCGCTGTTGCGATTTCACCAAACTTTCTTGCTAAAAGCTTTGATCCACAAAAACCTCACCGCCACGTCTGGAAAGAAGAAAAAAAAAGCTGCATGTTTTACGGTATTGGATTACAACAAAGCGCGATTGAGGTTAAATCTGAAAATTCTCACAAGGCTTTTTGTTTCAAAGTGAATTTTCAACGCATTTTTCCTTTCCATTGCAACCACTTATCGCATCATGCATACACCCAGATTGGAGATATCCATACACAAATATGCGAGGATCGGAACCAACAGCTGTTTCTGCACGTTAGGGCATGCATATATACATATTAGGAAACGGGAGGAAAAAAACTTGCGACGAGTGTTGGTATTTCATTGTTATGCCAAACGATTCAAAATTTGCACTCCCCTGCCCCCTCTTTGCCTCCCCTAATCCTAGTTTAGAAAAAAATATATGGAATAAGAGAGGGGGGGAGGAGAAGAAATACTGAATATGTTTATCAAAACAAAAAATCTACTCTCGAACCAGGCAGGCCAGGAATAAAAAAATGGCTCAGATAGAGGGGAGAGGGGGTGTCGAGACTGCTTTTTAAAATGTATGAACATTTTATCGAATGGCCCTTTTCTAGAGAAGGGGGGGAGTAGTTAGAATGAGAGAGAGAAAGAGAAATTTATATTCACGGGATGGTTTTGCTCCCTGTTTTGTAAATGAGGAAAACCAGGGCTGAAAAATCTTTTGCTCCATCCTCTGGACCACTTTTGGAGGGATGGAGAGGTAATTCATTCATTTTGGGAAAGGTCCTTAGCCAGAGCCTTTTGCCCGGATCATCCATATTAAGTTGATAATTATCTCGGTGGCGAAGAGGAAGGAGGGGAGGGCGAAGTGAAGTGAAAGGAGGGGGGTGGTGCACCTCCCCATTTCGAATGCAGATGCACCAACTTACTTTCCATATAATTACAAATGAATGCAAGAAAAGCCGAGGCGCGCCGGCCGAGACGCAAACGGTTCTCCCCGCGCGACGGCGGAGGGAGGATCTGGCAGCGGGGGCCTCCCGCCGTCGAAATCGTCTGCGTTCGGCCCGCGCATGGATCGTCTGCGGCTAGCAAGGGCGGCGTTCCTCTTGCGCTGGATTTTTCTCTGGCGGTAGAGGGTCCTGGTCGGAGCCGCGGACAGAAATGTCGTTGTTTACCGTGCTTGTAGAATGAAAGATACACAGCTAGCGGAGGTAGGTTGGGTTGTTTTTATTTGTCGAGTGTTGTTGTCATGTGCATCGCCGTTGTTGCAAAGCCTACCCACATTTCAAACTAAGACATGGCTTCTTAGTCTGACGTTCGAGTGGAGAAAATGTTCTCAACCCTGATTAAATTTGGTGTAAAAAATAATATAAATCTACTCAACAGAAAATTAAAATATGCAGTATCAAATAATAATTAAACGAAAATTTAATTTGGTGTAGACAAAAATGATGAATTTTTTGATTAATTAGGGATCATGATTTTCTTCTCTGTTTTTGGTTGTAAATTTTGAAGATTCTTAAAGATGAATGGGCTGTTAGCGTTTTAGTGACCCCAATATTTTTCTGTGCGATCTCACTTGGGGTTCCGCCGAATTCGGAAAACAAATATAAAAATGATTATCAAATAATGATAACTACACAAATATATGATTTGATTGAGTTATTTAGTAAATTTTAATGAATTTTTTTCAGTCAGCATGAATTTCTTAACTATTTTCATATATTAATTTTGAAGGATCTTAAAGCGGAACACGCTGAGAGCGCTTTTGCATTACTGATGTATTTTATGAGATTTCAATGTTTAAGAAGTCCAGGATTATTACTAAAAACCCCGGACATTGCTTTGACATAGTAAGAAAGCGATAAAATAAGTGATTTCAAACCATTGCTCGGTTTATGATGATGATGATAACTTTTTTTTTATATACAGACTTTATTTCCATGAATGTTGCGTTTGTCTTAAGACTTGAAAGAATACTTCTATGAATTCTCCACGTGTTTATGTTTATTATTAAAAAAAAAAAGGAAATTCAGACTTTAATCGGTTAAAATCAATTGTCAATAGAAAATACTTTCTAAAAGATAACGCGGGACAGTTGAATGCTAAAAGCTAGATTTCATCTAATTGGAATGTTATTTTCCCTTTAAATTATACACGGTAATGTGTATGATAATCATTCAAATAATGTATTATAGAACGTATTAAATTTCCGTTTTGGCAACATTCCATTTCATTTCCGTTCCCTTTCCCAACATTAACTTCAAACTGTTTAATGATGTTTTTATTTCTTCACTATCCATTTTTTGTAGCAAGTTAATGCTAGTTAGTTGCTTTGCTACTTTCAAGTTAAATCCACTAACTGAATTTCTGTGCAAATATTCGAAGAACCGATTATGGAAGTCGATTATCCAAATAATATCGAGCTCGATTATCCAAATGGGATTATTTCATTTACATAAAGAGTAAAGAATCTCCATTTTTAATCCATCGCTTTTACGCACATAAAATTAAAACCTAACAAGTTTTTTCACATCAAATGCATTTATCTCAGTAAATACTGAGATCCACTGTCAAGATGAATCCTTTGTCTTTTACTGTTTCTGTTACAAGAGATGAAATGAATTTTCTTGTACAGTAATGAATTAAATTCATTTATAATAGTGTGCATTTGACTTCCATATTAAAAGTAATGATGATTTAATTAATATTTCACTGATAGCAAAGTTTACATACCATAACGTTTTGGATCGATTTCGCAGTCTCTTAAAAAAGGAATTTCATATAAGAAAGTCAAGAAAAAAATTATGTAATAGGTTTATTGAATTTTCTCCTCTCGAAAATGTTATATTCGAACCAGAATGAGAAAAAATACCATTGCGTTAGAGAAAAGTAATTCAAATAATCAGTTTGAAATCTATATACATATAAACTTTTTTTTATCAGATTCTCTTATATTTTATTCAAGAATTGTGAGCATTTAAAATTTTTTATCATTTTCTCTTACATTTAAATTCAAGGTGATATTTTCTATGAAAAGTATCTTTGTCAGATTTTCCGTTATTTGTTTCGCATATAATACTTGCCTATATCCAAAAGGTGATAATTACCAAAAAAGGCTCATTTGAGGTTAAAAATATTATCGCGACTACCAACTGTAAGATTTTTTAATGACTTTTAAAAGAAAATTAGCAAATTTCAAACACTGAACAATTTATCTCTACCATTGTCTGTAAGTTTTTTATGAGAAGATTAATAAATATTTCAATATATTTGTTCTTTTCATTGCAAGTTTTTTTTTTTTTTTTCATTTTTGATACGTTACCATGGCAAACGTATGACGAATGGGTTTATGCTTTTCATTTTTGTGTTCCAGATATATGTTTATTTCTTTTTTTTCCCTTGGAAATTTAAGTTAATTTAATTCCTTTTGGAAAAGTTGGTTCTTTTAAAAACTTTTTGTAAAACCTTTTAAAAGCACATTGCTTTTAAATTTGTGTCTTAGAATTCAACCAAAGGAACCTGTTTAAGGATAAGTAAGTTTCTTTGTGATATCAGTACATATTCTCTCTGTTAAGAAATCTTAAGTCCTGATAGTATATTCAGTGAATCAAACAAAATTGATACAAAGTAAACATTTGTGAATGAAAAATAGAAAAAAACAATCGAGATCAGTCAACGGACTAATACAAAACCGAAAGATAAAACTCCAGAAGATGACAGAGGATAAACAGGTTTTGATTTGAGACCGAAAATCAATCAAGCAAAGTCTGAAATAATCGCTTTCAGGCCATCTTTTAGGTTTATAGAGACACTAAATTTACACTAAACATTTTGTTTTTAAGAAAACTACAAGCATGTATCGTGATGTGCAACATAAGGCTGCATGCTTTAATAACATTTAATAACAAAAAAATAACATTGTCTGAATACCACTTTACTTTTAAAATTTTAAGGAGAATGCGGGCAAATATTTTGTAAACGATGTCTGAAACTTTCCCGAAATTAATAAATAATTTGTAATGCTATATCTTTTCTGTTACAGCAACATGTGGTAGATGACCAAATTCAACTAACATAACAACTTTTGTATTACTGTTTTGTCACAGTCGTAACCTCTTTTTCTGACAAATGAAATGAAATTTAATAATTTTCTATCCAACTTTTTCATGTATTCAATGCTTTTCGAGTTGTAGAAATAATTTTTCATCATGTTGTTAAAAAAACTTTTTTTAAAAAAATTAGAATCTTAAATTTGTACAAATATACATGATATTTGCATTGCCATTCAATTTTCTGCCTTTCGCAACAACATTACGATTAATGTCCATTTGCATTGAAATCTGATGAAAATAGGACTGAAAACACAATTAGAAAAATGGCCATTATCATTGATTAGCTACAAGATTTTGCTGAATTACGAGTAAGATGTTTTTCATCAATATCAGTAGAAAGGTAAGTGCTGCAAAACATATACTCTTGGTATGCAAAAAATTAAAGTTTTCAGATATTGGCATCTGAAAGTTCATTGTAAAACAAAAAGCCCATTTATACATAACTCTAATTTGAAACTAAAGAGCTGTGTAAGCTTGTTTGATGTGTATATCGCTTTGTTTTGAGTAAAAAATTTCACGATTGCTCAAAAATTCATTTTCTTTTAGTTAATGATCTTTCATGTACTTTTATGATACATATCGCGGTCAAAATAGTCTTATGAAATATGTATGCTTGAAATTATGCCTTTCTTTTGTAGAAAACATCAACAAATTTTATTTACTCATTTATTTATTTTGAATTTAACTACTGATACAATGCCTTTCATTCAGAATCCTACGGAGAGTTGAATTCATCTTACTCTTTGTTAGTGCGTAAGCATGCTCATATTCTTTTAATCGATCTTTTTCGAATCGTATTGCATTATGTATTTTCTAGATTCTCTTTTTGTACATAAGTAAGTATTGTCAAGAAAACATTCTACGAATACTGGATGTTTCAATTTTTGTTTCTTCAATATGTCTCGATGCCCCGGCTAGTAAGAACGAAATTCTTTTAATCTCTGTTCCAGTATGATATCAGCAAACGATGATAATACAACTGAAGAACATGAAAACGAAAAGATGAATCTAAAAACACAGACTTGTATACTTTATTTTATATATTCTGTTTGTTATGGAATTCTGTAATGTCAAGTTTAATGAAGAGAGTTGTTCATCAATTAATCTGATATTTATCTGGACAAAAGAGTAAACCTCACTTCAACATTTGCTATTTCCATACTTAACTATCTGCCCTAGATTCCCTTTGATTTTATCGTATACTTTCTTCTATATAGACCAATCAGAATTAAAGCTTTATGCATGTTTATACCTTCCGATCTTTATAAAACATTGATGACATGTAAAAAATACTCTAAATATTATTACATACATTCCGATGCTCATAATACATTGATTACGTGGATATATTTGATAAAAAACAGTTTTTAAGAATACACTTTAAACACAAAAATTTGAATTTTATTTTAAATTCTTTTATTATTTTCTACTTTTTACTTTTATACTTACAATTCACTAATGTAAATACTATGAAGAAATGAAATCAAATTTTTCTCAAATTAATCACCAGGTGGGACTACTCCTACGGAATCGAAGTTTAATTAAGTGAATCGATTAACTGATAATTAAGTTCTGAAAATATTACAGTAATGTATTGTCATCGCGAAAACACAAGCGAATGCAATTTCAACATTCTACCTTATCTAGATATGAGTGAAAAATCGATTGCCAAATTCCATCATTTCAAACATAAAACAAGTCAAGTTGAATAAAAGTGTATAAAAAGCAGTTGAATATTCTAAATATTTAGAATAAACATACATTCCGATCCTCATAATGCATTAATAATATGGAAAAAAATGCTCCAAATACTCTAAATATTTGGAAGGAAATGATGTTCCGAAGTGTCTAAATATAATATATAATTTCCCTTCCTCATGATGCAGTGATAACATTACACCAATACACCAATACATCAAATCAATACCAATACAACAAATACACCAATTCAGGATTTCTCGTACTATACGTGAAGTTGCATCTAATGGGATTTATTAAAAAAATTTTGGGGTTCAATGCAAAATTCGATTTTGAGTTCTAACGTCAAACTGTTGAATATTAGTACGGAAAAATAATTCACTTTGATTTTAGTATTTCATTCAAATCTTACGAATAAATGCACTAAACTTATGAATTTCAATATTTATCATTAACTGATGATGCGCCTGGATTTTTTACATGTGCACTTGGGGGTTGGAAAATTATCGCTCATGGTTGAGGACGGGAAATGATTTAATGTCAAATAATTTATTGTTGATAAACAAAAATTATCCGAAGTTATATTGGTTTGAAGCATTTCACTGAAATCTTACAAATAAATACACAAAACTTATTTTTTTATTGATTAATTAATCTTTCATTTTTTTTATTTATATGCATTCTTAGGATCGAAAAAAATTATTGTTCATAGATGAGGACGGAAAATAATCTTACATCGAGAGTGAAAAGATTCAATGTCCGTCTTTTAAAAAATGCCTTAATGGTATCAAACCTGTTATATATATATACGCCACCTGCAATCTCACTCATGCTTTTACCTGGTACATTCAGGATTTTACTAAATGGCTCTACTACGCAGAAAAAGAGTAGTTGTGGTCGTGAGTTACAGCAAATGCCGAATGACGTCACCGGCTGTGAGACACTTGCACGTGTTTCTGGACTGCGAAAACGCTGTTGTCTGTGACGCAATATTAAACCACTTTGTGCCGGGTCAGGGACACGTTTCCTTTGTGTTGGTATACAAACACATACTGTACATGTAGCGTCTTCGCGTAGATGATGATGTAAAGGATTGTGTCCACTTTTTGGCCGCCAGGTGCTTTGCAAATTACAAGAAGGTTAGAATTCAAGTTCTTGTCCAGAGCGTAGAAGTAGAGGAAAAAAAAAAACCCGTGGTCACATGAGCAGAACAAATCTCTGTGATATGAATTCATGGGAAAACGAATGCCAGGTGTGAAAAAAGTCTCGTAAAATGGACCCTTTTTTTAAAAAAAAAACTTTATAGTATACAAAGAGAAACTCTCGTAATCGTCAAAAAACTCAACCTCGAGATTTTGACGAATCTCCATGTTTCAAATCTCTCTGAATCCGGAAAACCTATGTTTGGAATTACACAGGTGAACAAATGTTAAGGACCATTTTTACGATGCGAAAAATTTAAACTTAATAGGAATACAATGGTTCGCAATCAGTTGCGGAGAATCGTGGGACATACAATCGTCGGAACTCACATTTAACAGTGAAGATTCGGTCACTAGGACATTTTGGGAACCGTCTGCAAAGTGATGAAGACGAAAATTATTTTGTCCCAGCCCGTTTTTCAGAAAGATGATAATGAGTTAAAACTTTCATCAATGGTTTTGTTTGATGTGCATAATGTTTACTTGCATTTTCGTAGAAATGGCAAGAATATTCGTGAAAATATAACAGTTTCTTTAGAAAATACCTAATTTTTCTGCATGTTTTTTGCTTATAACATGTGGAGCTTTCAACTAACTTATACGGAACTTACAGAATATTAGACAATATGTGAAAGAATCTTTGTCTTAAAATTTAAATGAAATAATTTGAATATTACAGAAAATATGAGTATTTTTAGTAAATAATTTTTTACTGTACATGTGCGAAAGTTAACGTAATTTTTTTTCATTACTTCAAAGCCAGATATATAGGGCAACTTACATAAAAATTCCAGTTCAATACCATTAGTATTCAGAAAGATATCGGCATTGCAGTGAGGTGAATTTCAGTAGTCTAAGAGAAGCTAAATGATAAAGTTCCATGCACAAACTGAAATTTATTAAACTTGAATCTTCGAATAGTTATCATAGAAAGGCAATTTAAATTATACTAATAATTAATTAGCTGCTAAGCAGGACGTTAATATAATTAATTAACTGTTTAACCAGATGATACAAACGATACCAGATGACAAATAGACGATGCTGGTCTGCATTACAAGTGTTTAGAGAGGAATTACCGCTTTTTCAATACATTATTTATTATAGTTTTGTTTTTTGGGTATATTTTGTCTCTAGAAAATGAACAAGGTGTTAAGAAAAATTAAAGGATTATTCATACATTAATGATTGATTTCGTTTAAGATAAGCGACATGAGTGTTTTTGGAGATAGACTTCATGATTAAAATCCATGGTCAGATAATTATGTCAACATAAGACCAGGCAGCCCACACTTCAGAATTCCACACCATATCAAAGTGACTTGTGACATAATATATTTACTTATTTATTTAAAGAAAAGCACACTACAGAGAAAACTCCATTTACAGAGTTCTATAAACGCACAACAAACACACAAAGAACAAAAAAAAATGCACTAGAAAACAAAAAGTTGAACACAGAGTATACACAAAATCATAAAACTTTTGCAAACGTATAAATAATTAGAAACGAAAACACATAATCACAAAAGCACTAAAACACACTATGATACTAAAAGTCTTTTTTAAAAAATTAAAAGACCATTTCCAAAAGGCAAGGGTTAAAAAGTCAAATCACGCAAGTACCGAGTCTTCTAAAAACACACCAGGAGTTTAAAAGTTTAAAATGTAAATACACACTTGAGATAAAAATAAATTTCAACGCTTAAGATAAAAATAAATTCAAACACGGCGCCAAAAACAGAGTACAAAAATTAAAACCTATAAAAGACATTTAAAAAATGGTCGATTACATAATAACACGGAAAATGAAAATGCATAAAAATCTAAAATGTTGTAAAGGCAAAATAAAACACAAATATAATATACATTGGATTCATTGGAATACAACACGTAATATAGGTACATTGGATTCGTATGACGGAAGAACTTTCAGTAGAATTGATCTCGTATCCGCAATCTTCCATTCCCAAAACAGAAACTTCACCATCAAGTCTTCGTGACCCTACAATGACGTGCACATAGCACGACGTTATCACGATGCAAGCGAAAAATTTTTTATTGCAATAAAATTATGAATATTAAGGAACATTTTGAAACAAATTTCATGTTTCATGCCCGTGTAAAATATCTTTGTTTTTCTATGAATATTTATAGATTCATGAATAAAAAGAATCTGACTCATAAATAAAAGCTGTTATTAGACTATCATCACGATGTCAGATGGCTTCAGGTGTCACCGTCTTATGATTTTGTCTTTAAACAATAAGAAAAGAAAAAAATATTATAATTCGTAATGTATTTCAAAATCAAAACTTCTATAGATTAATGTTTAACAAAATATTTAAAGTGTGCACTAAGTTTAGAAGGAATCAATGAAATTTAAATCAGTAAATAATCTTTTGCTTACATGTAATTTCGAATCCGAAGATGAAAACTAATATTTATGAAAAGCTTTATTTTCCGATTTTTGCTCTCTCCTGAATAATCTTTTTATTTTTAAATTACACGTTTTCTTCCTTTTTTCTGAGGCTCTGCTTTGAAAATACCTACATACCTACAACATTTAACAAAAGGCCAAAATTAGTCGAATTTCCTGAAAAATTGCGTTATGAAAATTCGTATACTATAGGAATAGAAACAAGTTAAGCAGAAGCCGTTAAAGAGAAGGGGAAAATGAATTTCTTTGATTTTAATATCTTTATTGTAGCATAAACATTATGTATTTTCCTTTATAAAGAAAGGAAAAGAATTTATAAAATCCGCAGTCCTATATCAACTATCTCTGCTTATTTTCAGGTTTGTAAAAACAAATGCAGAAAGAAGTTGTTTGAATGACTTCTACATCAACAAGGTCAATGTTTTAAACCCAGAACTCCCCACCACCACCCCATACACACACATAATGTTTTAGGAGTTCAATCCTAGTTTTAAATGTCTAAATAACTGGATAAAATAAAACAACTTTTATTCATTTTTTTTCAACTGAGCAATGATAACAAATTTTTATCTTCTTAAATTCAAGTCGAACGTTAAAAACTAACGGTATTCCTGTTTAATTTTTATTATTTTCATTACATGTAATTTCGATTTATTATTTGAAAAATTAAAAATTTATAAAATGCATAATCTTAATGCAGAATTAGTAAATCTGCTAAATTACGTAGGTTTAAAAATTTCGTTGTTGAAACTCACATAAAATAAAACATTGCTTAGCAAAAAAATTTTAAAAAGTTCAGTCCTAGTTTTAAACGTATTACTGAGTGAAAAGAAAAACTTTAATTAATATGTTTATAAATTTTCAACTGCAGCAATAATAGCAAACTTTTAACTTCTTAAATTCAAGTCAAACGTTAAAAACTCACAGTTGTAAACAATAAATGATTTTAAAAATTTTTTTTATAGAATTATTATTTAAAAAAGAAAGCAGAATTAAAACCGGACAAGAAAAAAAAATTTTATACAAAAAATAAAAAGAATAAAAGAATTTAATTGAAAAAAGAAATGAAATTAGAAAAATTACGACAATGTTTAAGATGCGCGCCATTGCAGCAGCATAACAAAAAACAGAGAACAATAGACAGATATACCACTAAAGCCTAAATTAAAAAAAGAAAGTAATACAAGCAATCCTATAGTATTTGAAGTAAACTAAATTCATACAGCAAAAACAAGGAATCCATTCTAGTTCACTTTTTCAAGGGCTAGAAACTATTCGAAATGGATTCAAGAGAATATTTAAGGAGTTTTCTGTAGAAGCAGGCCTATTTTTCGCCAAGAAAAAGCTTCTCATACCCCGAACTCCCCCCAAAAAAACAACCAGGAGCAAAACCATAAGAACAAACGTCAAAAGAAAAAGGAAAAAGCATTAAATACGCTAATAAGAGTAACAAAATACTAGCCATCAAGCTTAATTAATAAGCTTTCATAAGGTAAAAGACTTAAAAACTCACGTCATTCCTGTTTAATTTTGATTATTTTCAATACATGTAATAATTATTTATTATTTAAAAAATTTAAAATTTATGAAGTGCACAATCTAACTGTAGAATTCGTAAATTTGATGAATTGCGTAGGTTAAAAAATTTCGTTATGCATACTCATATAAAATAAAACGCTACTTAGCAGTCAAAAATTTCAACACATTCAAACAAATTTTTCTTTTGTCTTATTCTTATTTTGGTTGCAATATTTTTTTCCTATTTTTTTCAATCCCCTTTAGTCGGAAATTAAAATAGATCTAGGAAAATGAAATATGCAAATAATAACTCTATAATAATAAATGTTAACTCTACAAAGAATTTTAATTATTTATTTTATTTTATTTTTATTTTTCAACCTCAGACGTGTGAATCATTTGAAATGGGTTTAAGGAATGCAGGAAAGGTAATATTTTGGACTTCAATTAAAAGTAATTAATTAACTAAAAACTATTATTGTTTAATTAAAATTGTTTTACTAACTTTTTCTTGCTTCAACACAAAAGTACGAAAACTGAAAATTAATTAATCAATTATTAAATTATTTGAAATTAATTTTTAAAAAATAATATTGCAAATATGCATCACTACTCTGTGGTGGATTAATCAGATAAATAAAAGCTAACTTTCGGTTGAAACAATCTTATTTTATATTAAAACGATTTTCTTCGTTAATTTTTGCTACTAACATTGAAGATTTAGTTAGAATTAATGAAAGTTTCTAAACTAAGTAAAATAAGTTTTTCGTTCAAAGCCAAGACAGGAAATTTCTTCCTAATTCAACAATTTTTCAATTAAAATATTTCAATTTTAATTCGCAAGTATTATTCATTAAATTCTACCTTATATCATATTATTGTTCGAAAATAAACTATAACTTGCATGTGAGGAACGATTACTTCATGTTACTGAAATTGTCTGCCTTGCGTTGTGTCGTTAAGTTTCAATATGCGTGTTCTTTTCAGAGTGTTCAAATAAACAGTTTCCTTTGCATTTTCTATTATTTATTTGACGAACACCAACACGACATAAACACATTCACGAACACGTATTTGAGAACAGAACATTTAGAACAATGACATTTAAATCGGCAGATTACCGATTCCATACTTTAAACCTCACTCGTTCATGTTTTTGCCCGACTGATTGAATTCCCCATTGGATAAGGAAGGTGCATGCTAATAATTTCCATTTTTAAGGATTACTGCTGCTCAAGTTGCCACATACGTTGTGTCATGACATCACAACCTTTTTCCTCCTGCAAGATGCGCAATGAATTACAAAATCAAACCGGTGCTGCGTGGTTGACGCGCGTCAAGTGAACATGAATTTATTGACATTTGTTAGTTCTGGGAGTATAATTTTCCAAAAGCTTTATTCTTTTCCAAGTTCATTAACTTCAAAACAGCGGGAACATTCTCCTCTCAACTTTTTTGTAAATTTCATCAGTATCACGAGTTTTATGCTTAGCTTCATAGCATAAAGAAGAATTAGAACTCATCCCTTTGACTAACAGGACTTCAAAATTTGATATGAATGTACAATTTTGATATTGAGATTTCTACCAGTGGCGGCGAGTAGGGAAAAGGAAAGCATTCGCCCCCTACTTTTTGTGAAAAAATTATTTTTTTAAAATTTTAGCTGCTTAAAACTAGGAACCATAAAAACTAATATTGTTCGGGAAAGCTAGCTAATTTTGTAACTAAATTTTTAAATTTTGTTATCTACGCCTTATTTTCCCAAGTGCTTTTAGATGTCTATAAGTCTTTTGCCCCCTCACTTTTTCCACCCAATCCTCGCCACTGATTTCCACATACTGTATTTAAATTATATAGCTCAGTAGTTCCCAAGCTTTATTTCCTCCCTTATCCCTTTATTAATCTTTTTTATTTCTGAGTACCCCTTATTGTCGTGCCCCACCCCCTCAACTATTCTTTCGCTCAAAGAAATTTTTATTTATAATTTTAAGGGCTTAGGTTAGCTTAACAATCAAACGACTCGAACTAACTTAACCCCTTAAAGATAGCTTTTTTTTTTTTTGTTGTTGCTGTCTAATAAGATGATCTCCTGTCTTGGAAAGGCGCTGTCGTTTTCATTCATCTAAGAAGGCATAGAATACTTGAGACGCCTATGGATTCTAGGTAATTTTTGTGTCGAATTATGAAGCTAATTAATGATTAAATTTTAGTCTAAAAGCCTAAAAATGCGATAATTCGATGGACATCAATATGACAGGCCCAAGTCTTAAGGGGTTAAACAACATTTGTAGGATATATTTTTGATTTTACATTTTATTCTTTTTTTTTGTAACAGTATTATTCCCACGTCCTAGCAAATGAAAACAGCGCAGAAATAATTTCGCATTAACTCACGATGGAAACAATCAATTACTCTCATCGTGTTCGAGAAGATACCGGAAGATAATTTCAATGCGATCCTTGAGCTTGTTTCATGGAGATGAATCTTATAAAATTAGGTTCAAATGAAGGCAGATATAATCTCGTGTCTGGACTTACTGCAATATTTGTTATTAATATACGCAAGGAGGGATATGTTCATTCCACGAGTTCTGAGTTCGTGAAAGGTATACAATATTTTATTACTTTAGCAATGGGTTCTACGCACTCTTCTTTCATTGCTACCCAATCGGTTTTGCATAACTTTCATTTTCCACAAGAATTTGAGGAAACAAAATTCAATAACTTTTTTTCTTCTTTTTAACCCCTTCCTGGTCGGCGTCGCATGTCATGCGACAAAGAGAAAAATTGCATCGTTGAAAGTCAATTCGTCGCTACTTACGCGTCTCGTTATGTTCCGCGATTATTTTTTGTTGCTTTCTGAATATTGCTAAGAGATGGCGATTATCAGAGAGTATTTTATTTTATTTTAAAACATGGATGCATTGCAGGGAAAACTGGAGATCAGTGAACGGGACATACATGTATGACCACCAGTAGGTCAAGCAAAAACTGCTTAGAGACAAAAATCTTTTGCATTTTCCAATTCAGGATAGATAGAACATACATTGATTTTCAGAAATAAATAAAATGCTTTTTTTGGATCGGAAACCCGACCAAGATGGGGTTAATCCCTTGTGTTTTGTGTTTTCCGCCATTACCAATAATATTTTAGCGTAGGAGAGACAGGAGCAAGTTTACACAAGGCTTATATTTCACATACCATTGGTCGGGAAGGGGGGACTACATGTCGTCAGTCTTGAAAGTGTATCGTGAAATGGACAACTTTTTCTGATTTTTTACCATTTAGTAAATTTTTACCCTTACTTATCGACTTTACTAGAGCTCGTACTAGTTGAATATTATGGCTTATTATGGATTATCCTCTTAGGTTGTTCTTTTGCGGTTATTTTAAGCTATTTAGTTGATTATTTTTATTATGAATAAAGCTTATATGCCGAGTTATAGCAAAAAAATGGCGATGGGGCAAGTTTACACACAGTGCATAGGGCAGGTTTACACAGTGTGTAAACTTGCCCAAACACCATTTTTTTTTGTTATAACTGGCACAAGTGGCACTTGCATTACAAATTCATTCCCAACACCTGAAGATGTGAGGCCATTTCAAAGAGCAGGGCCAAGGAAAAGAAGTAACAAAGGTAGGAAAAAAAGGCAAACATCAGTTCTTACAGATACACCTCTAAAAAATGCTTTAGAAATATAGAAGGAGAAATCAATAAAGGGGAAATTAGCATCAGCTCATTATACTATGTCTCAGTCAGTGAGCTCCACTAGAACACGTTATGGAAATGACAAATAATGAAAAAAACAGTGTAGATAAAAAATTTAAAAATAAGAAAAACCTTGTTCTGAAAGAAAATTTGGGAAATTTAATTTTGAGCGTGAAAAGAAACAAAATGCAAAGAAAACTTTTGATTCTGATGGCGATGAAAATTGTCTGCGTATTTACTGTTTAAATCCATTCGAAGAATTAAGATCTGGCGAACAATGGGTACAATGTACCGAATGTAAGAGGTGGGCTCATGAGGACTGTATTACCAATGGCAATTCAAAATATATTTTTTGCATAAATTGTGAGAGTGATTTTGAAAACTATTAGGATCCGCCGTAATTGTTTATAATCTATTATGTACTTTTTGAAATAAACTAGGTTTCTTTGCATTTAATTTGTTGTATTTCAATCACTGTAAGCCTTCTATTTAATCATTTTTGGTGGTGTGTAAACGTGCCCCAGGCAAGTTTACACAGATGATATTGTGGTAAAGAAAATTGTATAATTACAAAAGTATAATAATTTAAAGTATTTAAAAATATACACTACATGCCTTAAAGTCTAACTAATTAATTGGTAATGAAAATGAAAGAAATACTTTAAAACCTTAAAACAGAAAAATTAAAGTTGTGTAAACCTTCCCCGGTCTCCCCTACCCCTAACTGGTCCACTGCTTACCCCTAGTAGGGGTATGCGTATTACAGGTTGGGAACCACTGCTCTGGCTCATTGCAATTTTTTTAGCAATCGTGTTCATATTCACATTGACCGATAGACCGTCTGACTTCCTTTGATGGATTTCGCCAAAATTTGACGCAGATCTACAGTTTGGGTTATTAAGATTGTATACCAAATTTCATTTTTATAACGCTTTCCGATTTTCAGTTATCGTCTTCACAGACAGATATGTTATTTAAAAAATTCTGTTTCGGATTCAAGAACGTCTAAAACGCGGAGATTCACCAAAATCTATCGGTTGACTTTTTTGAAGAATACAATGTTTCCTTTTTCTATAATTCGTATACGATAAAGTAATGAAATCAAATCTTGAAAATAATCATTATTTTCGAAAAAAAAATTGCAGAAGTCACCGAGGCATTTCCCAATTTTACTCAAGACTTATCTGTCTTTATACTCTAACGTGTTGCCTGGAGGAAAAATTCGGTAGCAAGTTCCATTACGGTCAGTTTTACGAATCGAGTAGTTTCATTATTCATTCATGTTTTTATTTTGAGTGCATCACACGCAAGGGTTCTTGTTTGTTCATGGTTACAAGCATTACTAATAGTGTTTTCCATAATGGAATTTAATATCCTTCAGCCTCTCCAAATGGGAACAGAATGCTTAATGCTGTTGGGATAAACAAACTCATATGCTAAGTAAGTTACAATGTTCATCGTCCATTCGTGTGAATAATTCAGGTTAGTTATTTGCTATCAGTGTAAACAAACTGCGAATTGTTTGTTCCGATTCTGATAATGCTACTGAATTGTCAAAATTATCATTTATCAGATAGTTATGAAGCACGCGTTTGCGAATGCTACATCAAAATCCTTTATCATAAAACGTAATTTATTGATGGATTCTAAAGTCGATATTTTATAGATGGGACATTCCTCTATTGTAGAAATTTACAAACTTACTATATTGATCCAATGTCAGCTATTCGAATGCAAAATGTTCGAAAAAACAGTTACAAATGTTAAAAGAATAAACGATGTTGTTTAACTTTTAAGACATTATCAGTAACGTACTGTTGGAAGAGTTTAGCACTTGGATGAAGAATGCTGAAGCCTTCACGAATCTCGATTATAGATAGTTATATTGATCTAAATGAAGTTGCGTAGTATTGTTAATTTCTGTTGAACTTGTTTTAACCAGACGACCACTGTGTGTCAGTTGAGTTGACTGATGTTACCTCGGTTTTCGTCGATAGTTCGTCCGAAAACAATCGGCAAAATCCGAAACCGACGAAAACCGAGGCAATTATTTCCATATGAGTCAATACAAATCCAATTAATTCGTTCTTGAGACACCAAAATACATACAAAAATACATTTTAAAGAGAATAAATATAGTTTTTAATACTAAAAACAATCAGAAGTTGATATAAAATGAATATAAAAAACTAATATAAAGAATAAATGAATATTTAACATAGCATTTACATTTTTATACCTTTATGAAGATTCTTCTTGTTAGGGACAGGTAGCATGAATTATAACATTGTTAGGAAAAGGCTGCTGCTGGATGATAAATTATGTCTAGAAACTTCTTGGCCCTTATTTGGAAATTTAGATGAATGATAGAGAGATCCAATAACATCAGGGATGAAGAAAGAATACGTTAAAAATCTTTTATTGGGACGAACATACTTTAAGAACTTATTTACATTTACAACACTTCCACCTCACGGAGTGGGGCCCGGAGTAAGAGATCCAACTTGTTCCGAGTGCCCCAGACTGCAGGATGTACACATAGTAAAGACAAGCATATTTACGGATCCTACATAGTAGGGAATGAAGTCGCTTCTCATTGGCTCTCAGCGTCACGTGACTTGGCTTGCTTCTTAATGATGTCATAGCAACGCGCTTAGGCGGGATTTTAATTATTATTTTGTCTTCCACTATCGCATCATGGAGAAATCAAAACTACCTTCTAATTATGATTATTTGGATGTTTCTCAAGCATATGAAGTATACTCCTTTATAATAAAACAAATAAAGGACGAACTTTCAGCAATGGTAAGTACTGTTTAGCTTTACGTCGTCATTAAGAAGCAAGCCAAGTCACGTGACGCTGAGAGCCAATGAGAAGCGACTTCATTCCTCATTCCTTCATTCTATGTAGGATCCGTAAATATGCTATATACTCTGCTAACATTTGGTAGATCTATCAGCTGCGGTTATCATATAGACAAAGTCATACGATTCCGATTAAACAACTGTGGATTTAGATGTCAAGTGAAGTGATTAGCTCAAGGCAATGACGCAAAACATTGAGGAAACAATGCTTCGAATCTTATAGTAAAAAGTACGAGAGTCAATACGAATCTAGAAATGAATGCAAGTTATTTAATAACTTAAATGCAGAATTTCCTAACACTTCTCGTCGTATTGAAGACTGTGAATAGACGAGAGTGAGGTGCCGATATTATTATTTGGAAGGGAATTCCTCACCATAAGGATCTTAAATATCAAGGCACTATCTGGGGTCACTTCCCTTCGTTGTTTTCTGACGCTAGGACCAGCTTAAGAGTCAATGGACCCATATAGCAATGGGCACCCCGACGAAAACCGAGACGGATCAATTTTTTCATAAGTTATTTTTATTTATTTAAATAATTCTTAATGAAACTACGCATAGCGGTAATTTTATAAGTAGCTATATTTATATTATTTGATATTGATTATTAACTATAAGACTTTTATTTACAATACTACGATTTTTACGATGGACTGCATAAAATCATAAAATGTATATAAATATTTCGCTTGTGCGGCTCCCGAAAAACGCATTATTTAGACATAGGATTTGGCAACGTCTATAGCAAACGATGGATCACGTGATTTCCCTTTCCAAACGTAAATATGTTATTGAAGTTGGGACCGTTGGGACAAAGAGATTCAGAAATAATAATAAAAAATGACTATTAACTTTACGAAAAATATTTTTACGAAAAAAATTTGTTTTCTAGAATTTTTTTCATTTTGGAATAAAAATTTTTGAAAAAGAGTGAGAAAAAAAGTCACTTTAATTGCTTCGAAATCTGAACTTATTTTAACTACAGATACACAATTAAGGATAAGAATAAAGTATATTTTTAATCCTGAAAATTATTTTCCTTTTGGCGAGGTTTCACGGTTGGCACGATTATGGCGAGCTTGGCAACAAACCTATTAAGCTCAACCATAAATGTTTTTTGCTAGCGAGCGAAGCGAGCAGGGTTTACAAAACAAATTTGGGTAGATTACTACGCAATCCTTCTGGGGGTTGGAGAGCGTTGCTGAGTAGGGAGAAGAACCCCCTAGTATCTTAAATTTTTCTCGTAGTAAAAGTACTGTTACACCACTGATTTGTCTTAACTTTGCATTTAATTTTTGAAATGCTGGGGGTTCGAATTGAAATGTCATGATGTTCCTTAAACTTTGCTTATTTTCCACTTCTTTCCGAACGAAAATAATTCCGCGATCATATTTTCAATTTAAAAGTTTTCTGAGACTCCAAATATATATTTTATCAATAACAGAAAATTTTGCCCGAATCGAATGCTAATTAAAGAACAATAGAAAAAATATAGTGGAATGTGGGCTATTAGAAAGTTTTTAATTCTAATTCGTCGGTAATTTGTTTTTGTTTTTTCCTTCTGGGATACCTTAAATTTCTCATTAACATAATGTTATTATATAGGCTATAATTCAATGCCAAAACTAAAAATTGTAAAAAATTGCCCTTTTCTGAATTTTTTTTGTTGCTTAAATGCATATTGTTTTTAAGACCTTTAATTCACGAGGGGACTTGACTGCTATACAATGTACTCAATCAAAAAAGCAATCAGTAACTAATCACTTTACTAAAAATATTTCGAACGCGTTAATTGGGAATCCTACTATTTATTTTGCTGTTTTATTGTGGAATTATAAACTGTATTGAAAATAAATCTATACAATATTAAAAATAAATCTGTACGGTCAATTTCTCATTTTGAGAATTGTCGTTTTCTTGCTATACTCATTTTTAAACCTAGTTTTTCTTAATTCGAATTCTTCGATGAATCGAATTTCTATTGTGGACAAGTCATTTCCGAATTAGACAAGTTCCACTGTATCTAGGTACTTTAAACAACATTAACTTCTTTAACATCAGCATAATTTGTTCCATCTACTATTAAAAGTGGCAACTTAAGTTGACAATACGGGAAAAGCTCTGCGGTGTATCAATACAACATGTTAAACAATCCTGAATGTGAATTTTAAGAATAATTGAAATTTCAGGCCATAATTTTATTTCTAAAGACAGGAATCGATAGTCTGGCCAATGAGACTACAGTAGAACATTGATTATCCGGGTCTCTATCAACCGAGGTCTCTGTTAACTGAACCAATGCCAGAAAATAGAACCGTGTTTATCATTTTTTTTTTAAATAAAGCCAACATATTTTTTAGAAAAAAGTGTCAAAGTTGTCATTGGAGCCGATTTTCACGATGCGAAGGCTTCTAAAAGGTCGTTATTCGAAGGTGATCTTTTGTAACTGAAGAAGTTATTTAGAGAGTGAAAAAAAAACAGTTCCATTTTTAAACTCTTCAATAGTGATGGAAGCAAATTCCATGTTTTTTCATTTAAAAAAAGGCACTGTTTAATGTATTGAAGAGTTTTGCTCTGTTGAGAGGGAGAAAAGTACTCTTGAGAACATTGTTGAGGAATCATTGGGCAAATGCAAAGGGAACAGTGAAAAATCAGTAACATTCGCGAATCTTCTTATCAAAACTATTTCAAAAAACGCATGCAAGAAGTTTGATAACTAATCAAAGACTTCGTTAAATATGTTAATACGTGGTATTATTTGCGGGCTTATTTTTATAATTTGAAATAAACAACTTTGGGAAACTTTGTCGAAAGAAAAGATGGCATGATTTAAAATTCAGTCTATATTACTATAATATTCAGTCTATTATTCGGTCCGAGTTATCAATCATCTGAGGTGATTGCGATCCCAATCATCTCGGATAATCGACGTTTTACTGTAATTGTTATTTCTGCACAAAATTTAATTCCGAACCCCAATAATCGATATTCTGCACAATAAGACCACATTTTAAATGAAAGCTGTTGAACTTTATAGTCGTCTCCGCACACTCTTAAGACGCCTAGGAACACGTACAACATCATTAACCGGTGATACGGTGACGCTCTGTCAATTTGAATTGTCAGAGATTATATAACAATATTAACTTCTGGCGCATTCACCCTAGATATCAGGAAATCACGGCTTAAACTGAAATAAAAACTGCGCTAATTCAAGGTGTCCTTGGGATGCAGATGATAATTCGTTTCCGGACCCCATGCGGTTCACTGTTGGACATCCCCCGGCCGAAGGCTTGGCACCTCCCGGAATACTAAGTCGGTGTGCGACAGTGGACGTACCTACCTGCAGGTCAAGGGTATCCAGCGGATCGGGCTGATTTGCATAGATGTCGAAGTTGGCAGATGTTGGTGAAGGAAGAAAGAGTTGTTAAGGGAGAGGAAGCCCAGATGGGGAAACAGATAAGCATCAGATTTTGCATGTGCTTAATCTGGGATGGCATGTTCATCGAATTTTAATATTTCCTCTACATGGACCTTCGCGACGACGAGGTTTGCATACTGGAGACATTCTCACGGTGGTTCTTTCCCGTGATTAGTATAACTGCGTAATTGTTCTATCCTCCCTACCACGTACAGATTTCGCAAGGTACTAAATAGTTCTCTTCTAAGTAGAATATGTTTATGGGTGGTAATTATTTGCTCCTTGAATTTGCGTCATATTCACTTTGATAAAAAAAAAAATAAATAAACACGTTGCACTCATAAAAAAATCATTGCACGACACAGAAATTATTAATTAAATTTATTCGAGGTGAAGAAAATATTTCCCTATTGAACAAATAGGATGCACGTAAGAAAAAATATGATCAATTGCATTAATTATTTTCCACTTTCGTGCATCATCGCATTTCTAACCTCTTTTTACATTATTCAAACTGAATATTTCGTTAATTTATTTAAATTATTAAAAAAATTTAAGTCATAAAAAATAAAACTTCTTTCAAGTACTATTTTTAGAATTCAAGTCATAAAAGATGAGCGATTTTCGAATTATAGTTCCATGTGCCAAGTGTATACTATTTAAAATAAGTGCAATTATGTATTTCGGTATGTTTATTAGCAGGCCTGGGACTAGGGTAAGGTGAATCAGAAGCTTATCTCTGGTGGAAACTCGGAAAGAGTGCCAAATTTGGCGGCTTTTCTGATTAAAAAAGAATGATAAGAAAATTGTTAAAAATAAACAAGTTTTAAAACACGCTATTTTATAAGTGTACTAAAAAACAGAATATATATATATATATATATATACACTATATGCCCAAAAGTATCCGGACACTTTCAGATTTTCACATTTTTTAGAATTTCTCCGGAATGGTTTAACTGACTGCCTTTAAACTTCGGACATGTAAAGAATAAAAAATAACTCACGTTTTACATTGAAGATTCGATCCTGAGGGCAATTAGGGGACCGTCTACAAACTGATGAAGCCAAAGACGGTTTTTGCCCACACCGCTTCACAGAATACTGATAACAAGATGAAACTTTCAGAAATAGTAATGTATAATGTGCATAATATTTACAGAAATTTTCGTAAACTCAGCACAAATATTTGGGAAGATATAAAGATTTTCTTAAAAACTCTCAAATTTTCCCACCTGTTTTTTGTTTATAACATGCAGAGTTTTCCGTTATATTATACAAAACTTACAGAAAAGATGATAATATGTTAGAGAAGTATTTTGTAAAAACTTGGAAAAGAAAGTTTGAATACTACAGGAATTATGAGCATTTTTAGTAAATAATGTTTTACTGCGCATGCGCGAAACATAGTATAATTTTTCTTTCACAACTTTAAAGCCAGATATATAGGAAAACTTCAATAAAAAATTAAATTGAATATCATTAGTATTCAGAAAGATATCGGTATTACAACGAGCAGAATTTTAGCTCCTGTCGAAGAGAAGCTAAAAGATGAGGGGTTGTGCACAAATTGATATTTTTTGAACTTATATCTTTAAATAGTTATATTGAATTGTATAGTGGTTAGAATTTGCTTAATACCCATGAAGACTTATCAATTACGTGCATAACTTAAATTCCAGCTAATTAGGCACTATAAATAACAAAAATTTTATTACTTTAATTATATTATTCACATGATTATTAACAATTTACGTATTACAATTTTACAGCCAAACGATATTTTTAAATATATTTCTTTTATGGCGAAACGATTTTTTTTATCTAATTAAAATTTCTTTTCTTAAAATATTTTAAGAATTCTACATATATATATTTTTATTCTTTACGAATATTAGATGTTAGAGATTAGAATTTGATGATTTTAAAAGAGAGATGTCATTTCTTCTTCATAATATATTTCTGTTTCTTATTCCATACCATGGAGGCAAAACGTTAGTGTGTTCATGTCACTTTCTGAGGCCAGGTCTGATGATGGAGAAAAAAAATAATAATACCATGACTCAGACACCATTTGCACTTGCTAAATCACTGCGTAAGAGTTTCAACAGTCCGACCTTAATTATTTCAGAAATTTTATAATATTGGCGTCAAAATTAAGAAATTCAAGTCAGATCATCTTCCTTTTGCATTGATTGCTTTTAAACTGTACAAAAATTGGCCAATCAATCATCAGTCACGAAATGGAGCAAGTTCTTCTTTTTATTGAAAAACAGGAAATCTCTCCACCACCAGAAGATCAAAACAAATTTTCCAAATGAAATTGATAGTGCAAGCAAGAATTGAAACTGAACTTCGAATTCAACCTTCAATAACGGGGCATAATCGAAAATTTTTGCTGCACCATTGTGACTGTCCACTGAAATCTGCCCTTCATCAAGCTTATCTGGTCTTGCAGTGGAGTAGCAATAGGGGGCACAATGGGGTATGGATGTACCTTGGACCATGCCAGTCATGCACGAAACTGATGTACTGGGGCTCAGTCGTGGGAGGCGGCTCGAAAACACTATTATACATAAGTGCGTTTCTTTCACTGTTTAAAACCAAACATAATTGAGAGGCGGTATAAAATTTATACTTTATACCGAGCACTAATTATCTTTGCTCCACCACGGACACGAACAGAGTCCTAAAAACATCTTTATAGGTCTCAGAGAAATTTTTAATGTGAAGAATCATCAAATTCTGAAGGTCGATGATTACAACCTAGCTACTACTTCGTTGTTAGAGAGTAACTAATGAAAGCCCTCTGGCCGCAGGACGGACGGCTGTTTCACATCCAGCAGGATCTCTTCGATCGTCCCCATTTTACGCCCTTTAAATCCCGAGTGCTTCAGAATCGCATATCGCAAAACCAGAAAAATCCTACAGCACCCGCACCATAAATCTTCGACTGCGGAGAGTGGGAGGATAACTGGAGATTAGCATACAAGCCGCAAGCCCCCAAAGAGGGGACAGTTCGAAACGGAAAACGCGTCTTTCCTTTCTTCCCTGTGGCAACAGTTTGTTCGGGCCGACAAAGGAAGAGGGCAACAATGGGAGTGTCAAATATCGAGAACCAGATGGACTATTGTGTCGCCTGTCAACGGGGTGCACAGGATTTGGGCAGAACCTCCGACGCCCTCCCCCCTTCCTTTTGGCACACTCGCGCCCTTCGCTCCTTTTTACGGGAAAGAAGGATGGGCGACACGTGACGTATCGGGTTCGCGAACTGGCCAATTTCCCTGTCACGTGGCGCGGGCCGTGTTTGCCAACATGGACGGGGCATAAGATTCGGTTGCCTCCGAAGCTTTGCTTTTACACTAGATATAATTGCAAAGTGGATAGAAACGTGACGTTCATACCATATTGATCTCGAAGTTACTGAATGATATATCGTAGTTATCGAGAAATATACGTAAGTAATAAGCAACTTTTAAACCAAACGGCACGGTTGAGTTCTTATTTCTGATCCGTTCATAAACAGGCGTTTTAAATCTTTCCTTCAAAAATGTGTTCACTGACACTACGTCACTGATATCTCTATTATTAACTTTAACGCAACCGATCTAACAGGCACACTTCTCATATTTTATAATGGTGGCTTCAAATATTGCGCCTGACTTATGGCTAACATAGTGTAGCTCTTTTAATTTTAGTTTCAAAAGTACAGTTTCTTACTTTAGTTTCTTTTCTTGTCTTTTATCGCATGCCTTTGCCTCACCTCGCTCCTAAAAAAAATCAAGCGCCGCAGGTCATTGAAAATCATTGCTCTAATCTGAAAGTATCGTCAGAATAAAGCAGAAGTAGTCTGAAAAATAACAGACCATCAAAAAATAAAAATAAATATTATAAAGTATCTTGTATAGTATGATAATATTTAGGGGCGACAATGTGGATATTAGAATAATGGCACAAATAATGACACCAAAACCTGTAACAAATCGAGATCTCAAGTCTCCCAAACCGAAGCCACTGTACAATCCTGATTTTCGAGTATCTTGCAAAACCCCTTCCCTGTCTGTAAAGAAATTCTCCCCTGGAGAATCCACAGAAGTAATTTCTTCTTAGCACGCGGATATCCAATTCACGATTCACATCCAATTTTTACAGCTGTACGACATACAAATAACCAGCGTACCGATTCATCTTCTTTGTGTCAGCGTAACACGTGATTCCATCTGCAGCCACTGAATGAATACATTTCGTGACCGCCGCTTCTTGATTTATGCCGAAAGAACAAGTAGAAAATCTGCGTCTCCCATGCGTTTGTATCACATGACGCACTTCCACTCGTCGTCTAGCGTTTCCTCGCAGGGAAGAGTTGGAAACTGGTTAAGTGCAACCATTTTCGGTTTCGTCAGCTGAAAACTCCTGAACGAGTTACCTACATCGGAATGCTAAGCGACTGTAAATGATATGGAGTGAATTTAATTTGATATATTTCCATAGTTCTTGGGTTCCTTCATACTAACTGAGGAACCGATGAGCGATTTTTCATGAATGGAATGCTTTCTCAATATACTGGCCTTTAGAGAGGTTTAGTGGGAATTTAAACATACGCATTCAGTAGACTAAATAGTATGGATAGTTAATTTTGCAAGCAATCAGTTCCAATTTCATTAACTCGAAATTCCTACCACTGAACGAGTTACCTACATCGAAATTCTAAGCGACTGTAAATAATATGGAGTAAATTTATTTTGGAAATTTTTTCATAGTTCTTCATTCTAACTGAGGAATCGACGTGCAATTCTCACTGAATGGAATACTTTCTGAATATATTGGATGTTGCCTTTAGTGAGGTTTAATGATAGCATAAATACTCACAGAGAGTTGGCTAAATAATGTAGATGCTTAATTTGTTGTGTTTAATAGTTTAATAATTTTAACAGTTTTGGACTATAATTATCAGTTCATAGATTGATTTCGATTAAATTTTGATTTTATATAAGGGGTCCATCTGGTACTGAGTTTCAAAACTTTGGTTATAAGAGTTCTTAAAATTTATATTAATGAATTATGAAATATATTTAAGATTGAAAAGCAGAAGTTATCAAAATAAAAAAAAAGTTTCTAAAAACATTCTTTTATTAATGTGCTGTTTAGAAATTGACTATTTGTCCATGATTAGAATAGGTATCCTGTATAAGAGGTCGTTGTAAAAATATCGAGGATTTCTTGCAAACTCATCAGCTATTTTGTTCCCAGATAGATCTACGTAGCTGGAGATACAACAGAAAGAAATGGCCCAAACCCCAGCGTTTTCAACTAGCGACGAATGTAAGATGCAATCCTTTCCCCACTGAAACACAACGTAAAATCTTCACATACATACATGAATTTGGTGTTCATGCCATCGAAACCATTATTTGAATGCCCATCGATTTTATCAATAACATGCCGTATTCGCCCATTCTGCGATTTCCTACATTATCGCTGATTAATTTTCGGTTGCATTTCGGCGGCCGCACGACGAGATCTAAATAAATACGGGCAGGGAAGGAGGCAGATCGTGATGCGGGGGTCACGCTCAAATCTCACCTCGCCCCGCTGATTGGGTAATAAGGGTATTATCGGGGTGCGATGATGATCCTGCGTCTTCGGCGGGCCCTTTTCGCTTCCCACCATTAGGGCCCATTAGGGCACGCCAGCCATCTGCCCCGAAATTAAGACGACGAGGGCCCCCATCCCTTCCCCTGCCCCTTTATTTAAGAAAGAAGGGAAGAAGGCATCGAGTAAAAGTGTTCTTTCCTTCTCCCATTGTGCACTGGAGTGAGAATGGCGGGTTTCTACGCGGATAATGAGGGTTATTACGCCGGCAGTATTTTGTGTTTAAGGCGTTCTGGGGCTGTGTAGTAGGACGGGATGTTTCACACCCACATTTACCTTTTGTATGGGGAAGGAATGGTCTTTGAGGACTTGGTAATGATGTGTTTGTGTTTCTTGACAGTTGCCGAACTGTTGGAATCGAAGGCCTGCGTCGATGCCAAATAACGGTAATGAAATAATGTTGGCTTTTTGGTCATAGAAAAATACATACGTTGAAATGTGTTTCGATTCGGCGACATACACTACACCGCAAAACGATAATAGCAGAGAAGTCCGCATTAATCAGTTAAAAGCAGCCATTTTCTAATGGCGATTTTTAAAAGCGATTTACGATAATACCTAGCATAATTTAAATAATCTAATAAAATCGTTAAATTATTAATCCTTTACAGTAATAATTCATTTACACCGTCTTATGTTAACCAAATTTGATCAGAGGATGTTTAAATACTTATCAATAGATCATTATCCTACGTGTGCAAACGATTGCATAATAAGCATATTTCCCAGTCCTTATCATTGCTGTAGGACAAGATGTATTAAAAAGCATAGAGTCTTCAAAATATTTCATATTCAGCAATACTAGGGGTGCCAAAAATTTCATATCGTTTTTTATTTTTCGAACTCTTCAGAATTCGTTAAAAAACAAAATCTTGTCTGAAAACACGTTTTTAAAATTCTGCTGAATAACAATTTTAGATTAAACTTCTTTCTGTCTACCATTAATATATCAATTCATTATTTTAATATTTATTTTCTGATTTTGAAGCCTCAATAGAATTTTGAATATGGCATCGTAAAACTTTTCTAACCTCAAAAGAGGTCGTCACTCGGTTTAGTTTGTTTAGTTATATTAACGTCCCGTTTTGAAGCAACACGACGGCTATTTTGGAACAGACCTTCTCAGATGACGAGGCCTGAGCTAGGCTCCCCCTTTTCAAGATTCCGCACCACACCAGCGGCAGCACGTCTGACCCTTTACGTATGTGTTGACGTGCAACAGGCCTAATATACTACGGATCTTCAGTGGCATCGGTTTTCGAATCTGGAATCCCTCCGGCTCCAAGGCCGACACCTTACCACTAGTGAACACCGCAGCCTCAAGCCGTTACTCGGAAATGATTAAGATGTAGTGCTCTAGGGTTTTCACCTTTTCCTCTATCTGGCGGAATTTCTAAGTTTGCCCGTTGCACTTCTTGCGCAAATAATTAATGTTCAGTTTCTCAAGTTGTAATTAAATGCAAACTTATTGGTATAATTTTGCCAAGTTTTGATAGTCTCATGCAACTGTCAATTCCAACAATATGTCTATATAGAAGTATAATCATCATTTTTCAGAAAATAATTCTGCCTTACCACTGTTACTCAAATCCCTAACTTTTGAGCAAATTTATCTAACCAAAGTGAGATATCTTAGGAGAAATTAGACAATTTATGAGTTTTCATTGAATCAGGGCCTCTTAAACTGTGAATCGCGACACCAACTGAGGTTGTGAAAAAAATATATATATGGTTCGCGAAGATTTTCAAAGTGCTTTGCTTTAGATTTTTCAGTATTTATAACCAAAGATTATTATTATATTTTTCAGTTTGGGGGTTGTGAAAAAAGATTTTTCATGAAAATAGTATGGCCAATGGTAAAAGTTCCAATAGCCATGCTGTAAATCACACTGTAGCCGGAAGAAAGAACTATACCCTCCTAATTTTTCTGCAAAGATCAGGTAATTAAAGAATTACTTGCAACTTATTCTCGTTAGCATTATGGCTTTACGTCATACTCTTGAGACCCCGCGTCCATTTTAATGGACATCTGTGTTTTATTTACAAAAAAAGTTGATTTCCATTCAAGACTCTTAAATCCCGCTGTCCAATGCTTTAAATAGTCCCATGCTGCCATATATTAATTATATACAATTAATTATATTAGTTAGTTAATCATATTAATTAATAGATAATTAATAAATTAATCATATATAGTGTTATATAATCCTATCAAGAGTAAAAGAGAAATCGTAATTTTTGTGAAAATTGGTCGAAAATTACACCTTTGGGTCTCAAGAGGATATAAACCCGCAGGAAAAAAAAATGTGAGCATACCTGATAAATACATATATGTGATATTTTAATTTTTTAACTTCCTTAAGTCATTTTTAACTACTTCTACTTCCATCGTAATAATCGCACTACGACTTTCATTTCGAGTCACGAGTCTTTTCCGGGGAAATTCCCTTCTCTGGGTACTTAAACTTTCTGCGCATTCCTATCTGCCCTTTGTGATTCAAGCATGTAAGCTGACAACAACATCGCGCCGCTCGGACGTTACCTCTTTAATTCTGGTCATGGATAATAAATAGCAAATTATGATTCTTTTACGTACTGCAAATTAACCTAAATTATCCTCAATGATGGAATAAAGAAGATTATGCCAAATATTGTCTCTTTCCTGACCAAAATGGATTATACTTCACTTCTAAAGCCCGATCTTTCATATATATCTTAAAATTCATCTATTCTGCAACTCCTTAATAGGACAAACGATAGTCGATATAATTATTGGGAATAAAAAGGGAAAACGCATTCGGCATCAGCGCAGCCCCAGCGTATCAATGCGCATTTCCTTTTTCCCACCCCTCGTCCAAATGGCGGGGGAGGGCGTTCGAGAAGAATGGAGGCCCCCCGCCATGT
>BGPR01001279.1:214780-235488 GCA_013235015.1 Araneus ventricosus | reverse complement strand
TAGAAATTTAGAATTTGGGACGATAATACTACATATTAGCATCATCACCTTCTCATTCGTGTAGTGTTATTTCATTTCATTCATCTAACCACAACAAACAGTGGCTTGGTATGCAGTCAATCTGCATGAAACAACCATGAAAGTAAGGCGATGCAACTATTGAAAAGTACCGCTAAAAGCTGCAGCAACCTATCGGCGGCAAGTAAATAGAAGAAAGAATCCTTCGGCACACCGAAAGAAAAGCTCCTTTACCTGAGCGAGGAACAGGCGTATAAATAACCTCTCAAACTGTCTTCGAAGGCAAAGCAAATTGTTTACACTGCATATTTAATACCCGCTCTTCTATCCGTTTAATCACCAGCGCCAGAGGTTGAATTATTCTCGCAGCACAAAAGCGGATGCAAATTTCCCCCCAATTAATGCAAATTTAAAGCGGACCCACCCCTCACCTTTTAGCTCGGCCTCGCGCTCTTTTTATCGAGTTGTTGTGCGGCTGAATTCGAAATTAAACGAATTACTTTTCATGCGAGTGGCAGCGGAGTCTTTTAATATAAAAGCAAACGATCTTTTCTCTTACAGCCAACCATGAGGTTAACGAAGCAACAAATCAGTAAGGTTTGTGTTTTAAGACCGCTGGAATTAGGTTTTGCTTTGGTGGTTTAGTGTATCGGGCAGAGCGCTGAAAATTGACTTAAACACTTTTAGGTATGAATTATTTTTGCTGTCAGTGATGTCTTAACTGAGACAAGGAATTTGTAAAGTGGAATATGAAAAGCTGTATAAAATAAGACAGTTTTTTGAAAGCCAGATTTATTTCGACGAACCAAAACATAAATGTTGTTTCTAGTTTTATGAAGCGCAATTACGGCGTTATGTGCACCATCTCCATAATTAAAAGACCCAACGTATGGAATTTTTAATATACTAAGAAAGTGTGAAATTTAAAATAATCGTGAAAATTTAACCTCTTCACATACAATGAAGTTTCTGACTAGTGTATCAAATTACAGAATTTCAGATATTGGAATAAGTAATTAAGTGATAGTAACCATTAATTTAAAAGATAGAAATCACTTGATTACGCTTAAGTGCCCCAGATGTCTTTACGTTTTTATATCGACTGAAATAACAGTAACAGTATACAGTAACAGTATAACAGTAACAGTATACAGGATACGCAATCTAATTAGGAGGTTAAATGATTTCATAGGTCAAGAGGTTAACTAAGTAGTTGGATTAGTAGAATTAATTTATCTGCATAACTGTCTTTAATCTCTTTAGAAAAAGGAAATTTAAAACCTCATTGCAAACTCAAACTCAGGCGGAGCAAAAAGAAAGTGCTTTCTCCTCGCAAGTTAAAAGCAGATGAAATCTGTGACTCCTTTCTACCGCCCTTGGTATTTTCTAATCTTGTCTTTGATCACTAGCAATAAATCTAGCCCTTACACATGCGATAAACAGGAGAATAAAATTATTTTCTAGGTAATTAGAAGAGAGATATATTAGCTTTGTAGGGAGGAGTGAATTTCTAACTTTCAGTGGTGCAATATTTGTATCATTCTCTAGGCAGAGAAAAAAATTACCGGCGCAACGAAGCTATCTTCAGTGTAAATAGAAAAGAGATGGGTTAGTTTCGGTGTTGAGCTGAATTCCTATTGGTGTAGTCGTAAAGCATTTATATCATTCTCTAAGCAGAGACAAAAATTTTCTGGTCCAACAAAACTATCTACAGGAGAATTAGAAAACAGACGGATTAGCTTCGAGAGGGAAGAGGAAGAAAGAAAATTCTTAACGATTGAATGGTACTGTAATTTCAACATCTCATAAACACAGAAAAAATAAACTTACTGATGAAACATCTGAACCACTGGTAAGGGGGAAAATAAGGCTTCTGCGTTTATATATGCACAGAAGCTGAATAATTCTAAAGAATTCCCCATTATATAGTTTGAAAAAATAAAAGACGATTATCTTGCTTTAAAGCGTTTCTCTAAACTTCGACCAAATAAATTTATATTCATCTAGATTTCATTTTGTTGATCTTTATTTAATGTTTTGATTTTTATTCAACATTTATGATAACAAGAGAGTCCAAAAAAATCATGTATAGATTAGATCACGAAATTATTTTCGGCTTAAAAAGGACCACGAATTAGAGAAGTTTCTGAAATCTTGGTATAAATTGAGAGAAATATCGTTAATATGCCCGATAATTAATTTTTTTCATATACCGGTTTAAAGCTGAACATTAAGTGAAAAGTTTTATTAATATCTTTACAATTTGTCTTCCGACTGCACAGTGATATCGCGCGCATAGCCCCAACATATACAATACGATCTCAAACTAGTTTTGTCTTTGCACTATTCACGAAATTCGTTAGAAAGAGATGGCAGTAACATGGCACAGCAACTGGCACATAAATGTTTCAAGTGTTACTAGTTAGGCGTGAAATAGTCCTTTTCAGAATACGTTAGAGAAAAACTCGTGGTCAAAATAACACTAAATCTTGTAATATGCATTTCAGAATATATGGAAACGAATGAAGCAAAAAATGAACAAAAGGAGAATGCATATAAAGAGTCAATAGTATGCATATAACTTATTCGTCGCCGTATGATAATTCAGTCATACCCGTGATGCATATTAATTACATATAATGATGCTGTCAATGGCCATAAACACCAAAATGTCAAATAAATGTGTATATGTAAAATAAAGGGTTCTTAACTAAACTAGGAGGAGTGTGATTCCCTCAACTTTCTCATATACTTACTTAATACATCGTGTTTTGTCTTTAACTTCGTAGTGCAGAGAATTGAGTATGCATTTTGGACCGTTTCCATAGACCCGACTAAATAAAAAATTTCATATAGGTCCACAATGTTAGTGTCAAAACCACATACCAAATTTCCTACATATATTGCTTGGTTTGGTTTTGAGTTATAGTGTTCACATGCAAACGGACAGCCTCCCCATTGATGGATTTTATCCAACATTTGATAAACATCTATAATTCTAAGAATAAAATTATGCTCCCGATTTCATATATCTAGATCGATGGTTTTTGAGTTAACGTGTTCACAGAAAGATTGTTAAAATTTCAGAAATGTTTTTTTCTGTCTCCAGAAGGACTGAAACGTGGAGATTCATGAACACCTACCTCGAGGTGGAATTTTTTTTAAAGATTACAGCACTTTTTCTTCTTAAACTTTGTGCACTGGAAAATGAAAAATGACATTTTGATCTTTATTCCCTGTAATTCGTTTCCAAAGCTCTGAAATGCATATCATCCGAGCAGACGAACAGAGTTTTTTTCCTTCTCTCGGCAATGTTCTGAGCCGTATTACTTAAATTCCAACTACCCAGCATTTATTTTATTAGAATAAAGAAAATGAAAAATTATTTTTATTTTGTCATACAATTATTTTGCGAAATTTATTTTTAGAGGTAGTAACTAAATAACTAGTTACTAACTCTTTTTTATCATTACAACTGCAATTTCAATTGTAAATGTGTCAAATCAATTACACATGCAAATTTTCGTTTGAAATGTCCAAGCAACAGAGTAAAATTTCTACGAAATAAAACAGTCCATTACGTTCTGTGAAGGACAAGGTAATAAAACACAATCACTTCAAGTGCTGCGCAAATCTGCATAGAAACGAACTCTCAGTGAGTCAGAATAACAGTTCACATATTTGTCGAACTTTGCCTTGACATTGGTTTCCTTTACGTAATATCTCTCTCAGATTCGCGTAAAGCTTACGATGTCGCAAGCCACCTTTCATTTTTTGTCTCATTCCTCCAGATTTATTACCTGTGTGGTGAAACTGCGTACATGGCGTACATTGGCCTTTCGGTAATTGTTCGCCGGCAATCTTAAATTACTTCATTTTCATTGTGTGCAGTATGAGGTGCGCCTTGGTCAGAATACGCCAATCGTAAAGACCCGACCCGTGACGTCATCACACCAAATTTCATTGGTTGAATTTTTGAAATTGAAAAGGAACTGCAATTAATATTATTGGTTTCCTTCTCCCGTCTCTGATGTATGGAACTTTTTCTTCCTTATTAACAGAAAACTTTTTTGAGCAGAATACCTTTCGATGCCCTCGGGTGCTTCTCATTAAAAAGAAAATGGAAATAATACATTTTTTTTATTCCTTTCTGTTCTTAAATGAAGATAAAAAAAATAAAATAAGAGCGAAAAAGAAATGATTTTCTTTTGTTCAAAAAGAGGCGGTACTTTGACAACTGGATTTCGAGCGGATTAGCGAACAATTGCCAATTAGTTGAGAGCGGTGTTTTTGAAAACATTCTTTGAACTGTGATATTTTTGTTGAAAAATTACCTCTCCCTTCTCTCGCTTTCTGATCGATATTTTTCATCCGGAGCGAAAAAAGAAAATTGAAACGAACCATTTTGAAGAGATGCTTTTATAATTGAAATTACTCGAGGCACTGGCTGGAACTTGGATGAAAGAATAGAATTTTACGAGCGGTATTCTGTGTCCAGTTCGGTATTATCTTCGGTGTCGGTGGATTAGTTTCGCTTTTGTGATATATCATATCAAATTCAACGCCTCAAACCTATATTAAGGTTTTCATTAAAAACGGGACCTTTAATTACTTGCTTTGATTTTATAGCGTAATTATTCTGTAATTAGGCTTGGAGTAAATTTAGAATTTGCCGAAACATTTAATAATATCGTACTGGCATTTCCTGTATTATTTTAGTATATGCAAGTCATTTTATATATGCATGGAGTTAAAATAAAAACTTTCACTATTAGTCTGTCGTCAATCAAGTCATCAAAAGGTTAATGAGTTTAATAGTCATTAATGGTCAGAGTCAATCAGTTTACCCTGGGTCAAGGCCCATGTTTACATCCCAGTCAATGAACTTGCCGACCACTTTGCTAAAAAAAATCACTACATATTCAGCTAAAAAAAAGTAATGTCTCTTCACCCCTACACTTTTTCTTAAAAAATAAAATTAAAAAAATTCAGGGAGAAAAGCTGGCAAAATTATTGGGTGGATTCAGGAGCAAAATCCAGTAAAAGCCTTCATTGGACCTGTAGATCTTGATTTAATTATTACCAACAAATAAGTCATTTGATACTTTCTACAGGTCACGGTCTTTTTGTTTCTTACTTATTCCATTCTAATTTAGCCAACATGCCAAATTGTAAATGTAGCTCACAAGGCGTTGTGATCCACTACGTTTTGAACTGCATTTTAACTAGAGAACTTTATTTAAATGGATCTATTGACGTAAACAAAACCGAATGGTT
Source organism: Araneus ventricosus (assembly GCA_013235015.1). NCBI lineage: Eukaryota > Metazoa > Arthropoda > Arachnida > Araneae > Araneidae > Araneus > Araneus ventricosus. Next base: position 230,193 of record BGPR01001279.1, on the reverse strand, counting down.
CAAATTTTAATCAACAATAAAAGAGGCCTGTGAAGCTGGTAATACACACAAAACTTCGATGTTGGATGATTCTACTTACCATTCTTACATTTTTAATGAATATGTTTCAATTTAGCAAGCATGTTATTGGATTAGTTGAAGTTTAATCATCTCCAGTTTCAGACTAACCGCTTAACAGTCGTGCCTGCCCGTGTTACGAATTATCGCATTTTTAGTCTTATAAACTAAAATTTAATCATTAATTAGCTTTATAATTTGACGCAAAAATTACGTAGTATTCATAAACATCTCAAGTCCTCATGGCTTTTTAGATGAATGAAAACGGCAACCCCTTTCCGAAACAAAAGAGGTCATTTCATTAGATAGCTAAGAAAATGAAACTGTTAAGGGGTTAAAGCTCAAATAGTAGATGAGAAAGCAATGAACAGAACAGGTGTAAGGCTTCTAAAATAGTACGAATTTAGTGCCTATCAAATTTTGAAGTTAAAAAAAAATACTTTTCTGGAGAAAAATTAAGACCAAGCTAAGCATAAAATATCTAACTGGATTTATTTTTTAACCAATAATCTCGGTAAACCAGCTGGTCTCTAAAAGCGGCTAGTTAAATATAAAAATGGCCTAGTGAAGCTGAAAGAAACTTCATGGATTTCTGGGTGCATCTGCAGTGAGCTTTCTAATTAAAAAAGCTCTTTCGATAAAGTATCTCTATATATATTTTAACTTTTTGTAGAATTTTGATTTTGTTGAAAACTTCGAAATCTTAAATGTTGCACATTGAACCATCTTATCCAATGGGTTAATTGGGTTGCAACTGAGGGGCGCCACTGATCCAGGGGGGGGGGGCTAAAAATTGAATATACGGATTAATAATTTACTATAATTAATTTACTATACTGATTCTATTTTAATTTGAGACGAAAATTATTTAATTATAATTTCAAATATATCAAAAGTAAAGATATGATTAGGTGTTGTAATTAGACAGCCAACGATTTTGTAATGTGACATAAACATATATATAAGTTTAAAAAATTATTGTAATAGATTAATCAGAAAACGGGTGATTTTTTTTTTTTTTTGCCCCTCGATTATTTTATTAAGTACGTATTTTTGTTGGGCCAAGGCGTTCAAATTCCTAGTTTAATTTTGATTTTGATGGGACACTAATCTGTACCAAGGCGCTAAAATCTGCTAAGACGACACTGCATTAAATGGTTAGTCTAATACGTTATAATGCGTTTTATATCTTAAACGTTTCTTTTCATATTAAATATTTGTTATATTTGTAATTTGATTTGGTAATGCTGCAAAAATCGATAATTAGTTCTTAGACAATTGTTTTGTCTCTTGAGATTGTTTTGAATTTTTACATTTTTTGATGTTGCTTTATTTCTGTACTTTTTCGTATATTGCGCAGTGCGGTACTGATACAATATAATGTTTGTATTTCTAATTAATCTATATTTCTGTTTATGGTCTCAAATCCCCTGACATCCCCATCAGCGCCTTAAATCCTCTGGGTTGGCTCTCTTGGCCGGATAATTAAATAATAAACAAATAAATATAACACACCTGGCATTTCTCATTTATGCTAATCTAATGGTGACAAGAATGTTGTATAACCTGGGCGCAAAGGAATACTATATCCTTTTGCAAGTACTTTTGATTCTTTTTTAGGGATTTTCACCAACATATCGCGGGCATTTGTTTCTCCTTTCTTCTTCTACTGGAAGATGAAAAGGTGTTACGACTAAAAGTTTTCTTTTTTACAGTGGTGGATCTTTGATATTAAGGTGGTGTATATAAGATTTAGTGCTTAGACTTTCATCAATCACTTCTTTGGGAAAATTTGTCAGGAAAATAAAATTAATTAAATAAAACAGTGTTCATTTTTTTAAAATTTTCATTTCATATTAAGTAAAAATTATAAGAACTATTTATACTATACAAATTTACTGGTATGTTTTTCAAAAAATAGTTCTTTAATGATCTTTTATTTTATTTTAGGTGGAAACGGGAAAGATGAATTTTGAAAGGAAAGATACAATGGTAAGTTTCAATTCCATTATGCAGTGCATCATAATTCGACTGTGCGGTATATATGTAAATACACCTAACTGAATCTGGAAAAGTTCTCTTGAATTTACAACATGGAATCTACAGAAAAACACTGAGTTGCAAGAATCGAATATTCTAAAATCTTTCTCATGTGATTCTGTGACTTTCTCATGTGATAAAGAGCTCAATTTCAGCTCTTTATCACATGAGAAAGTTATCACATGAGCTCAGTTTCAGCTCTTTATCGGAAAATCAATACTTTCGGGAAATATTTATAAGTACAATTAATTTCACTGTTTAATTGTTAAGAACATATTTATTTTAATTTATTATAGCTCATCAATAATTGCAATTTAGTGAAATTAATTTGTTCAACGCAGAAATACATTTAAGGATTATAGGTAATCTTGGGTTGTCAATATTTGAAAAATCGGATATAGTGAACCTTCGGTTATAGCGAACTTCTGAATGGTTCCATGGAGAGTTCGTTATAATTGGGTTTGACTGTATTACAGATTATTCAAACTTGGCAATAGCGGTCAAATGCCGAGAGTGACACCAGCTCTTCAAGCTTCCACACCACATCAGCATCTTTGAATCCTATAGATTCAACGTGAACCAGGCCCTTGGATACTGCTGAACTCCAATGGAATCGAGTCTCGAATTCCCTGTCATCCAGTCCCGAAGCCGAGGCTCTGCCATCCGCGGTTCCACCGAAACGCTACACAGAAACTATAACGCTTCATTTTTCCAAACTTCGTTATTGCATTGAAAATAATCTGTTATGCAATGGGTTTGATTTGGTTCAATTTCAGATAGTAAACTACTCACACTTCGATGTAATTTACAATAGTGAATCCGAATTCAACGTGTTAGTAGTTGATTTCCAATTGTATAAATGCACCCAATTAAATTTTTATGTACGCTTTTTATTTTTGAATGTAAAGTATATTTGGGGTCACAATGTCATTTTTCGGCACAAAATAGGGTCGCAAATGGGAAAGTTTAAAAATTCATGTCCTAAAGCAACAATTAATTTTGGAGACGGCTGACAGAAGTATTCAAATTTTGGTAATCTCTCATTTTGATACCTTTTTTTGTTTGTTTAAGTAGCATTTTTTGCCTTCATCTGATTTTTTGTCTCTTAAATTATTAATCCTTAATAATATAATAAACGCGAAAGTGTGTCTGTCTGTCTGTTTGTTACGCCTTCACGACCAAACTACAAAACCGATTTGGATGAAAATTGGCAGAGTTGTAGCTTGAAACCCAAGAACGGACATAGGGTAGGTGAAATCACGTTAAATTAATTATTTTTGACTACAGATAACAATTAAATAATTAACAAAGAAATCCCATTGACTCCGCGATTCGCGATGAAGATTATTTTATTTTTCAATCAACTGTCACGTGATCCTTCATGAATGCGAAAACATGTGGAATAGATTATTTTTAAAATCAACTATCTTGTGATTCTTTTTTCCTCTTTAACTTCGGAACAAATTGTCCGATAAAAATCATTTTTATACCATTTTAAAGTTACAAATTTACCTTTTAAATGATGCCAAATTTATTTCTGTAGCATGTTTCCTTCCATTTTTATTCATTTTTTAAAGTTTAATAATTTTTAAAAACGTGCAGACGATTTTGAAATAACACAAATTTATAGCTACTCCGTTGCTAGACAACAAATATACTTTGAACTAATTTACATTTAGTTTATAAATATCTATAAAATAAGGCGAAAATTGCATGTATCTGTCTGTCTGTCGGTCGCTCGGTCACAAGAACTCCTCCTAAACGGTGAACTGTAGCGACATGAAATTTGCACAGGACACTCTAGAGCATATTTCTAGGTGGTCAGCGGTGCTATTTTTAACCTTCAGAGTTAATTAGTTTTTTGCCAATAACTTCTGAAGTATTTATTAGACAACAATTATTTTTATGCCATTTTAAAGACCAGAAAATGATCTTTTTAATGCTATTAATTCCATTGCGATGAAATGTTTTCTCTGATTGTTATTACGGTTTAAAAATATTTTTGTAACGTAATTTCTAACAAGACTTTCTATTCTTATAGAAATAAATTCAAGCCAAATTATTGTTTCGCGCGCGGGCTTTTGCCAGTGTTAAAGTTAATATAAGAAAATATTGCTTTCTTTGACCATAAACAACAAAGTTGACTTTACACTTCCGGTTTCCTGTTGTAGCATTTACAGCTTTTAATAAGGTTACACAGTGATCCAACGACGTTAGTGAATTATTCTCTCGATGTTTTGTTTAATTTTCACAGTGAGATATTACAGAATATCCATCTGGAGATACGGTAATGGGCATTAACAAGGAACATCATAATCTGTAGAGATCTTCAACATTTTAGAATTGTCAGGAGCACCTTCCGACAAGCTGAGATTGAATGTCGGTATGCCAGTACTACTAATACGTAACCTCGATATACTGAGACTGCGCAATGGCACACGGTTGCAAATTACACACCGAGGTCCAAACATCATGAAAGCTACTGTTATGAGTGATATAGGGAGAAGAAAGAGTGTTTTACGGATCTATTCTGGTACCCCCGGTTGGGTTGGGAAACGTCACTTTTTCCGCACGTTAACAACGGGAAAAGTGACGTCTTCCAACACAACCGGGGGTACCAGAATAGACCCCTTAATTCCACGCCTTCCGATAATACCGAATGATTTATCATCTCAGTTCAATAGGTAACAAATCACTTCAAAAATATCATTTGCCAGGCTCAGGGCCAGACACTGAAAGTGGCAGGCGTACATTTGGAAAAACCATATTTTTCGCGTGGGCAACTATATGTGGCGTGTTCACGTGTGTCGAGCCCACACAACCTCTACATCCGTGCAAATAACGTGGTATACAAATGTATATTAGCATAGATACACAATTTACATAACTATATCAGCATACATGTACAGTACACTCCTGTCAGCCGTCCATTGAAGTATTATCAACCGTCAGAACTTTTAATTTCCCCCTTCAAAATGCAACAAAACATTTACATTCGTGAATTAAAAAAAAGAATAATTCAAATTCTTAGCACACAAAGTCGCGGGTAACAGCTAGTCGAACAATAAAGTTCTTTCTCACCTCTTTTTTCGGGACTCATCACTATTTGTATGAAAAAAAGTATTCGCCAAATCATATTTGTAAAAGAGCATAAAGAAAATCGTCTGCACATACGTTTAGATGACTCTTATTTTTAAAATACTCATTCTTACTAACATCGTTGACAAATGGAGAATCTAAAATCATTTATTTTCAGGTTTATTTATTTATTTTTATATAATGTGAATCGGTTTTACGAATATTTAACATAGACAAGTGTACATTTGTATTGACTAGCTAACTCAGCTAAATTGTCCCTTATTTCCGTTTTAGCGACTCTTAGGAATTGTGCTGTAATAGTGACGATTTAAAAATTTATATTTCTAAATTTTTATGAGTAATGCAATTTTATGCAAGACAAAAAAAAATTATATACGATTAACAAAAATAACAGAGAAGGGAGAAATTATTTGCCGAAATAAAATCATAATTACGTTTCTAGAAGATTTTGTTTAGTTAAAAATTCAACAGATTGATGTGTGATATAATCGTATAATTCGAAAACCGTGCTCATAAATTTTCTTTATTATTTTATTCCCTCAAAATTTATTTCGTTTCCCCGAAAAGCACTTCCATACGCGTAATCTTCGTTTCAGAAAGCAGCGCCATCTATTAACATATTGCGGAATAGATTAATCTTTAGGTTAAGCTTTTTCTCCCACTATGGATAATGTTTGCAATTCCACTTCAATGACGATGAAAACGATATTACTTTTTTTAAATGTTATTTCATGTAATCTCGAACTTGACCCATATCTAAATACGTACTCTCTGATATATCGTATCAACTTATACGATATTATCTTTAGATTTCGATAAAACTTACTTTTATTTATTTTATCATGTTATATTGCGTTTCGATTATTTGATCAATAACGATATAATCCGTTTCTGAATATATTTATTTTTATTTAATCGTCAGCATATCAAATATTCTGCTCACCATTTATTCATTTCCATGTGATGCATCGTCTGTTTTATTATTATTATTATTATTATTTATTTATTTTAAATGTGCTATCACTTTCAATGCGATAAAGCAATCACTTCGAAGCTACTTTTCTTTTATTTTGCGTATACTTTTTTTGCTTCGTAAAGGGTTTTATATGCAGAGTAGAAATTTAATATTATGCTTTTAAACAACTTGTTGAAATGGTGCCATAATTGCTCGCAAGAGTGAATTCGGCATCTGATTAAAGGTGCATAAAGAAAAATATTAAACTAATCATTCGGTTTTGGATTGCATTTATTTTTAATTGATCCAGATTCAGTTTCGAAGTCACACAAGAACTATTTTGGGGATGTATCTCATAATTTGTTATTCTAATTTTACTTTCTGTTCATATACTTAGGTTTGCCATACTTTCTGTATATAGGGACTGTCACCGTATTTCATTACTCAGTCTCGTATTACTATTTGTCCCTTTTCTGTCCCGTTTTCTCCCTAAACTCTGCGTCATTACAATTTTAAAAGGACTTGCACCCAATTTTATAATTATGAGAAAGAAGAAAATGATATAATTCAGAAAGTAAAACCAATTTTAAAATATGACTGGGCTAAAAAGGGTTAACCTCGCATCTCTTTTATTATTCTACGTGTTCATTTTATTAGATTGCTTAAATTTTATCGATGTTTCATCTGATTAAAATAAGCCATTACCTACCCATTTTTTCATGTTTTATTTATTTATCCCTTAAACGTCCCATATCAATGCTTGGCAATTATGACAACCCTAGATATACGTCTTGCTCAATTGAAAATAACTTTCTTTATGGCATCTTGGCGCGGATACTTTTCTTTCATTAATTAAAAACCTTTACTTTTCTATTTCTTGGGTGTTTTTTTTTTCAATTGACTAAGACTCTCCTTAAGAGGAACTGTTCCTGATAGCAAAATTTAAATTTATTTTGCTTCTTTTTCTTATGTAAACACGAGCTGATATTCCTGGAGTTGCTCGGAGTAGAAATATTTTCAAGTCTAAGTACTTAAAACATCTTAATTAAACAGTTTTTCGCTGTAAAGTCGTTCTTTGATTTTTGTTTGCCCCCTCCTGTGTCTCTGACCCCTCGGTCAGCAGCTAAACTTCTCCCTTCTTAATGTCTCCGTACTTTGAACCACTTTACACCAGACTAGCAACAATTGGAATTCCATTTTTCTCTCAACAAAAATAAAAACAATATTAGAAATTGTGTTTGAAAACATTTTCAAAAAAATATTAAAATTAAACTGAATGTCGCATGGAAATGAAATTAGTGTCATTGAAAAGCTAATTTTTGAATTTTAAGATGGTTTTAAAATGGTTGAATGACGGGAAAACGTTAAAATTTAGGGTGATTTTTAATTAATTAAAATTCTAATTCAAATTTTGAAAAATCCTTTCTTAGAGAACACTTACTAATCAGAAGCAACCTCACGCCAAATTGCAAGTCTCTAGTCCTAGTGGTTTGGGAGATTTCGTGATGAGTCAGTGAGTGACTTTCTCTTCTATGTATATTAAGGAGACCAACCGTCCTCCTTTAGGGAGGGCAGTCCTCCTTTCATAAGTTCTGTCCTCCCTCTTAAAGTCTCTCCCTTTTCGATATTTGAAATTAGAAAACTGGATATGTATTTAAATTATTAAAAATTGACACAATGGGAAAATAAACACGATGGAATTCATAAAAAAAAATGAAAATTGATTGATTGGTCGAAGTGTTCAGCCATTTTAAAAATGAACAAATTCCATGCGAAAATTCCTTTATTCTTATTCACTTTTCGTTATTCTGCCCTGGAACTAATGCAGCAGGTAAAAGGGTATTTTCACTTGCTAATGATTTTTGAAAATGTGAGAAATCGAGTTTGGATATTGATACTCTAGCTGCAGCTCTTTCCGCGAAATTCAATATGAAGGATATTTCTTGTTCAAATATTCCCAATTATTGTTCGAAAATGATACATTGACAAACAATATTTATTCTATGGAAAAGTACTTATTTAAATATTAATTAATAAGCACGTAATTGCAATTTCAAATGTTACAAATGTTTTTATTATGCATTTATCATATTATAGCGTATTCTGTTGTAAACAAAATATTTATTTTATTTACGATATTTTTTTTCTTCAATTTACTTGAGTCCTCCTTTTCATTGTAAAAAAGTTGTTCACCTTATGCATATAGATAAAAAGCTATGTTTAAATTCAATAACTCTGATGTGGTAGTCTTAATGAATCAGCGTAACGCCTTAAAACTGAGTCTGTTGCCCAATCTCATAATTTTTTATCGCGTTCAGATGACGAAGTTTTATTTATTTAGTGTTTAACCCGTTAACTCCCAGCACCCTATTTATAGGACAGTTACATTTCACTTCCGTGGCTAAATCGAATGCATTCCATTGTTTCTTTTTTGCCTTGTCCATGAAGTCAATGGATTTTACCAAACTCCTAAACAGTTTTCAACCGGAATATGCCACCACTTAGCGAGATTTTGAAGTCAAAATGTCATAATTTGGATTTTTCTCCTTTGTTTTATTTTTGCGGTAATGCAAGGAATTAGAAAGTGACTTTTTTATTTTTTTATATTTTACTCTATTTTAAAAATCCTTAATATTTGTCTAAAAAAGTTTTTAAAAATGATTTTCTATCGATTTTTTAAATATTTAAAAATAACAAAAAATAGTAAAGGAAACAAAACAAAACAAAATCCTCCGAAGTTAATTTTACTTCAGAGTGAACATAATATTGGTGTTGTAAGCATAATTTAATATAAATTTATTGAAATATAGGCTTTAAACTAATGGATTAATAGAGCAAAATCCAGATTGGAACATGCTGCGTCAAATGACTGATACAGCTGACTAGGAAGACATCTGAGCCTATGGCTTTCCTCTTTCCAAAATTTCACACCGCACCAGCAGTTGAGTCATGACAGAATGAAAGTTTAACGTGCACCAAATTCAGAGAGAGAGGATCTGCTGTTGAATAAGATCTCAAACTTAAAAACCTCAGCTATTGCAATCAAATCGCAGCAGCCCGATTGGATATCATATCTTTTAGTTTTCGTGAAGCTTTTTAATTAATAACCAGTGGGAGAGTTCATGTTTGGACTTTCTCGTATGCTTCACAATATGACACATTTCGTGTTAAGCTTCGGAGGACAGAGAAGAGAATTAAGCGTACATTTTGGACCTCTTTGCGTTGGCCGATGAGCTCACACAGATATACAATTTTGGTGTCAAGCCTACATTCCAAATTCATTCAATTTTATTCATCCAGTTTTCTGATTTTTTAGTCAGAGGGATAATTATCGTGTAAACCCGTAGTACATATGCAAGTACTTTCGGCCTGATGCAGTTACTGTTATAAAATCCAAAACATCCACGGATAACTTGTTTTCAGTGTACTCGCCACTCACAATGGCCTTGAATTTAAGAAATCGCGTTTTGTTAGTCATTTAACATCTATGCTGTGTTTTTGGTTCCTCCTTCTTTATCGTCTCTCGCACATTCCATTCAGAAGTTTCCGCTGAAAAGGGTAGCTTATTGTCCTGAGAACAGGTTTCATTTTCAATACCATTTGCAACTTGTTGTTGATGTCAGAAGGCAATCTTCTTGAATTTTTTGATTGTCATATTTTGTAATTGATACAAAAATATTGGTAGATTTGCTGCCTCGTGAAAAGGTTATATTTGGAGTGATGTCTTTCAGTCAATTATTTCTTCAAAAGCACGTTTCCTTGTCATGATTTCAGATGTAAAGCATGCCTGACAACAGAAATAACGTATAGGGTTAAACCATTTTGCCTATTACTGAAATATGTTGAACGTTATTGGGTACAGCATGTTTTATTTGAGTTTCTGGCACGCTTCACTTGAGCTAGGTTAAGTTGGCTGAAGCGAGGTTATGTTTTTTTAAACTCAAATTTTAAACAATGTGTTTTAAGGTAAACTACCTATGCTATGTCAAAAATCGGTTAAAAAATCTATCCACAGTTACTTTATTCATAGATGTAGGCTTGTTTAATATAATACATATGATAATAGCACATCCACGTCAAAAATACATTTTTAAAATCTCAAAGTAGAAAAAGTGGAGTAATATATATCGTTGCCATCTAAAGAATAGAAAATTAAATATTAATAAACTAAAAGGTTTGATATTTCTTTATGTTAAGTCACACACAGGGCGGGTTATTAAATAGGCAAAACTGGCAACTGCTTATGGGCCCCGCAGCATTAAGGGAGCCTGAGGTCTTAAGCTTTATTTATTTCTGCGGTACTTTCAGAATAATTTTATTTTCTATTTTCATTTAATTTACAAAGGCCGTGCACTCGAACTATTCAAATTAAAATAAAACATCCTTAAAATTTTGAAACATTATTCTAACAACATCCCTAATTAATTATCGTTTGCAAGTTTTATATTATGATGTTTTATAAATTAAAAAATTCTGTTTTCTAATTTAAAAAATGCCCGATCCTATAATTAAATAGTATTTAGAATGTGTTAAAAAGTTTTGTGATTTTTTTTTTACTATTTTGTATGAAATTACTTTTTATTTTGCATTTTATAAACACTGAAATCCACTCTCTTGAAAGTGTTTCACAATTTAAAATGTTTTACTGTTTCAGGACCTAAAAATTTGCTACTTAAAACTGTTTATATATAGAGATTAAACTAAAATTTATACAAAATATCTGATTTTCGAAGTTGGGAGGGAAAAAATGGGAACCCCGATAATTACATTGCCTAAGGGCCCCTAGAGTGCTTAATCCGGCCCTGGTGACACAAGAGCTATTAAAATATCCACACTAATAGTACCAATTTTTTAAAGTTTCTTGCAGGTAACAGTACTGTTCGTATAAGTATAAAAGTAGGAGATTGAAATCATTTCGGGATGCTCATGCGCAGAATCTGTCTCATTGGTTCTTCTCTTCATAGAGTGACCTTTTAACTTGTAAATACGGACTTATCCAAGTCAAATTTGCTAGAAAAATTTTGATAATTTGCTCTTTTAGCTCAAAGTTTAGTACTTATAATTTCAAGAATACGAAAACTTTACATAGGAATCAAGGACTTAAGTTGCACTTTTAGCTCAATTTTTAAGAGATATTCAAGAAAAAGTATATTCTAGTCTAAAAAATGACAGAGGTGTAAATGAAAAATCGTAAAAATTCCATTTCGATTCCATATGATTGATTTTCTCCTGAAAAAAATAGCAAAGGAAAAAGATTCTCTAAATATTGCAATCTTTCCAGAATTCTCCTTCATCATTTCTGGCCCGCCATTCTCCGAAATTTACCGCGTGTCTTCTTAAGGGGATTTTTCGCACCTTTCCTCCACCTCATCATTTCACTTCGTCTTCCCACCCCGTCCCGAGAGGCAAGGGGGGGAGGAAAGGAAGGAGGATAAAGAGCAAGACGCACCCCCCTCGCCTCCCCAGAACTCCCAAGGTTCCAGGAAATTTCCATATTTTGGATGAATCACGAAGTGCTTGCTGCCCCTGACGAGTCTATCTAATTGAAAATTTTCGACGTCGCGTGCGACCCCCTCCCTTCTTCCTCCCCTCCACCCCTCTTTATGTCACCATTCCTCTCTTACTCCAGAAATCGTCTTCCACCTTTTCTTCCAGTTAAGGTTGCAGTTAAAGGTTTCGCCGAATTCGAAATGCACTTTTCTGAAGGCAAAAGGAAGGAATGGAGGAAGAAAAAAATAAGCACAAGAAGTGTCGAGGAAAAATTTGCTTCATTCTTTTTTTTTTCCTTGACGATTTTTTCCCCCTTCAAAGGGTCTCTTTTAAGAGTATTGCTGTGTCATGTCGTTTTCTTCCATCCACCGCTAAATGTTCGAAACGGTGTTTCGAAGAATGGGCAATTTTCGCTGCTGCGTCATTGCTTGCCGTTTCAAAAGCAGATGTGCTGTCGCATAACTTTAACAAATAAACAGTTCCACCTCTCTCCTTCGTATCGATTGTTCGGTTTAGACATCACGATCTGATTCTGACATTCCAATTTTCTTCTAGGAAGGAAAGGGTAAGAAAAAAATAGAGGTGGGAGTTGCTGTATTGAAATTTAACCAGTAGATTTACGTGTTCCAATGGATTACAACGGCGTATTCAAATTTTTAAGAACATACATTTCATTGCTAACAGAAGCTGAGAAGAGTGCATGGTGTTCTTTGTCACGTAAGAAATCCGAAACTCTTCAATAAGATAGAATTTATCCAGAAATTTTTAAATTGTCCTCGAGTACATTTGATGATAGTATTCTAATCAACTGACCATTTCTGAGAGCATTGAATCATGTATTTTTTTTTTATCGATTTGAACAACTAATCGTTCAATGTTTGTAGGGTTTCGCCCTCTCCACTTTCGTCTGATAGGTATTTTAAAGATTTTCAAAGATTCCCAGATGGAACCTGTAACTTAAGATGAACGATCACAACCACTCATTTATTTGCAAATTTACAAACTTAAAAAAAAATAGCATGATTACATACGGGGGATGGTTGCTGAATTTGGATCAACTAAACAGTTTTTAAAGTACAGTGATAGAGAAGTAATTTTTAATAAATAAAGTGGGAGAATTTTTAAAAATTTATTTATCTTAAAAACAAAGTAATTAACTTTTTATGAAATACACTCTAGTAAAAAAAAAATAGCCTAAAAGATTGTGTCATCGGTACAATTAAGGAAACTGATTTCCCAAATTGAACCACCGGTTTCTTTAAGCACAATGAAAGCAAATATATATTTTTAATTCTCAAATTCGCATTAGCATACAATGCATGAATCCAAGTAAGAGATTTTATGCACTGTATCATTTCTTCTTCCTTTGCTTCCTCACATGTGATACAAAACTACGTAACCTTAGTTTTTGTTATTTTTGAACCAACATTTGATGTCTATAATATAATTTTACCGGTTTTTTTTCCTTTGGCTTGTTCCACTTTCAATTTATGAGGACTGCTAGTGATTATAACTGCTTTCTGAGCTATTTTTTTAGTTCAAGATAATAGTTCCATTGATTTGAATAATCCAATTTCAGTAGCTGCTTGTGGTTCATTTTGAGCAACAACAACAAAATTCATCAAACCTTACATTTAAACTATTTTAATAAAGATATCAGAGTTAAATGTTGCCAAATAAGTTTACTCTCTGAGGATATAATAACATATCTCGCTACGTAATTTAAAACAGCATATGTAATATTAATCTTTTGTAAAAATAATTAATTGATGATACCTAAATGTAAACACTTGTTCTACAACTGTAACCACTGATTCCATAAACCTCATTTGTATCTTTGCAATATAAGTTGCGTATTTTACGTCCTATATATTTAATAGAATTGTGGTTACGATACTAGGAGGCGATCCATATTTGGAAACTCACTCTTATTTCTTTGCAAATTCATAAACTTAAAAATATCAAGATCGCATACACTCATTTAATTACAAATGCGTGAACTTAAAAAGATAGCAAGAACACCAATATGAATCTGTTTACAACTTCTCAAACTTAAAAAAAAAAAATTCGGCTGTGGCTGTCTCTGCGAAACGGCCGCTGGGATTGAGGGGCGTAGACTTACTTACCTTAATCAACTGTGACTAAAGTAGCTGTATGTGACTATTAACTTTATGTTCTATAATGACTATTATAGTCATATATAGAACATAGTCTAGTGTGACTATGTGACTCTATCTATGTAAAATTCTTCGTGATTTTCATCAACTTTTCTACTCGACTGTGACTAAACCGTAATTCCAAATTCTAAAATTATTTTTGCAATCTTCAATGTCTACCTTTCTCTGTTAAATGAAACTAAAACCAACTCTTTTTGTTATTTGGTTGCGGAGCTATAAGCGTTTATCTTTAGCACGAAATTCGACTTAATTCAACAATTCTGGAGTAATATTTCGCTTGAACGTAAGATCGACGAATGAATTGGCTAATGTACTTGGATAGTTTGCGTGCTCGAGCATCGGTGGCTGTGACGTCATCAAAATTTTTCATGATTGAAACGAATTTTGAACTTTGATTTTGAACACGATTTCGAACTTTACAGTTCGACTGTGACTAAACTGTTATTTTAAATTCTAAAACTCTTCTTGCAATCTTTAATGTGTACCTCTATCTGTTAAATGAAACTAAAACCAAATATCTATATTATTTGGTTGCGGAGCTATAAACATTTAACATCGTTGTGATGTCATCAAAATTTTTTGTTATTTTCACCAACTTTGCAGCTCGACTGTGGCAAAACCCTAATTCCAAATTCTAAAATTATTTTTGCAATCTTCAACATATACATTTCTCTGTTAAATGAAACCGATTCCAACTCTCTCTGTTATTTGGTTGCGGAGCTATAAGCGTTTAACTTGAGCGCAAAAAAGTGTCTTTTTTTTCCCGACACAACATTAGCCCACTATGGAGAGACGTAAGTCTACGTCAAGAGTCTAAGTTAAGAGTTAAATTACAATACAACCAAAATAACCTACTTCATCTGCTCTAAGAACTCTCTTTGCATCAAAGGTAACTTATCGCATCGGATAGTAGCTGTATCTCTAATCATATACTGAATTGACCACGTCGGCTACAGACCCATCTCTCCCTACATCTACAGGTATGTTGTACTAAAGTAGCTAGAAAACAAAAGCTTCCACGATAGCAGATATAACGTGCACAAAGCTAATATACTCGCGGAGTGGTAGACAGAACTGCTTCATGTTACTCGCATACTTATCATTTAAACCTTCCGTCTATTCAACACATCTGGTTTTTCTAAACGTTGGCGAAACAAACCGCTGTTGTTTACTGATCGAAATAATTTAGAGTAAACAGTTTAATTTTGATTATCTATAAAAGAATCTGCAGTTTTGGGCTCTATTCTCTAAACTTATTTGGTTCTTCTGCAATTCAGCAATTCTAAACGCTGGCAAAGCAAGTTGCTTTAGTTAGTGACTAGTCTTCTGTATAATTTGGAGTAAACTCTTCGTACCTATTCGCTTATCATTCTCTATTAAACAGCCTGAGATTTTGGATTCTATCTAAGAAAGGCATCCGACTTATCCTGTATCTGAACAACGTACTGTTGACTGTAAAAATTTCTTCAAATCCTAGACCCTGAAGAATCAAATCGCTGTAGTTTACTTCTCGTCTTCGAATCAAACTGTTTGATCCTACTCGCTTACTTTTCATTATCTACGAAACAGTCTGAAGTTTTGACTTCCTTAAATTG
>BGPR01001279.1:154994-203319 GCA_013235015.1 Araneus ventricosus | reverse complement strand
TTAAGTAACTTTTGGGCTTTGAAAATTTGAAGGGGAACTTTCTCTTGTCTTAAATAAAAAGTGTGCTAACTCTGGTTGAAATCAGTCCAGTGGTTTAGGAGGAGATGTGGAGCATACATAACATAGACACAATAATTTTTATTTAAATTAAGATAATTATTAGATAATTACAAGATTAATATTGCTGGCATATACTATAAGCCATAAAAAAGGTTTTAGTGAAGATATCGTCAAAATTAATTAAATATTTAATTTTATTTAAGTAAATAGTTAATTTTAATTCATCAAACAGTTAATTTTAATAGTTAATTTGATAATTAGTTAATTTGCCAGATTACTTTAATTTGATATTTAACTAAACATGGCTGCACCAAGATTTGTTTAATAAATTTAATATAAAATAGCCATAAAAGATATATAAGAGTTCTTTTTATCCTTTTTTATATAGAAAAAGATATAATTAACTTTAAAATTGTTTCGGGGTTTTCTGCCTGAGTATTTGCTTTTAACTGTTGATGGAGATTTAAATTTACTGGTCAAAATGGCTGCATTGATATCTGTTTGCGTTTCATTCGTCGAATTGAGCGGTCTGTATTGATTATTTATAATATATAATTTATTTACATATATACAGGTTGTTCCAATATATACAGATATAAATTCAATGGCTGCTGCCTGTTGGCATAGTAATAAAATTGAACATGGTAACTGCGATGTCACACATGAAGTGAATACGTTGTGAAATACTAAAACAATCTTGAATATGTATAATCTAATGTGTTACTCATTTGGTAGAGTAGATATGCGTTTCAATATCTAATAAAAAACATGATGTGAAATACGTACGCGAACTCCGATGCTCATACCACTTGAAGACATGAAAACCAAATAACAACTTCTAACTCTGACAGAGATGCAGGATGGCGGCGTCAAAGGGTTGCTATAAATTAGAAAAGGAGCCAAACTAGTAATTGGAGCGAACAATATCATATGCTTTAAACACACGTATTAAATTTGGAACTCACAATGTTTAATAATTTTTATTTTCTTCTGTGTTAAGAATTTCGTGACTATTATCTCTATAACCAGGGGGATCACTAAATGAGCCCATTCTAGTAATGTTTAAATGTTTCATGTCATGTGATTTTAGCATATGACAAAGCAACGTTCGCACAATTATATGGTAACCTAGATTAATTAAACTGATTTATAAATCTAGAGTAGTTCTTCATCCGTGTCAAGTGTCAATTTCTTGGTACTGCTTCAGATAGGCTGGCTTAATGTTATCTAGGAGATATTTGCACTGCTGAGTTGTTTATTTCTTTATGACTCCTACCTGTTGAATGATTATGCATTGAGATTTTTTTTAAATTGACCAATGTACTGACCGAAAAATCTATCATAACTTTTTGGAATAAAAAATGGTAAAAAATATAGTAAAAAAATTAAATGTCATGAAAACAGAATCACAGCGTAAATATTGTAATGTGTAGAAACAATAAGGTCATTGGCTATGTCTGTATTGGTCAATATGTAATATTTCGTTACTTTTGTAACATGAACGTAAAGGAATCTACCTTTGCCTTCAAGCTTGCCGAAAAGGGATTTTTTTTAAATCCATCCTCGTATTTCATTTGTATGCATTGGCAAGGTTTCTTTTAAATATTTTTTACTTTCTCATTTACAAAGTAGTATACATAACCAGAAATCGAGTTAGCTTCCGCCCTGCCTATAAACATCCGGGCTGATCTTAATGTTATTCGTTGCGAAGTCATAATGAGAACTGAGAGTGGATGAATCACCCAGGTCTAATGAGAGTAGATGAGGTTGGTCCTAATGGCCAATTAGGCCCAACCCCTCCTGCAGGAGATGCGTCCCGTCATCGGAGTGGAGGTAACTCAACCGCATATCATTATAATGAACTAGGGAAGCGAGAACCCACATACTTATCCGGCTGCTTCTCATCCACGTTCTCGTTGTGTCCAACCGGTGGGAGAAGTAGTATACAGTAGAAAATGTTGTAGTCTTCAAAAACTCCGACCTTGATGCTTTGTTGGAAGTATTAGACTTCTCGGCGTCACACAGGAAAAGCAGTCTGTTTGAACATGCTAAATGAACATCGAATGAGCCAGATAGATGAAATTTGGAATCTAGTTCTTACATCAATATTGTAGATTTCTGTTAAATTTTTGAACTAAATCTGTCAATAGAAAGAGATTCTTTTACTAAATAAATATGCGATTTTCTTCATTGCGTTGAGAAACTACCCCCAAACGAGCTTCATTTACATATTTTTCAACATTTGATAACTTTGATATGCCTTCGCGTTGCTATTCCCAATATTGCAGATCTCTGTTAAATTTTTGAACTAAATCTGTCAATAGAAAGATATTCTTTTCCTAAATAAATATGCGATTTTCTTCATTGCGTTGAGAAGCTACCCCCAAACGAGCTTCATTTACATATTTTTCAACATTTGATAACTTTGATATGCCTTCGCGTTGCTATTCCCAATATTACAGATCTCTGTTGAATTTTTGAACCAAATCTTCAATGGGAAGAGATTCCCAAATAACCGAACTACTAAAATAAAATAAATAATAAATTAATTAAATTTTCCTAAATACATACTCAATTTTCTTCATTGCGTTGTGAAACTACCACAAAATGAGCTTCATTTACAAATATATGTGACGTGCGTGTTGCCGTTCAAACAAAATGAAATTATTACACACATTTTAAGTTATTTTATTTATTTGCCACTCATATTCAAGAAAAATTGGTCCTTATTTAATTATTGCTTTAATTTACCTACATGTTGTCGCTCCCTTCCAAGAAAGATATTCATACTTTTTTTAGATATTGTGTTTATTTACATGCCCGTTGACATTCCATTCGTGGTGGTGCTTCTAATCCCACGTGGTCTAGTGTAATTAGCCAAGCCCATGAGTCAAGGAAACATATATAAAGAGGAAGTACTGTTCTACAGCCAGGAGAAAAACCCTGAGCAGGGTGGCCTCAAATAGACGAGTCGAAGAAAGGAGGGTTACAGATATAAAATCAACCGCAACATTTGGAAACATAAGTGCACTTCCGCCAGGCGAGGAATTCGTTTTCGAACGAAGTACAAATAAAAATGAGACTTCCGCCGGTTCTATCTACGCCAAATGAAATAAAGCCCTTTCCTTCACCTCCCAAATTCAGTGGAATATCCCGTTTCCATAACGACCGCCACAGGCATGTCTATGTCTGGTGTCTAGGTTTTCCTCGTGGCGCTAGTACAGTATGGCATCTTCTGTAGATCAAAGTGACCTTGGAACACCTAGGTGACATACAAAGGTAGACTTAGCTACAGTATATTGGGATAGGTTGTATTTCCTAGAGGACTTTCAGGGCAAACTATGTGCATTTATGTTTCCCTCGTCGGAAAACCAGGAAGACCTCCAAATTCCAGCCTGACCGAAGTAAGCAATCGCGTAAAAGCTTTCATCTCTCTATCAGTTTTTGAATAATATTGGTTAAGAGCTCAGCCAAAGGACATAACTCATTTCCTTCTTTCTCCGATTTACGTTCTTCTACCATGCCATGCCATTCATTAACTAGCTAGGCCACGGGTACTCCGCTTATGAAAATATTAAATACATCTATATATATACACTATATAAATAATTATTATTATATAATATTAAATACATCTATATATATACATCTATATAAAACACTAACGTACTTGCCACAATAAAAGGTAAATTTCTCGTTTGCCGATGGCAACGAAAGATGTACAAAACAAAATCGGTAGCCGCTTCCATGTTAGGCTTAATTTCATAGGCATAGCCTGCTACTATATTCGTTAGGGTGTAAAACAACTTCTCGAAAAAAAAATCGAGTTTAAGACTATATATATTTCTCAATATTTCTTAATGAAACTTTGGGTGAAATTATTCAAAAGGGATAGGTTAGAAACGAAGCTGATGGACTTTGGCGAGTCAAAAAACTTTCAGAACGACGTCAAAATAGTTCAAATCAGAGTAGGTTAAAATCGTGCTAATTCCCAAATTGAGGTGAACATCATGAAACTTTCTTTTATGAATATTGTATATCGGGTACTTTTCCGTTATACGCACACCACTTGGTGCCTTTTTTTTTGTCTAGGCTAATTTTCTTGGAGCGCTAAATCGCCAGCTTGGCTCAACTTTTTTACTGACGATAGTTGATGTTCACTAGATTTTTGTCGAGCTGAAACGACAGGAGCTTGAAAGCGCCAATTTGGCCGAAAATGCATGGTGTGCGTATAATGGAGTGCAGATGCTCTGCGTGGTATCAGCTAGTTTGTGCGATTTTAGGTGAATTACCGTGGCTGTTATTAAAGATTATAGTGTTAGAGAAGATTCGAACCTCTAGTTCGAAAAAACCGTAGGATGATAATTTTTTAGGCTTCATTCGTCTGTCTTTTCTCCATCTGGATTGATTGCATCAGCCGTTCCATTCTGTGCGTAACGATTTTTACATCACGTAATTTCCAGAACGAATGCCAGGAAAAATCATTAGCATATTAAAAAACATCCAATGTTCTAAAATATATTTACTGAATGAAACTGAAAAATCAAACTTTTGTTTTTTGTTTGCTTAGTCGCACTAGTGCTAATAAAATATTCATATTGATTATTCACAATCTTACTATTTTGTCACACGCAGTTATATAAAGAAAAAGCATTGTTATAAAATCGCGTTTAAAACTAATTTTGAAAAATCTATTAAAATTGAAGAAAAAAATCGCATGGAAATAAAATTGGTTTCACTGAAAAGTCAATAAGTAATTTTTTTTATTATTTTAAAGTGGTGCAAATATAATTATTGTCTGAAATTGTTGAGGGGAAACGTTAGAATTTCGATTAATTTTGAATTAATTAAAATTTTGAAAATCCCTTCTTAGTGAGAACCTGCTCCCCAAGAAGTAACTACGTACCAAATTTGGTACCTCTAGGTCCGACGCGCTGCCCTGTAGAGCGTTCTGAACGTAATGAACAATGGCAATTTACAGATAGCATGCCATGTCTGAAATTGTTGAGGAAAAACGTTAGAATTTCGATCAATTTTAAATTAATTAAAATTTTGAAAATTCCTTCTTAGTGAGAACCCGCTCCCCAAGAAGTAACTACGTACCAAATTTGGTACCTCTAGATCCAACGCTATTCCCTGCGGAGCGTTTTGAACGTAGTGAACGAGCGCAATTTACAGATAGCATGTCAGCCCATAAACAGTATCGTGTTAAAATAAATTGTTTAGCTTGGAGTAATCAGAGAAAGATAGCACAGTGGTCAAACTGGCGTCACTGAAGAGATAATTTGTTAAATTTTAATGTGGCGTAAAAGTTGTCTTCCTTGGTAAATCTATACGTCAGAGGTAAGCTATCGCAAGTAACAATTTCATCATTTTACAGGGGAGCCAGAAGTTCCAGAGCCGCAGTGTTTCTATCGTATGTTGTATTTCATTTTTAAGCCCCGTGGTTTATTTATTTTTCGATCTACAGTTGCGTGGCTTTATCCATCTGAAAATGCGGTCAGGATAATGCAAATGGGACAAAAAAGTTAAATGTTTTGTTATTTGTTTGTCTTTATATGTGTTGCTTAAAAACTGCTTGTATACAGATTAAATTAAAAGCAATAAAAGTTTGGAAGAGGAAAGAGGCCCCGAAATTTGTCTTATCAATGGGCCCCTACAGAGCTTAAAGCGGCCCTGTTTCTTTAAGAAATGCCTTAGGTGTTAGAACTGTTGGATTCTCATTTGAATATCTTTCCCTAGAACGTATGCTTGTATCACTATCGGGACTCAAAAGTAAAAACTCAGGCTAAGTGAAATGTGTAATTTTTATGCTTATTTTTAGTATATTTCTTCACAAGGGCATTTTGACAATTTAACGAAATTGATCTAATTTAAACCTAACCAACATCTACTTTTCGAGTTAGAATACAATAAGTTGAAGATGGCGTTCAGATTCGGCCAAATTTTTGATTGATTTTTTTTTACTAGTTTTGAAAATGAATGGAATTAGCTCAGTAACAATATTTGCATTTAGATGTGTAATTAAAACTGGAATGAGGTAAACATATGAGAGCCCACCAGTACCCTAGTTGTTTAAAGCGTGACATTTTTGAGGAACATGAATTGGAGGAGGTAGGTTATCATTTTCATCCTCTGGCTGTGTTCTTAACTAACATTACTGAAAACTGATAGACCAATGTGCTCTTTAGGAAAGAATTACTTGAAGCGAAGTCGGATTTTAACCTTAGGTGTTACTAGATCTAGGTGTTACCTAGATACTCCAGGGTCGCTTTGACCAACAGAAGAAACCATACTTCTTTATAACGAGTCCATGACCCATGAATATGACAAGTTATGCTAGACCAGTGTTTCCCAACGTGGGGACCAGGCCCCACAAGGGCATTTTAATTGTTAAAAGGGGCAATTCGAAAAAAAATTTAAAAAAGAGAAATCGGCTGGATATAACACAACTTGAATACTTGAGACTGAAGCTAATTAAATTGGAACCTCGCCTAAAATCTCTTTTGCAGCAAGCGCAAGGATCTCACTAAACTTAAATAAAAAATAATTACTAATAATCAAATAATAAAGAAAAATCTTTCACTAAAATTATTTCGTACTTGCATTTCAGGTCTCCATTATATGTTTTGAAAATTTACTTACTGTGTTTCTCAACAGTTTCCTAGTGATTTCTTCCTAAAACCTATCATTTAGGTTTCTTCAGTGAACAATTCAATTTTTGAATATTAAAAATCATGTTTATGTTACATAGGGAACATAAGAATTTTAGAAAGTCTCAGGTGGGGAAAGGCACAAAACAGGTTGAGGAACACTGTACTAGACCAAGTGGGATTGGAATCGCCACCGCCCCACTTCGAACTAAAATTTAAATTCCGAAGTAGGCTTGTTGTGTTTAGCTTTATGAGGAAGAGTCTGTAGTAAACATTGTGGCGATTGACTATGCTGCTCCAATCATAGAATAATAAGGTTTGAAGCAAGAGAAAACACAATAATGGTCTTATCTCTCTCTCTTATACATTAAGCTACTGGATCATATATTTAAATTTGAAATCTACTGTTCGATGGAAAATTGGTGAAACCGATTGTATTTACTCCCAGCAATAGTTTACCTGGTGCTCCAAGGTCGCTTTTGCCACACTTCTTTATCACGATACTATTTAATATGACAAGATATGCTAGACCAAGTGGGATTGGAATCACCACCGCCACACTTCGAACTAAAATTTAAATTCTGAGGTAGGTTTGGTGTGTTTAGTTTAAGAGTCTGTAGTAAACATTGTGTCTCAAGATTCAGATTGACCATGCTGCTCCAATCATAGCTTAATAAATTCTGAAGCAAGATAAAACACAATAATGGTCTTCTCTCTCTCTTATACATTAAGCTATTGGATCATATATTTCATTTTGAAATCTACTGTCCGATGGAAAACTGGTGAAACAGATTGTATTTACTCCCTGCACTTTCCCATTAAGAAAACGGAAGTCCATTTAGAAAACCATTTCCATTTAAAAATGAGAAACTTTTCGGTCGGTTTCATCTTTGGTGGCGAGAGTTCCTCGGCGCCGCAGAATCCAGAGACGCAGAGTAAGGGGTGGAGCAGAAGTTTAAAGATCCATCCATCTTCGTTTAGCTACCCCCTGCATTTTTTGCTCTTATTATTTCACACCAAATTAAAATATTCGAATGCTATCATTCCTATTCAGGGAGATACGAGCGGACATGACACTCGGCCACCCCTCTCCCCGAGAAAGTGTCCCGATTTTGATGGATTTTGCTAATATCGCCTATCTGCCATCGCGTCCTTTGTTGTGGTTTCACTTTTTACACGCACTAAAAGATATTTTAATGCACATTATAATGCAGTTTGAACACAAAAAGGGGGGGATGGAGACTTTTCGGGCAGTCCCCCTCGCTGCTGTGCGTGGAGGGGGGTAGAGGGGGTGGCGACGGCCCCTGACATCCGACGGGAGCACCCCGTGGGAGAACGAGGGAGGTAAGGAATTGTTTTAGAAAGTTATCGGCCGCCATTCATCAAAGGCCCATCTATCATTTTGAGGAGGCGCGGGAGTTTTCTGTAAAAGTCAGACAGTGGTGGGGGGGGCGAGGAAAGGGGGTATCCTCACGAGGGTTTCAGCCCCTCCTACTCGAGAGTTTTTCGACATATCACATCCCAAGGACAGGAGAATAGAAAAAATGTATGGTTTCTTTTCCTCCAATTTTTTTTTCAGGTTAGTCCATTGACTTTTTTTGATCTCCTGCACAAATGTAATGCTTTTACTGGCAGTTACAGTTAAGATTTTTTTGTTACTGTTGTTGCCACTAACTTTATATCTTCAGTCTTCCCTCCTCTGTCTCTCCTTTATGGGTTTTTTTTTGTTGTTGCGTTGGCGCATAGGCTTTTCCACTTGGCGAGTACGTACATGTTGGAGGAAAAGCAGTCCGTGCTTCTTTTTACTTATTTATTTTTTCGAGACCCTCTTTTATTTATTTATTTATTTTCTTCCTACGATTTCTCGAAGTTTCGGGCAGAAAAAGATTCGCTTTGCATTGCAGATCCCCAGATCAAGCGTAGACGCGGTGGGCAAGACAGAAACTCGCCCACCGAATTCTGTCGGAAGAAGGAAAAACAGCCACCAGATTCACAGGAAGGGACTAAAAGAAACAGAGAACCGTGTGGGTCAATGTTGGAACAGCTTTTATGTATACAGAAGACGATAGGGTAAGCACAGTTTTTCACGAAATCCTCACATGGCCAGAAGAAATAGAAAACTTTTATTTGGCTCTCTATTCTTCCTTTGGCTTTTAAGAGAATTTGATTCGGTTAAAGTCAAAGAAAAAGAGTTTGCCTGTCCACTAAAACTGATCTTTTCCTTTTAAAAGGAAAAAGATATCAGAGCCGAAGGTCCAAATTTAAAATATAAAGTCTGTATTAGAAATACACTTATTTAAAGCAATTATTTGCTATTTAACTTCTAATGGGGTGCAGTTCTGGTGGTGGCGCTAATTCTACTTAGTCAAACATATCTAGACGAGTCCATACGTCAAACACTCATATTAGAGGGGAAAGTGGCATCTTCTGTTGGTCAAAGCACCACAAAGCATTCTTATGTTTAACCCCTTCGGCCCTGAATTATGCACAGGACAGATAAAAAAAATCAGCGAGTGGTTAAATATGTTATATTATATAAGCAACTTAAATATGAAATATCATAATTTTTTGTCAATTAGCAAACTAATTAAAAATGTCTTAATAATAGGATACCAGGCTTCAATTAAGTTTTTTTTTAAATTATTTTAAGTTCAATTTACAATTATTTTGTATGAAATGATTTGAAACAATTTCTTTGAGCATGAAAACATCAATATGCTTCGATTTTTTAACAAAAAGATGTAGTTTTGAAAGTGTAACCTTTCAATTTGTATCTTTGTCACTTTGAACTTCTTTCAATCGTGTGATTTATCCCATCAGATCCCACGTCATTGCAAGGTCTGACAAATGGATTTAACTTTTTCTTTGGAGGTGGTACAGTAGGGCTATTACCTGATGGAAGTTCGAGTTTGGCAGGGGCTGCTGACTGATTTGAAAATGAGAGAGTTTCTGCTATTTGAAATGTAAAATCCAGTAAATCTATTTAATTTTTCTGAGGAATTCCAGAACAATTTGCATCTCTTTTGTACCATGAAGAAGAATTTATTATAACCATATTGAAATAATGAAAGATGAGGAAGAGGGTCAATTTTTTTCTCCTTATAGATGTTCGGTACAATGACATGAATAAATCATCCTTATTCCCCCCCCCCCCCCATACTTTTATTGTAAAGATTTGCAATTTCAGATCTAGAAACTTCAACGAAAGTGACATCTTTTTTGCTCCATCTTTTAACTACGTCTGCATTATTGCCGCCCCATTTCACTACAGCGATTTTGCCAGTTTCTGTTACATATTTATCTTAAATACCTAGTCCATTCGTTTTCAACTTTTATCAATTTTTACGGTTAATAATTGAATAACAACTGTAAAATATTCAAAATATACATCCAACACAATGTTTTTTAAAGGCTACACAGTACCCTAAAAATGACAAAAATATCGAAAAATTTTTTTTTGCATTTTTCGATGGCCCATACGATTGGGAAACTTGACTCCAAATTTTGGATCTGATATCCAAATAGTTTTAAAGATTTTAAAGTTTTCTGAGTGTTGACAGTCTCAAAATTTGACAGAGTGGTTAGTTTCGTTTTCATTTTGAAGCATTTTTACATTCTTAAAATAAATTAATTAAAAATATTTTGTAAATAAATCAATTCCTTGGGTGAAGTAGTTATCATAACTTCGTTGTTCACTACCCAAATCGTTTTTGTTTGTTTATATTCTGCGTTCTTATTGAGTTCTCATTACTACCTAACTGATATTCATAAAAACGACTTTTTCAAGACCAATATTAATTTTTACACAGAGTTTATTTTATTTAGAAGCTTTGCAGAACAATATTATTGTTTTTAATTCATTTTTCTGGTGAGAAAATGCCACTATCGAAAAGTTATCGACTCGTTAAGAGACAAAATATTTTCAAAAGCTGGCAGACTAATTACATAATATTTCAAATAAGAAAAAAAATATTCAATCATATTGCGTTAAAATAGTGTTTTAATGCATTTTATAAGTTGGGAAATAACATAATAAAAAATTAGAGCTCTACAAGCATTATTAGTTTTGGTTTCATGCCTTTACAAACTTTAAATGCATTTTTCTCAGATTTTTATTTTTGGCGATGCAAGTGTTTTCTATTCCCTAAGGCTTTTTTTCTGTTCAAGATAGAGTCTTGAAATTTTTTGTAGATACTTTCATATATATGTTCTATAAGAATTAGCATGGATTTAGGCCTGAGAGTTCTAGTTATTTTTTTAAAAAAGTTCAAAGTTGATATTTTTAGAATTTTCATGTTTTTTCAGGTTTTTTCACAAAAAATAACTATCAAAAATTAAAAAAGAGTCAGATCATCAATCCCATGCTAACTTTTGTTCCCAAGAATACAAGAAATTTAATTCACTTGAAATAACTAAAAAATATTAAAAATTGAGAATTTTATAAGAGATTAAAAAAACTTTAAAATTTCAATTTTTTTAAATTTTAAAATAATAGCTCTTGGTAAAATGACGTTTTTAAATCGGAATCTATTTATTAATATAATCCAAAAATAAAGTCAATTATTTATTTTATTATTGCTGTCTCCAAAAAAAAGTTTTGAAAAGGGTACTGTGTAGCCTTAACCGTAAAACAAAGCAAAAGTTTTGTACTATGGAAACCTGGTGTTCTAATAATAGAACAAGTATAAAAATTCATGTTGTCTGCTCTAAGGCCTGATGTCCTATTAATAGAACAAATGTTTGTTACCATTTCTAGTGAAATTCATCATTATTTTTCATTTAAAAGTCCTGAATTAGGCAGAAATAGTACGATTTATATTATAGAATTTTTTAAAAAGTAGAGGATTAAATATTTTAATCATTTTGAGGACTCAAAAAACATGCACTTGCGTTTTGACTGCAGATGATCAGTAACCGCCATTATTTTCTCTGTTACGACTATGCTGCCAATTATTGGGCAGAAATGAAAGTGTCTTCCTATTCTTGAAGGCATAATTAGTTGGACCTAGGATTTTGAAGATGAAATTCTTAAAAATGTGGAATCTAGAGTAATATAAAGATGTGTCCTAATACTAGGACGCCAGAGCCGAAGGGGTTAAATACTTTCCCCTGAAAGTCGTCATGGTAGAGGGGAAATAATGGATAAAGGGGCGTCATGGTAGAGAGTAGCATCTTCTGTTGGTCGAAGCGCCCCGAAGTAGCAGTTTGACTCTTGTATATGGGGGCAGCTTGCCTACCCGGACGATTTTCAAGGGGAACTGACTGATAGTTTCGATTCACATGGCATGACCCACGGCGGCCGGCCTACTCGTTAGGGTGTGAGACACCACAAGAACCGCCGGGGAAGAGAACCGACTCCAGAAGCACCCCGGGCACCCAGCCCCCCGTCAACATTTATTGAGTTATATAAAGACTTGTACAAAATACGCCAGACTGGACGTAAACTAAGGTTACATAGCAATTAAATTTACAGAAAAATTTACAAAATATAAATAATATAATAATAATTTTCCCGTCTGGGACAAGGGCCAAGAAATTACTTTTTACAATAGAAAAAAGAACAAAACGGAAAAAAAGAAGAAAATTTAAAACAGACACAATTGCATACCAAAACCAACTGGAATATATTTACAACGCCCCGTGGGTAGGGGCAGAGGTAAAAGGATCCCAAAAGTCCCAAAATATAGGCAAGGCACTTAATAATAATCACAGGACATAAAATCAGTACCAACGAATCAGAGGCAAAATATCATTTGAATAAACCTAAAGATACTCAAATTCAGGCAATACAATATGCCAACATCTGTACAATAATACAGCACACATCTAATAAAATATTTGTTAGTTTCGATTGAGGAAAACCTTCCAGCAGCTATCTCGCCCGTAGAGAGCAAACCGTAACGAAAACACACATAGGTCCGCTAGTTTCTGAAAAATGCTGGCCGCCAGACGGTAGAACCAATTATTATGTTCCTCCATTTCATGTTCCTCAGCAGTCCCATGCCTTAACCTACTAGGTCACTGGTGGAAGCATGCAGTTATATATTTGGGAACTAACTCAATAATTATACATTTTGAGATATATCTGCTTTCTCAAAAACTCCAAAATATGCATTTTCAGATATATCTCAAAATGAAATGTGAATTTACAGAAATGATAAATGAAGTGAAATTATAGAAATGAATAACTAAATTAAATGTGTATTTACAGAAAAATATTCAAATCCTGATTTGTTCTAAAATTAATTACAGCCTTATAAGAAGTCTACTGAAGAACGAACCAGATTTAGTTCAATTTTGCATAAATACACGCACTTAGGTACAATTTTCAGTTGTAAACCCAAAATAAATACAATAGTAATTGCTTCCCTGTTTTGATGTCAATTGTAAGACTAAAAGGACCTCACACAAATAAACAGGTTAAAAATCATCACCAAAAACCTTTTTTCAGTGCTTTTCTGATAATAGAGTCAATTCATGCTCACGTGACACCGTCAAATGCACCGCGCCAGTTTAACTTTAATATGGCGAGGTGCACTTGACGGGTATCACGAGAGTGCATCTTGCTGGTGGAAAAAAGAAAGACGTCGCAGGGAAACGTAACATAACATGCATTTAGATGTCAGGTAACATGTTTCATTACATTTATTATGTAAGCGTGAAGTTACGTGAGTTTAATCCATTACAGAATAGGGCAGAGGCGATGTCCAAGCACAGTACCTAGAAGCAGATCAACACAAATTAACAAAGACTGCAACCGAAAGATGGTGTGCGTCTTTTAATTAAATTATTAATTTAGATAAACTATATATTATCTATAGGGTTATTGTATAACTTAAATTGTTATTTCCATGATTTGTTTTCTTTTCTAATATTAAGTATGGTATGCCATGGCATCCATTTTATTTTAGGGACCCCTTGGGGTCCCCCTTAAAATTATCATATGCATCGGTAGCTGAGCGCAAGATAGTGTAACCAAGAAAAATATTATTTGAATAAATTAAGATTTTTATTTTGTATACTCATGACCATGTAACCATTTTATTTCATGTGTCTTTCTCTGACTCATAATTGTCTGGAGATTGTCGAACCTAGTTGAAACGGTAAAGGATATATTCAGTGGCGGACTGGGTCTGAAAATAGTGGTTGCCAGGTGTCAGTGAGGGCCCACACATATCTATAATCGTAACATTAATTACATTAATAAATTATATGTATTTAATTTTTTATATTTAATTATATTAATTTAAATCTATAATATTTAATAATTATATATTTAATTTATTTTTTATTATATATTTCATTTTTCCACGTTTTTAAAATAAATCCCTTTTAACACCCTTTAATTTTCTATGTTTAAAATAACGAAATTATGTTTAAAGTTATTTGATTTTAAATTCCGTAAGTTAAATATTATATAAGAAACACGGACCTTGGGTACAGGGCTATTTTATTTATTTGCTTTAGAGAAAGAGTTCTTTTTTTCTCTCCCATATTTCCTGGGGGCCCAAATTGTCTTCTGTTTAAGGGGGCCCACTTGCCATCGGGCAAGCTGGCAACCTCGCCAGTCCGCCACTGGATATATTTATGACTAATTCTTTGTAAAAATGCTTGGGGTTTGTTGGGTCATTGCGGTTTCTCGATTTGCTTAAAGTTACTCAAATGTTTAGAAGAAATTAATTAATGGTAAAAATCAACACCGCACCAAACACAGTACTCAGAAGCAAATCAACACACTGGACATTTGATTTCTGATACCCTATCAGTGAATGGATCCTTTTACATATGCAATTTAAAGATGTGATCCCCAAGGTGCTTTCATGAATGAAATTATCAGTGGAGAATAACCATAGCATGTGTTGAGTTTAAGAGTATACATGTGAGCTACTTGAACTTTTTCCACATATTAATGCACAAAGTGTTTCGGGAAACAAGAGTACAAGGTAATTCAGTGGAACTTGACTAATTCGAAGCTGACTGAACCGAAATAAAAATTCGATTTTTCTAAAATTCGAATTAAATAAAGTCAGAACTGACTAGGACAGGAAAAAAAACAGTGAATATCAAGCCTCACACTCGAGAATGCCGATACTGGCGTCGTCCTCAGCATCTATCCACAGTTCCAAAATTAAAGAATCTATCCCAAATAGACTCTTTGTAACCTCAAATTGGGATTTAAATACATCCAAACCAAAATATACTTACCCTGAACAGTGGCTTCACGTTCTTTTTCTTCATGTAATACGAGCCCTGAATTCCAAACTTGAATCGGCAAGACTCAGTTTGATGCTTTTCACTTGAGCGTGTATTGTCTCCATTAAGCATTGTGATATGACGCCATTACAGCTTTCATTTTTTTAAGAACAAAATAACATAAAATATTAGAGGACGGGAGACAAATATGGAATACCATTTAAATTTGGAAAAATATTTTTGTTTAGAAATATTAATTTATGGAAACTTCTTCTTCTTTTCTTTCTATCTTGAGAAAAAACAACAATATTTAAAAATATATCTGTTTAGTGTAAAGTTCTCAAATATCTAAATGGGTTACAAATATGGAATACCTAAAAATCTTTAATAGAAATGGGCAAAAAATGGAGTAAAATGTAATTAATTTTTTTATTAATAGAAAAGTAATACATAATATAATGCACTTAATTAAAGGAACATTTCAGATAAAAAAATATATAACATATAAATGATAATATATAGAACACAAGAGAAAATTCTTCTAACTTTTGCGAAAAATTTTCTAATCTTGACAAAAAAAAAAAAATTTAATTTTTACAAAAATCGCACACTTAACTTCAACTAGAGTAACCAACACATTCTGTGTGATTCGATTCTTCACTGCATTTTAGTAAATAATTTACACATATAGAATACTATTCCATATTTGTTACTCTACTGGACATTTGCTTTGGTAGATTATAAATGTGGATCCAGGGAACGAAACATGGATGGATTATAGACAAAAAATAAACCTCAAAATGTGCCCTAAAGCATCACAAACTAAGAAATAAAATTTAAATGTAAAATTAATAAGGATAAGATGACTTGCCGAAATGTACACTTCCCAAAAAACGCAAAAATACTCATATTAAAAATGTTGTTACTGTTACAACAGCACAAACAACACTAACGTAATGACGGATCAATAGGAAACGTTTCGCATTCTTTCTATTAAGTTGTAGCACTTAATAGAGGATAAACCGACCTGTTCCATATTTGCCGTCCTTCCTCTATTTATTTTTATTAATAAATAAATTTTTATTAAAATGAAATATTATTAATTGTTATTTTAAAAAAATAAAATAAAGGTTATAATGGAGCCTCTATACTATTCACTTTTTATTTTAAAAAATAAATATATAAAATAAAAAAAGATTTAGTGTAGCTTTATTGTGTAATATATTCAATTATGACCTGAAATTCTTTTGGGTAACTCCATTTAAATAAAAATAATTCATATTATTTCTTGGCTCTATTCAAGCAAGGCAGTAAGAAATATACGCTACACCACATGACGATACAGTTTCAGAAAGGTATATACATTCTGTTACATATCCTCCAACACACTATGACTCAATAAATGGGCAGCTTTACTACAACATCAAATAACGGTACGTTAATTAATAAATTTATTTTCCACTTTCTTCCCAGAATCCCTTTCTTCCAACCATGCTTTTAAAAAAGTCCATCCTCAACCAATTGTTGCTGTAACTACACGAAACTACTTTAAAGCACTCTCTAAAAAGCCTCCTCATCATTAACAAAAATTAGCCCCGCCAAGGAACTCTTTTTCTACGCCAACTCCCCTCCGGTAGCGTGCTACTCTTCCTCCAGGAGGAGGTGAAAAGCCCCTCGCTTCCAGTATCACCTTTCCCTACGGCGCGCACTGTGACAGCTCATTCATATGCAAATGTGGCAAGCGCAGTTAATGAGTTGTGCAACGATAGTTAGGAGGGGCAGGGGTGGCCACTGACGCTGCATCTGCGTATCGGGGTGTTTGGGCCAGTCTGATCCTCAGCTGCGAGGTCCAGGTGTAATTTGCATTTCAATGGGGCTTGAGGGGGGGGGCGAAAAAGGCAAGTCATATTTAGCTATAGATCAAAACCAGGAGGAGTGCGATGGATTCAATTTGTAGCGGCTAAGATTATCTGCGTCCCTTCGGCGTTTTGGGCAACCCTTGCCGAGGAGAGGGGTTTGTGGGCTCTGGACGTGTCGATAATAGGTGAAAAAATTGCTGTAGACAGTTGTTTGAATGTTAAGCATCGATCGCTTACTGTTTGGTCTGCGAACGGTTAAGCTACAGAGTGTTCTGGAATGGACTGACGATTAAACTTTCTCGTACACGAAGTGTAGTACAAAGAGGAAAAATTGTAATCATCAAAAAAAATTTCGATCTCGCGATTTTGATGAGTCGTCCCCTCCCGACCTTCCTTATCCGAAAAAAAAAAACTTATTTTGTAATTATATTTGTCTATGAATACAATAACTTAAAAAGGCAAAGAACTAAAAAAATTGAAATTTTATGCTTTGTCTTTATACCAAAATTGTAGATTTCTGTCAAATTTTGGTCGAAACCTGTCCGCGGAAAGTCTGCCTTCCGTCCCTGTGCATGTGAATATGATTACTGAAAAACGCAATTAGCCAGATGGGTGAAATTTGGCACACATAGTTACTTTCTCGTATACGAAGTATACAAAGAGAAAGTATTGTAATCGTCAAAAAATTCGAACTCGAGATTTTGATGCATCTCCACATTTTAGACCTCCCTGAGTTCAATAAACACGACTTTGGAATTATGTCTATCTGTGCATCTGTTAACACGATCCATCCAACTGGTTCAGTTGATGTAATGGCATGAGGCACAGGCACATGGGGCGGCGTACTGTCTGTGAACGCGATAACTCAGACGTATGAAATTTAGTATGTGATCTTTACACAAAGTTTTTAGGTTTCTGTCAAATTTTGGACAAAATCAGTCCACGGGAAGTCTGTCTGTTCGTGTTCATGTGAACACGATAACTCAAAAACTTAAACAGCTAGATGGGATAAAATTTAGTTCACAGTTTTATCATCAGGAATGTAGGGTTGTATCAAATTTTGGACCAAATCCGTCAAAGCGTTGACTGTCTGTCGGTCTGTATAATCGCATGCTTCTAAACACCATAATTCCTATATGCAAAGAAATAAAATGGAATTTTAACCCTAATTGTAGATCTGTGTCCAATTTTCGTTTCAATCGGTTAAAAAAAGGGGGTTCAATTTGCATATTCGATTTTCTTTATCTTACAATGAAGCAAAGCGTTTACGTAATGCGCGGGCTTCTTTATTTTACTTCCGCCTATTGCCTTGCTGCGCAAGGGAAACTCGTGATATGCTGTTCACCTTATTTTTTCTCCGCCTGTGTTAGGGACGCTTGGCGCTTTTTACTGCCGTTTCACTTACTTTTTCTCCACATGTGTTAGGAAGTATACGAGAAAGTTTAGGCGAGACCACTCCCGCTGTTTTATCATCAGGATTGTAGATGTGTATCATATTTTGGACCGAATTCGTCAAAGGGTTGAGTCTGTCTGTCTGTCTGTTCTAGAGTATGTGAAAGAGATAACTCAAATACACAACAAACCAGCTGAATGAAATTTGATATGCAGTCTTGACGTCACAATTGCAAAATTGTATCAAATTTTAGACCCAGTCGCCAAAGGAAGAGGCCTAAACGTATAGTCGACTTTCTTAGCTTTATTACGAAGCTTTACATAAAACGCACCATATTGTGTCATTGGCTTTACAATGGGATGGTAAGCAAACGTTGCCAATTATTGATTTTTGAAGCCATTCTTGTTCCTACCGGAGATTCAATCTATTATCTCCTACCGTGTATTTCGAATCTAAAGACCCAGCCGGAGTCTCTTTACAAAGTTATTGTTATCCATATGTAATTTATTCCAATTTAAGATTTAAATTTCAAGTTTAGCTGTGCGTATTTGTGAATAGTTGAAAATGAACTTCAATTCGCTGAAAAGGTTTCTCACAAGAATGTTATCACCTTCTTCTACCTCTTGCTATCTAAGATATTCTACTGTCTCCTGCGTGTGGTCAGAGGGTGGTGAGTCATTAGTGGCCCACAGACACCACGAGTCTATCAATCAGTCTACATTAATTATTGAAAAAACAGTGATTCATTTATAGGAAAAATAATAATGGACGCTATATTATTTTTATATCCTGTATATTGATTTACTGAATTTTTAACTAAAGTGTATTAACGCATTCACTGCCACGACTCATGTCTCAGATTCGAACAATCTATCTAAATAGATGACCCCTTCTCTGCTGAGTAAAGAGATAGTAGAGAAGGGTGTCATCTAATTAGGTGGCGCCATTCTGACGCGCCAGCGCGTCGGTGGCGGTGAACGTGTTAACTAAAATTGTTGCCGTCGAGTTCTTATAAGACCTAAGGAAGGACAATTTTGAATGAATGGTTGTAGGAACCCTTCATAAGAGCATGTGTATCATCAAAAAATAAATCAAATTTTTATATGCTGATAGCAATGATAGTGAAATGTGGTTCTATTTTTTCTCGCTTTGCTAACAAAAAGCCCTGTAACTTTTTTTAAACATACGAGATTGAAAAATTGAATGCCATAAGCTTCGAAGAATTGAGAAAAGTGAACTAACCGCATTGAATATAAAAATCGAAATATCTGAACAGAAGTAATTAAGTTTAAATATTAAATGTATATAGTGATTACTGAAGCTATACAACCCTTATGACACAAAATCATGAAAAGTGCAAAATGGAAAAAATTTTATATACCAAATTGCACCTTTAAATTATTTGCAAGGGAAACCTCAAAGTTTGCTTAAAAAATTTGCAGATGTTCTTTTTGCGAAAATTTAATAAATTGGTACCTTATGAAATTGGGGTAGTAACTAACATATCTCAAGCAAGTGAATGGCCAAAAAACAAGTCCAAAATAATGTTTTAACTCAGTGCATTTTTTTTTTCCTTTTTTCTTTTTTGTGGCGATATGTGAGGAGCTTAACTTTCAACTCGACTGCCCGTCCTCTTATGGATTTATTGAAATCAAATAATATATCTCAGACATTATCGCTGCAGACTAAAATCAGAAGTTGCTAATAATTACTATTTGTCTGTTTACATTGGGACAGTTGCTGGCCACAATAGGAGGCCACGTGACTCCAGCAAATTCTCGTCTTACGTCGGCAGTTTGACACGTAGACTATTATCATGCGCAGAAAGAGAAAGAAAGAAACACCAGAATATCGTTTTCTAGTCTATATTCCCACTGACTTTTATCTCAAAGGTCTGCGCATGCATACGCCCTTGACTTTTGATTATCAACTGGTGACGAGATTTTGGTGGAGTCACGTGGCCTTCTATTGAGACCAGCAGTTGTTCCTTTGAAAACAGGGTCTTACACATCGTGACGTCACGTCCTTTTTCATCTTGCAATACTTTCGAGTTCCAAAGTTAAACTAGCGTATCGCACTCTACGGGTGTCACGTGAGTATAAATCGACTGCATTAATCTGTTCAGGAGCAAACTTTTTAAATTAAAAAATATTGATTTTTTGTGTGCGATTACGCTTTATACCTTTTACAATTATAATTTTATTTACAATGATTCATTTTATGACGTTTTAACATAATTAACGAAGCATAATTAAATTAGCGTTTAATTATGTTTTATTCATTTCATGAAAATCAGCGTTTAAATATGGTTTCCGAGAATGAACGCTTTTAGTTATTAGCTCTTATAAATCTTCATGTTGAGATTTTCATGTTTATAAAAAAAGTCAAACTAAATAAATATTAGGTTTATTCTGATGTTGCGACAAAAGTTCATCTCTGCGTTTGAGCTATCCTTTTCTGAAAAATAAGCAGACTGCAGCGCCGTGTATTAGGCAAAATAACATATATGTCATCTTTTGCTTAGCGTATCACTTCTTCTATTTGAATTTCAATTAATTTATTCTCGACACCATATCTTTCTCCTTTGGTGGAAATTTTTCTTCTTTTCATTCATCCCAAGAAAAAACGATCCAACAAAAACGAAAAAAAAGATGTTCCACCTTCATTTCCCGCCATTCGAACGAAACAGCAACTCTTTTGTCTTGCTGGCGTCGAAAATAATGGAATCCACATCAAAGTAATAGAAGGCGTCTCTTCCCACACCCAGTGTTCGATTCCCAGAAGAAGAGAAACTTAATATTTTAAGGAAATATCACCAGACAATAAGATGTGTGCACGAATCCTCCTTCTGAAATTGATTTCTTTTCATGGCCATTGTTTTTTCGCCGGGACAGAGCTCGCAAGAGTCAACACCTTAGCCGATCCTTTTTATATTAATCTTTTCCCGATGTGTGTTCTTCCTCTCGAAATGAAACCCGGGGCTTTATAATACACAAGGGGTTGGCTGGTACACAAGACGTGTTTATTAAAAGGAGGCAGCAGTCATAGAGAGACGAGCCTTCCTTATTCATTGGCAGAGTGGCTGCTCTTTCAATTACCAGAGACATAGACGACTTGGCCTCGTAATCTCTTATCTCTTTTGACAAAAGCCCCGGCCGCCCTGGTTTGCGGAGCATTGTTATGTTAAACGAAGGAGAGCTCTTTGTTGTGTGGAGCGTGGAGCCCCCGCCGATTATATCCTCCACTGTTTGCTGGCCGACCGATTTTCGCAACCGGGTATAATTGGGGGGAGGATCCGAGGGCTCATTGGTGGATACCGCGGGGGAGCGTTTTCTCCAGGTTAAAGGGGGGGAGGCTGTTCCCGAAGGAAATCACCGGCGAGCGAAAATTTTCCTTCGCATTTGCATTTGGTAAAATTTTGACATCAGTTGTTAATATTCTCAGCTCTGTTTTTTTTATTTCCGTTTTGTTATCGTTTCTCTTCTGTCCTCTTCGTGTGTATCTTTTGACTTGGAAAGGATGTGCTCAGAGATGAAGGCAGGTCATGGCATTTGGCAAAGTTTGAGTTTGCTTTCCTTCATTTGATCCTGTTACTTCAAATATTTTGATTTCAAGCGATAGCATCCTTACTGACGTCTCTGTTCTTGCATAGGGGCTGAATGAATGAATCCTTTTATTCTTACCGGTAGACATAACAAAATAGAACTACTAGGAGTATCTGTTCTGGAAACACAAGTATTGGATTATCAAGTTTGGATGCATATTTTGGCTTGGAAAGGTTGTTCTTAGAGAGATCGTGGTATCTGAAGAGGCTCGAGTTTGCTTTCCTTCATTTAATCCTGTTACTCGAAATATTTCATTGCTAGACCCACAATGCAAAGGACATCAACCTTGCTACCGTCTCCATTTCTTCAAAGAAACTGAATTAAAAGATTTTTTTACACTTATGGGTAGATATAACAGGACAGGGCAGTCTGCATTATAGTCTGGATGGAATCGTCGTGTATATCTTTTGACTCGGAAAGAATGTGTTTAGAGATGAAGGAAGGTCAAGGCATTTGACGAGGCTTGAGTTTGCTGTCCTTCATTTGATCTCATTATTTGAAATATTTTATTGTTTCATCCTATTATGTAAAGTACATTGTCCGTTCTATCCTCTCTATCTCAGAAGAGGAATATAATAAAACTATAATTTTTATATTTACAACTAGATATAGCATAGAAGAACTATACTTCATAGCCCCCATTGGCTAATTCGAAATAGAATTTGAGAAAAGTCTCTTCCCCCACCCAGACCCATACAATTGTGTTATATTTTCTCTTCAATCCTCTTCGAGTGGGTGTTTTTAAGTAGGAGAGGATGCGCTTAGAGATGAATGCCCATCATTGTTTTGGCGGGATTTGAGTTTAATTTCCTTAATTTAATCGTTTTATTCAAATATTTTTAGTGTTGACTACGCTATGCTAGTTTATTTTAATTATATTAACGTCCCGTTTTGAAGCAACACGAGGGTTATTTTTGACCTCGTAATTTTGAACGGCGGTCAGATTGCGAGGGCGGCACCTGAGTTGACACACTCCCCTCTCCAAGCTTTCTCACTACATCAGCGGCAGTACGTTTGACGCACTACGTATGATTTAACGTGCAGCAGGCCTCCCATACACGGCGGATCTTCAGTGGAGTCGGGTTTCAAACCTGGAACCCTCCCGCCCCGAAGCCGAAGCCTTATCACTCGGCCACCGCGGCTGTCATGCCACTAACTTCCACGTAACTGTTCCGGCTGCATATTTACAAACCCTACCCTGATAGAAATGAGGCAGGAAATCAGTCAATATCATTGGCTACGAGGAGCAGTGACGTCGTTTTCAGCTCTCGCACGAAGCGTACGGCAATCATAACAAAACAAGAGTCGTCCTACTTTTCTTCTCCGTTTTCCCACAGTTGAGCACAGAAAATATTCTTCCGTGGGTTGTAATATTTTTAAAAATTATATTATTTTTTTAAATATCATAAGAAATAAAACATCCCACACTGTAAGAAATTATACTAATGAAAAGTACACGCACGAGAGCAAAGACCGACGTCATCGGCTCTCGGCGAAGCGAGCAAATCATATTGTCTGATTTCCAGCCTCAATTCTATCAGGGTAGGGTTTGTAAATATGCGTTCCGGCTCTCATCAGAAGGATGTGAGGTGAAGAGTGGGGAAACAGTTGCGCAGGAGCAAGGTGGCAGACGCCATTAACGGTATTGGGTCTGCACAGAGTGTGCACGTTTTTGTAGGAGTGAGTAATTATGAGTGATCTTGAAAGTTAATCCTAATTGTACATATGTAAATATCTCCTATTTAATCCTATATAATCGTATATAGTAGAATTAATAAACTAGTGTGAAAAGAAGAAAATGAGTTTATTGAAAACTGGAGTACACAGCGGTTTCTTACAGCGGCCTTTTACGCTAAGCAAGGGGCAGTGCTTACATATGAAGGCCGATCATTTCTTTGGCGGCTTTTGAGTTCAGTCTCCTTAATTTAATCTTGTTACTTATATATTTTTATTGTTAACTACACTATGCAAGGGGAAATAACCTTACTGTCGTCTCTGTTCTTATAAAGGTATTAAATGAAAGAATTTTTTATTCGCATAATTCGATGTAGCATAAATGAGCTATACTACAGATTAGAATAGTATAGCTCGTTTATGCTACATCGAATTACGCGAATAATACGATAGTATTTAGGTTAATATGGTCAAAAACCGTGAAAAATAGTATGAAAGAATATCTCTCAGGTGACAATTAATAATCCATGAGTCACAAGAAGAATTTTCCGAGACCGTCCCAAAACTATTTATGATAACGAAACAATTAGATATAAATCTCATACAATTACGCTTTTCAAAAACCTACATAAATTTTAACTCAGAAAACTAGTTACTTACGTGCCTAGTCCTGTTTCTTAAAATGCATTCTGAAGCCACTCTTCATTCTCTGATGCGATCCCACAAATGTGGTTATAAACGAACTCTTTTTGTATTTAGGAAACTGTAAGAAGTTGAAATAATTTAAATCCATATTTAGGGTGGTTGTGCCACTCATTTTGCTTCGAATTCTTGAAAAAAATCCATATTTGATAGAATAAATGCCTTTTAAAAATTAGAAACAAATATGCATTAAAAGACACATATGACATATTGCTGTGATCTTCTGAAAACCAAACCAATCACAGAAAACAAAGAAAACTTTTATATTTTATTCAGAAATGACTGTTTTTCTATCATGTAGAATCCCAACATGAATTTGGTCTTCTTTTGAGAAAGGTTTAATACAGTTGTTTCCTTCAATCAATTTCGTTATGGCATATTTTAATTTGGCTTCTCCACACTGTTTATAGATAGTTAGACCATACTGTTACAAACATGGAAAGTCGCTTCCCAGCAATGCGAGTCTTATGGTTGGGAAGAGAGTTTTACAAGATTAAGCATGGAGTGACCTCAGCGACAGTTATGGCACCCTGACCTTGGCGACCATTTTGGCGACAAATTTGGCGACCTTAGCGACAAATAGTTGATTTCCGAAAATGCAACCCTTTTCTCGATATTTCTACTAGGAAAGGGAATACACGAGAAAACACCATGTGACGTCACGGCCTGTCGGAGAGAATATTTAAGGACGGCACTTAGATCAGAGGAGCATCTTGATCGACGGGATCGCCTTGGAGCGCGAATGCCTTTAGAGTTCTACCCGCAATGCGAGCTGGTGAGCTGAGCGCTATTGAAGGTGCAGTTATTGTCTACTAGTTATTAGTTATTTGCTGACTGTTTGTGTTGTTAGATAACAAAGTGCTGAACTGTTATTACCTGTGAATTGTTGTCTGTTTACATTGGTAATCTGTGCAAGAACTATTGTTTCCTGTACCTGTGCTACGTGTTTCCTGCATATTTGTAAATAAATCTTCATTCTCCATTATCCTGCGTGTTGGACTGTTTACACCATACACCCGCAGTAAGATATATTGCAACAATACTGACTCATTCTATAGCCATTAATATATTAAAAGCAATAAACAACAATACAGTAGAACACCGCTAATCCGAATCAATTGGGACCGGTGCCTGTTCGAATTACAAAAAATTCGGATTACCCGAAATTTCGATAAAAATAGAAAAGAAATAGATGTGCGTTAAAAAAAATGTAAGTTATATGTACTCAGTACTAGTATCTCTTGAATTCTTTTATTCAAAAGCAATAGAAAGAGAACATGTCTCCCCGTTTCATTAGAATAATGGATGTGTTCCTGTATGAAGTGACCTTATCTTAGGGCGAATCGCACTAATTTCTTCAATGTTTACAAAATTATGCATGCTGAGAAAGTACTTTTTTGTTCTTAGTATGTATATTTAAATCTTTTCAGGTAATCTTTTCAATTACATATAATTTCTGAAAATAAAATCGGTTCGTATTAACCGGAATTTCGGATTAGCGGGGTTCTACTGTACTTCCTTCACATAATA
Source organism: Araneus ventricosus (assembly GCA_013235015.1). NCBI lineage: Eukaryota > Metazoa > Arthropoda > Arachnida > Araneae > Araneidae > Araneus > Araneus ventricosus. The sequence goes on along the minus strand of BGPR01001279.1, from coordinate 177,650 downwards.
GCCATTATTCACCCCCAAATATTCTTATGAAAAGTTTTCAGGCCGCGTTGACCTTGTGGTAAAGTCTCGGCTCGGGACGGTAAGGTTCAGGTTCAGAACCTGATTCCACTGAATATCCTCCGTGTGCATGGACCTGTTCCACTTTAAATGATATGTAAGGGGCAAATTTCCTGTCGCTGGTGTGGTGCTGAAGTTTGGGGAGGGGGTGCCAGCTCAAGTGTCGGCCGCGTCATCTGACTGTGGCTCAGAACTACGAGGTCACAAAATAGCCCTCATGTTTTCTTAAAGTTGTATTGACTGATTTTGCAAATTGATTTGCTGCTTTTATTATCGTAAAACATTTATGCAAAATTAATAATTCAAAAGTTATATTTTCATAACAAATCGCCTGATCATTGCTCATCACCTTAGTTTTGTCACGGGTAATTTATTTCTTAATGATTCTTTTCATAAAAATCAGAATGCATCCTCGTTTCCCGAGAAATCTATTTCATCTGTGTCTAAAAAGCAAATTAAATTAATACTGCTTAAAAAATTTTATATGTTATATTTTACTATTTTTCTTATCTATTGAGAGTAAAACTGGAATCAACACATGCAAAGAAATTATTATTTAATGTTATATTGTCACTTAAAACATTCTTATGAGTAGTTTCGTTGATTTAAGAACAAAACGTACAGATGCATGGTTAAGTGACACTAAAATTATACTCACTGGGGGGGAATTTGTTATTAAAATTCGTCATTATATCAGAAATTTAAGATTCATTCTATTCTTAATATTAAGATTCCTACCGGAATATCACAATATTACCTCCTGGAGGAATTTATAATTAAAATTTATCCTTATATAAGAAATGTAAGATTCTCTCTATTCTTAATAATTTGACATTAAAATTATACTCACTGGGGGAATTTGTTATTAAAATTCGTCATTATATGAGAAATTTAAGATTCACTCTATTCCTAATATTAAGATTCCTATTGGAATATCACAATATCACCTCCTGGAGGAATTTATAATTAAAACTTATCCTTATATAAGAAATGTAAGATTCTCTCTACTCCTAATATTAAGATTCCTACTGGAATATTACATTATATCTACTGGAGGAATTTATAAATAAAATTATACGATAAATGTAGGATTTACTATTCCTAGTCGATATTCCGAACACAAGAAAAATAGCAATGAATCATCTTTCTTTAAATTATTTTTGAAAATACTAAAAATCTTGAACCTTGCCATGCATTTTTCAACCCATTCACTTTATCCAAGTGAAAGAAGAGTTCTACACGAACAATAGCAGCCTTTATTTACTTTAAAAATTCCTAATTACCTTCTCCTTTGTAGCGCACCACAGAAAATTGAGGCCCTCTAAAGCATACCCTACTAAAAAAAGTTGATCGTAACTTTAATACTTCCATGAAGGCGGCACTTTGCAATCCTTTTTTGCACATTAGCGTCAGACACATATATCATGCGAGTATACATACACGAATAATAATAAAGAAACGTGTACCAAGGTAATCATAGAAACTAGAGCAATAAAATTACGCCACGTTTGGCCTTCTGGGCGCTCTCTCAACGTCCAAAAGTCGTTTTGTGTACTTTTCCAAGCGCAGAAACGTGCCGCAGAAGAGCTCAATAAATTCTAGACTTTTTTTTCTCCTTCCTTCTTTTACGAACAAAAGCATATTTGTTATGAAAAATCCGACCGGGCCATAAGAGGCGTATATATTTTAATATCTATGATACCCATTAAAAGTGTTTAATGGTTTTCTACTTTTATTTTTTTATAATAATGAGTGGTGTTTTTTCACTCTTTGTCCTTGTGGAATAAATGCACTCATGGAGGTAAAGAGGTTGTTAGATGATGAGTTCTTCACCTGAAATGTGGTAAAATTAATTCGTTATCCACCTTAAGGAACTTCAACTGATTGTTCTCGGGTGTTTTCAAAGGAAAGAAACGATTCAAAAATTTGGTTTTTCCGTCTCGTATTTTTAAAAAAATTAAAATTGAGAAACTCCTATAAATTGTGAAGAGTTAAGAAATTTAATGGCTGATGTAATTAATATTAAGCTATGGTTAAGCCTTTTATTTTTCTGAAAGCATGCTTAAGTTTTGGATCAAAATGTTCAGTTCATTTTTTTATTACAATGAGTGGTATTTTTTCACTCTTTTTCCTCGTGAAATAAATGCACCGATTGAGTAAAGAGGTTGTTAGAGGATGAGTTCTTGACTTGAAAAGTGTTAAAATAAAATCGTTAATCACGTGTTACCTTCTGATAAACATGTTTAATGGCGCGGGTATGGATTGTTTTTAACTGAAAGTAACGATTCGAAAGAGTGGTCCTTCGTGTTAACTAAAATTTTTTTCATTCCTGCCATGCTTATGAACCAGCTGGAGTGTTTTCCAGTGGCGTTGCGAGGGTGAGTGTAGCCTGGGTCATAATGAGATTTTTTTCGCCCTCCACTTCTTCATCAGTGGCTTAGCCTGTGTAAATGACGACCGGAATATGGTATTTTTTCGCCCCGTTATCGTATTTGACTTTAAAAAGTGACATAAATGTAACGTTTTTTCACTATGGTCAGTGGCGTAGCGAGTGTAAGTGGCGCCGGAAAAATAATGTTTTTTTTTTTTTTTTTACCCTAGTCGTCATCAGTGATTTGGCAAGCGTAAATGCAACCTGAGGCATGGTATTATTTTTACCATCCCTGATCATAGTTTGCTTTAAAAATGGCATAAACGCAGTAATATGTTTTGACTCCGTTGCGCCCCCTCAAATTGGTGCCTGGGACATCTATACCCCCTCCTTTCCCCCTGGTCGCTACGCCACTGGTGTTTCCCATTCAATGTACTTATATATTTTCAAAATACTACATGTTTTGCTCAGTGGCGTAGAGAGGATAAATGGTGCCACGGGCATAATATGATTATTTTGCCTCCAGTCGTCATCAGTGGTTTAGCAAGGGTAAATAGGATCCGAGGAATGATACTATTTTTTCGATTCGTCGTCACATTTGACATTAAATATCGGCATACACGTACTAACGTTTTGTCTCTATGACGCCCCCAAGTCGGGTCCAAGGAGGCTATATCCCCCTTGCCCCCCTGTAACTAAGCCACTGGTTTTGAGTTCAACTTCACAGTATAGTAATTGAATAGGATTGGAACTGAGTATGCATTTTTGATCTCTCCCCTTTGACCGAGCGGGTCCAAAATATGAAATAGATCTACAATTTTGGTGTTAGGTCCACTCATCGAATTTCATTAACGAGCTTGAAGAGCTTTTTTAGTTCTCGCGTCTACTTAAAAAGAACAGAAAAACAAATAGACAGTATACTTTTTTTGGTGGATTTAGTCCAAAAGTAGGCATATACAGTCAAACCCCGGTATAGCGAATCCTCGGTTATAAGGAACTTTTCAAATGATTCCATGTGAACTCCTATGTAACTAATGCATATTCAAACGCTTTTAATGAACTTCTAAAGCAAGAAATTCGAATATAGCGAAAATTCCATTTCTCCTTTCTGACAGCCCTGTCTCTCCGAATCATCTGCTTTTCTCATTCAGAGGGGAACTTATTTCCATCAGCTGGACCACACAATCCGCACTTAATTAGCTCACCTGTCCAGGAATGGCGTTAGAGTTTGCCCGACAAGGGGCACGACCTGCTGTACGGGGGGATGAGTGTAATGAAATTGGCCTCAAATTTTCTCCAGATTATTATTTATCAACTAAAGTTGAATACCCCGTACAAATATTTTCCCCGACGGGATACAAAATTTTTCCCCGATGGGGGGCACAGCTTCCCCAACGGGGGGCCCTGCCTCTGGCGCCACCCTTGCACCTGTCACCGGGTATCACAACCTGAAGAGAAAACCATATTAACTGCGACCACCCTGTGATGGCCATTTCTTATCCATCACCCAGTATGACAATCGGTGGGTCGACAAAGGAACGGTTATCACGCAGCCGCAATACAGAGGGAAAGCGCGTCTGCTTCCCTTTTATCTGAAAAAATTGTTAAGAGATCAAGTACATATGTCATAACACATTCTTTCACTTTCTATTTGAGTTGTTGATATCGCGTAGATTTAAAATGGGTAGTGTTAATGAACGGAAAGCTTTTCCCATCGAGGATAAAGTGAAAATTATTAAGAGAATAGAGAAGGACGAGAGTCAATTTGATGTTTGCAGAAAATTTTCTCTTTCTAAATCTACAATTGGGACCCTTTGGAAAAGTCGTAGCGCTCTAATTTCAGCCTACGAGAAAAACCTAAATGGTACCAAGAAGTTGCGAAACGGAAATACTTAATAATAATTAATTTCATTCTTTAATTTTTAGAAACAGGAATTAACTTTAATTTATTTATAGCTATTAAATAATTGTAATTTAGTATAATTAATTTATTCAACACAAAAATGTATTAAGGATTATAGCGATTTTTTTTGTATCCTGTACATGAAAAATTGGATGTAGCGAACCCTCGGCTATAGCGAACTTCTGGATCAGTCCGTTGAGGGTTCGTTATAACGGGGTTTGACTCTATCTATGTTTTTGTTGCAAAATTTATATATTAAAATTCACCCATCTCACTTGCTGAGTTTTTGAACAATCCCTTTCACATGCATGCGAACAGACATACCGACAGTCAGTCTGATGATGGATTTGGTCCAAATGATACATATCTACAATTCTGGTGATCAAACTAAATGCCAAATTTCATCCGTCTAGCATGCTGCGTAGTTGAGTTATCGCGTCCGTTTGCACACTGACAGAGAGATAGGCAGATTTCCCGCTGACGAATTTTATTGGTTGACATCTAAACATTTTTGATGTAAAGACCGCGTTTACCAAATTTAAATCCTCTAGATTGTTATGTTTTCAACAATCACATTCACAGACCGACAAATAAATATAATTTCAAAATAGTGTTTTTCGGACTCAAGGATGCCTAAAACGTGTGGATACATCAAAATCTCGAAGTCAGAGTTTTTGATTATTACAATACTTTTTCTTTGTAAATACGTCTTATACGAGTAAATAAACAGATTGAGGAATTCGTATGACGTGCGAAGAGTTAAAAGAATTTATTGGCCGATGTATTTAATATTAAGATAAAACTGAACTATTTTTTTCAAAGCTTGTTTTAATTTAGATCATGATTTTTGGCTATTTATATTGTTGCAAACCTGTAATGTTACTTCTCAGCCATCTTAGTCGTATTGTTGGAAAGAGACATTTACAGAGATTTTATTAATTGTCGGTGGAAGTGCCAGCCAATGACACCCCTACCTTGGCGACCATTTGGAGACTTGGACGACAAAATGAAGGATGCCGAAAATGCTCGAATTTTCGCTCTATTTCTACTAGGATAGGAGTTATCAAGGACCTTCGAGAGAAATCTGTGTGACGTCACATCCTGTCAGAAACTGTAAATACCGAGAGCTCATCGAGTGAACCAATCTCTTTGGAGTTTTGTTCCCATTGGGAGTTGGTCAGCTATTAGACGCTGAGCGCTTTTGTTCGTGCCTACTGGTGTTATCATTAATGATTTGCTGCTTGTTCGTGCTGCTAATTTGTACAGGAACTGTTCTTCTTGTTTCCTGTGCTTCGTGTTTTCCGGAATATTCGTGAATAAAGAGTCGTTCTCCATTATCCTGCTTGTTGAAATGTTTTCACCGTACACTCTCCTGACCATTTTCGTAACAATATGTAAAATTAACATTTTGTACATTAATAAATTTTTAAACTTTTAAAACATCTATTTTTTAAATCAGAAATCTCAAGGAATTCTCTTTTTATGCGAAATATATGTAAAAATTCAGTTGCCATCATTATATATACAGTACTCTCTCCGATTCTCAGTAATCCGGCAGGTATCAGACCAGAGGACTACCGGATTTAAAAAACGCATTTTTATAGAGAAACCTACGTAAACCTTTACTGCACAAAATACTACAAAATCTACTAATTTCTGCAGAAAATTTTACTGTAAATAATAAATACTACAAAATATAATCAAAATATTATTATTTTCAACGCATAAAGAACACTGAAATCTGCATGCAGTGACTTGTTCTCTCTTTAAAGCAACACACTCGCCCTTCTGAAAACGGAACGCTGGAATATGAGAAGTAATTAGTAATTAATTTTACTTTTATGCTTTAGCGTTCATAAATATATCCTTTATCACTAAAATCAATAATATTTGAAGAATATTACACATCTAAATATTAAATATTCCCCATTTCAGAAACACTTAAGAGTACAAGGATTAGATACCATGAAACTCAACGCTTAAATTGTCAATAAATGAGCAAGATGATGAGTGTGGATGCATGTTAAAAGTAGGTCTCAAAGTCGATACCTGGTTGTAATTTCCGGTAGAAAATTACAACCAGGACAATAACAATAAGGAACTAATTTGTGTAGGGTACGCCAAAACAGGATGTATTTTGCGAGCACAAGGCACAAGTGGCGTGGCGAGGGTGAATGGAAACCTGAGTGAAATACTTATTTTTCGCCCGCTCCAGTCTCATTCGTGGACTTTTTCCTATAAAAACGCACGTGTTCAAAAATATCCATTTATTGTCTTCTCGAAACCCACATAGAGTAGCGTCTGGGACACCTATACGCCCCTTTACTTACCCCTCGCTACGCCACTGCTCAGCATCGCTGTTATTGATGTACAATAAGCTGCGTTTACCTTGGGGCAATCGCTGTTCGCAGTAAGAAACCACGTGACTCCATGAACGTCACCATTTGGCCATCTGCTGCCGAGGTCACAGGCATGCGCAGACCTTCGGGACAATGGACTGTAAGAATATGGATGAGACAACGTCTAGCCGCTGTTCTTTTTTGTCTTTCATACGCATACGAGTTTGTACACGTCATATTGTCGACTAGTGACGTAATCTTGATGGAGTCATGTGGTTTTCTATTATGGCTGCGATTGTCTCAGTGTAGACACAGCTTTATTGTCGAGTCTGAAGACATCATTAACTATTTTCTTATTGGTGGACCAGAACCTGTAACAGCAGATATATTTTTTCTGCATAAGGGCTGGTGCAGCTCTCATGCCACTAAGCCATTAGATTTTCACTCACCTCATGTGAACTAATCTATGTGATCTTTCACAACCATGTAGACAGTCTTACTGTCCTACCCCTTTATATTACCGAAAGTATTTTAAATAAGTTTATTACTGGTGAGTAAAGAAGATAAGCAACCCCAAAGGTTTATTTTTAAATTGTTTGACATTTTTCTCTTTTTTCTGCGAAATCCCGATTTAAGAGGATATGTAAGATTTCGTCTTGCCCTTAATCTAAAGTTTAATTACGCTTAAACATTTTGTGGCCCAAGACAGTCAATACCGATCCTGTTTTTTGGATAAATCGAAATTTTTTCGTGATACCAATAGCTTTGAATTGATTCCATTTTACATCTGTTAGCAATAAATCATTTGGAAACTATTCTGTATTGTTTAACTGGGAGTAATGATAGATAATTTATCTTTATTTACACTGTCAACTTGAATTGCCACCGATCCTTTGATTCCAGATCCCTCCCCCGACACACAAGGTCCCAGACGCAAAACAGTGAATCCCGGTCCGCCTAAATTGGAACTTCAAAGGTATTCTTCGTAAAAGGCCGACCAAATAAAAGCATATAACGATCAGTCTTTTCAAAACAAAATCCGAAGTTATACTTAAAACTGTTACGCACTTCGAAAACGAAAAACGGAAAAAACAGCGTTTCTGTTTATTGCAGACAACTAACTGATGCGGAAACAACTCGATTCCTGTGAAACAAAACTCTCCAAGCGTAGGTATCTCTTTTCGAAGGAAAACAACAACAAACCGATTCTTACATATGCAAATAAACACTCCGTCTTCTGAAAAATATTCCTACAAACATAACGCTCTTCCAATCCATAGGTCGAGGGGAGGGGGCGCCAAGCAATCGATAAAAAAGAATCTTTCAACCATACCCCTCTCAAAAAGAATCCCGTCCCTCGTTAGAAAACACGCATCTTTTTTTGTTCCGTCTTTTTCCTATATTTTCTTTAATGTCGCCGAAATCCCTTACTTGGTGAACAAGCGACCCGTACGACGATTCCGAAGGAGGGAGGGTCGTCGAATAAGAAGAATCTCAGACGATAAAGGCAACATTGATTGGAGGCACAGAACAAGTCACACCAAACAACTTTGAATAAGACATATAAATATACCGACACGAGGCTGGAAGGGGGGAGGCGGAGGAAGGGAGAGAGAAAAAATCCTTTTCTTTTGAAATGCCGGAAAAATTCAGATATTGGAAATAACTCGGTTCACCTCGAGGGCTAGAATATTATCGAACAAGGTTCGGTCGAACGCTCCTCCATCCCCCACTTCCGTCAAAGAGGCTTTGAGCAGGGGTGGGGGGGGGGTCGAGAAGGATTGTGGAGGCTCCGACACCTGAGTTTGAGCCGCCTCATTAAGGACAACAATAACGAGGGTGGGAGAGCAAACAAATCATTATTCTACTTCCACCCCCGACGACGCTCTCCCCCTGATTGTTGCTATGCCAACAAATCTGGAATGTGTCACACCCCCGTAGTGTCAGCATTTCTGCTCGTCTCACTTTCCTTTACGGTCGTGCTGTTTTGTCTTTCTCTTTCTTTTTCTTCCTTCCACCATGCGTCTTACTTTTTTCTTGGATCAGCGTTTTCCAAGAGGGCCGATATGGAAACCGTTTGCGGTTGGTTGGATCCGACCCTTCATAATTTCTTCTCTTCGAAGGGGGAGGGAGATTGTGCGCCCCGGACTCTTTCCCGGCGAGATCCTGGAACTAATTTGCATGAATCGTCCGGCAGGGTGTACTCTGACCATTAATAGAACTTACTGTGTTTTGAGAAATAGAAAACTATATCATAAATATTCTAAGAAATATTCTATTCTTAGAACTTATGCGAGGTTTCTGAGAATTGTCAGACTACAAAAGTATGTAAGAAAATAAATAGGAACAGTGACGTTCTTTCGATGTCACGTATTACTAACATTGTTCCTAAAGGTTTGTTTCACAACATTGTTATTCCCAGAATCCTATAGATGGCTCCGGTGTGACCTGATGAAGATTGCATTGCATGAGAAAACTTCAATCGGTTGACACGTCCTCCAGATTTAACTCCTTTGGATTTTATCATGTCGGGTTTTGTGAAAGTTTGCAAGAACTGAAGCAGCTTCTTTCGCAGCTGCTATTCAATCCTTATCTTCTTAGACGGTTGCAAATACATGGTGTGAAATTGAATATCGCTTGAATATACTAGGCCCAACCACGGTATCGTACATCAAAATTTATTAACGTTTGTAATTCTATCATAAATTAGTAAGAACATTTTGTTTCGGTACTTACTAGTTTTTGTTTTACATGGTTTTGTAATGTGTCAAATAATTATCTGACATTCTGCATTTTCAAGTACCCAATTACCCTGTTCCTGCATGGAGGACATGGATCGGCCAGCAGAGTTGTGCTCAGGGCCCATTTGTAGAAAGGTGCTTTAAACAAAGGAAAAATAAGTGTGGTAAAAACTCCAAGAACAAAACTTAGAAATTATATTTTCAGGAGGGAAAAAACTATTCAAAGGGGTTTTTTTAAATTATTTATTTAAAATTCCATTATCTTTTCTGTTCTGTTTGTAGCATTCTAACTGAATTTGTTGAAATATCTGTTCGGCATATAATTTGAATCAGAACTAAAAATTTGATAAAATCTCACAAAAAGTTGCATGGCATTGAGTTTAATTTCAATAGAAAGATTACTTTTCACATTGTACACACAAATGTGTTTAAAATGCATAAAAGAGTTCGAAAATTTTAAAAACATATCAATATTTTGCTTACCATAATTCATTAAAAAATTTAATTCATAAAAATATTTTTTTCTGGTATTAAACCACGAAATTTCCCAGCTTTTATATCATATTTATTTTTTCTTCGCCCTTCCCTCTCGTAAAGAGGAAAGTAACATTGTCACCTCTAGTGACCTTGACCGAAAATTGGGATAATTAAAGAATATTCTAATGAGACTAAATATCGTATGTTACTTAAATTAATATCATTGAAAAGGTAATAGGTTGCACTTTAAAATGATATAAAATTCCTGTTCGTGCGATAATTCTTTCGGAAGTTATTGGCGAAAAAGTGGCCGAGTACGCCGCAATGTTACTTAAATAATCAAATAAAAAATGGCTCCGAGGTACACATCTTCAGCATTCAAAATATATATGAGCTAAATTCGGTAACTCTAGGTCCAAGGATCTGTCATGGAGATCGCCAACAGACACACAGGCATTCATCTTTATTAATATAACGATGATGGATTTATCTTTAAGGCGTTCATTTGTATATTTCCGATTAACTTATACTACATGCAGAATGAGAGTTGTATAGGTTGATTTTTTTAGTACTGGCAACTATTGAAATTTTAGCTACATTTACTTCATTTTTTGAATTTTAGTTACAGCATGCTTTATACGCCTTGAGTGTAGCCAATAGCGTTAAGTTAATCGGATTCTCGGAACATGGAATCTTTTGGGTACTGTAACGTCACTACTGATGGCCACGGTTTATGTCTGAGCGAGATTAGGGAAAGTGTAGACAAATTGTTGTCTTTCAGAAATTTATTTACAGCTCAATCACATTATTAAAAACCACAATATTCCTTAATCCTGACTAATATAGCTGTATACACAAGGAATTATATGGAGAACACTCGAGGGGAGGTAATGCACTCTGGGCGAAAAAATCAAGATCAATGTTCGTCCGTAACAAGACCTGGTTTGAAACAGTTCAAGATGAACTTCCGCGAGATCACTCCCGAGGTCCGGGTCTGTCCGCAAAATACCAAAACGCAATCCTTCTTGGGAGAAATGCAAGTCCGGATCCGAAAATCCTCACGAGTCTACTATCGTTCCTGTCCCCAGAGAAGCAAAAATCGATCTCCTCCTCAAAACGCAAGCCCACCTTTTTATCTAACGCTAAAGGTCTGGTCATCAGTCAAATGGCATTTCATTTCACAAAGCTTCAAAAGTCGCCGACCAGCATTCATCCTGGGCTATTGCCACTACCACAAAGGCTGATTTGGCGCCCTAGTCTGTCAAAAGTTCACCTTTTGTATTCTCCTAAGAATACTGCACTGTACACTCCCAGACACGTTGGAGACTCTGTCAATCAACACCTGCTTTAGATAACATCTGCAGCGGGGATGGTTTCCGTGACCAAGTGAGGCATTGTTCTCCCCCCGACATATTGCCCTGTCAAACAGTCAGATAACACCTGAAATCCTGGAATGGTCACTGTTAGTAGGTGATTTCGCCACAGTACACATGGCACTGCCTAATCTCTGGATAGTAGGAAGCGAGCGATCCATTTCCTGAAGAACATATCCAACTGTTCATAATCGGATCCCACAGAGCAGGTCCTCCATTTTAGAGATTAGGTCGAGGCCGCAGGTACTTAAATCCGAAAGTACTGAGTCGAAGGCACCGGTCCTGTACCTTGGGCTAACTTACGAAACGTGGAGTTCTGATCTGTTTCCACTAACGTAGACTCAATCTTCAAATACTGGTGGATGACCAGACCGAGGGATTCCTGACATATTCTCGCGTTCTTCTCTTAAGGCTCTTTACTCACCTCACTACAATTCGTCAAGGCAATGCAGAAGAATCCTCTTACAGTCCTTGCTGTACATTGCTATCTCTAGCACTTTCAGTTTTTACCAGTTCTGCTCTTGCTTTGAAAACATTGCGATTGTATTCTACGACTTCTCGTTCACAACTGCTCTGTTCCTGTTATCGCTGCGCATGTGCATGGGCAAGGAAGGGCGAGTTCATTTGCTATAAGGGAGGGTAGGCATTTAACTTACCTGTGATATACGTAAACGATATTCCCTGGCTCCGTTTCACGGCGTCGTTTCAGCATTGTTGCCATTATCAAAAAATCAGCCCTTGTAGTTAGCATTTATGAGATTCCTCAGTATAAAGAAGAATTATATAGTTGGAGATTAAATGTTTTAGTGAAGCGATTTTATTAATGAATACATTACGAGTAAATGTATCTACAATAATTGCCCGAGCATCCGGAAAGACTATATTTACGGTTCTGCCTTTAATTTCTAGGGCTTTTATTTAATTTCCTTGAAGTTTTAATCGATATTTTTGTAATCGAATTTTCGCACTTCCTGACACTCCAGTTTTGAAATATTTCAATGTTTTAATATTTTCAGAAATTAATTATCGACTGATTTTAAGATAAATTTTGATTCCATATGAAGGCCGTCGTTTAATAGTGAATTCAAAGAAAATTCATTACAAGAATCATGATAATTATAATGATGAATTGGGAACTATATTAAATAATAAAGAGTAGAAAATAATTATTTATAAAAATAAAATTCTTTAAAAAAGCTTCTTTTATTAATGTACTAGAATGTAAATTTTTTTTCTAAAAATTTGGCAAATTACAACAAAAATCATAAAAGAGTGAGGTGCTGAAAAAGTACAATAAGGAAATTAAGCCACGATGAATACGATAAGAAAGAAAATTTTGGAACATTCATAAAAAATGAAAATATATTATTGATGTGACTAAAATTCCAATTTATTTAGAATATTTCTGCAACCTTCTCATGCTTTTATGATCTTGTTTTGACTTCCACATTGTTGATTTTAAAGAAATTTCTTTTCTACTCTTCAGTGCACTAATAAAAAATATCCTTTAAAAATTTCCATTTTTAATTAATAATTATTTTACGCAACTTTAAACAGTTGGCCATCTATAAAACGTATTCTGTGTTAAAAAAAATTCTCAGCAAAAATCAAATTACAATACTGTTACCATTATTTACCGTCTAATATTTGCTTACTTATCCAAGGCGTCTTTTCATGGTTGCTTTTTCGTTTCAGCGTCATCCCTCCAAAACAATTCTGCGCTCACTTAGCCCTGCCCGTAATTAGTTTCCAAATGAGTCATTTAACTGCGTCGACCTCCTCACACAATCCAATCACACAGCCCGAAGTGTATGAAAGAGGTGATTCATTAACTGATGTACACAATTAAAAGCCCGGATGCGATCCGGCACCCGACACAAATTTAAAAGCCGGACTCACTTAAAGCGCCAGTCAAAATAAAGCACGATCCTGTCCTCCCCCTGCGCAAGGGGGTAGGGAGCTGCCTCGTAAATTTGGAAGGGGGGACAGGGAGACTTCTCCAGGGGAAGGCAAAAGGAAGCTGAAAGTATAAATAAAATAAATAGAAAAAAAGAAGGCTCTTCCCCCTCCTTGCCTCATCCATATGTATAAACTTCACTGCAAATAGTCGCACAACATCTGTGGCTGAATTTCAATGACTTTGCCAGAAAGCCAGCCGGGGCGCAGGCCACAATTGTCTTTTTTTTTTTTTTTGAAGTCGTTCGGGCCCCTCAACAAATACTTCGAACGTCCAGTGGATTGGATATGATTTTTCCCTATCCCTTAAAATTTTTATCTTTTGTTATTCTTATTATAAAGTTATTTTTTTAAAAAGCCGAAGAGGAGGTCTACTAGATTGGAAATAAGCTTTCCATCCTGGTATAGCTGGCATTTTTTTTTCAGGGAGCTTTATTAAGATCGCCACACTTTTTGACAGGTCAACAATAAATTCCAAGAAGAGGGGGAAGAATGAATGAAAGGGGAAAAGAGGGGAATAACCGACGGGTGAAAAAAAAAGTAAATTTTGGTCTCTGATCTGCTTTCAGAAAATGTATACTCGAGCAGCCTCCGAAAAGCTTGACAAATGATGCAACTGAATCTGTAATGCAGAGTTTTTTTTTTCTGGCGCTTCTTTGAAAAAGCTTTTAAACCCATATTAGACCATAATCCGGCCTAATAATTGCTTAGGATTCATGGGGGCCTGTCGACACCAGTGTTGAAATTTTGATAAGTGAAACGCTATGAAGTGGCTTTTGAATAAGAAAGGTCGCTTTTCGACTTGGTGGAGAGATTTGAGTGAGTAGTGCTTTTATGCAGCGGTTTGTAAATTTTTATTGATGGACTAACTGGGATTTTTTACAATAAGGGTTTATTATTTCATCTTTTCCGTTAAAAGTAGATTAATGGGATAAAAAAAGGCTATAATCTTGGATCTAGCAAACACTACTTTTGTTTTCTATAAAAGGGAGCTATCGAAGCACATAACTAAGTGGATGTTAAAGCGATGCATAAAACGTTTTTCTATTTGTTTGTGTATATAAACTGAAATTCGATGTACCTCCGAGTATTTTTAATATTAAAAAGAAATGCTTCTGAGGAGAAAAATAAACTGTGATAGAGATTATCATTTCGTTATTCATTGCATCAAATTAAATAATAAGGTAAATTTTTTTGTGAGCTTTTTGATGCTTATATATTTTTTGAGATTGTACATACGCAGGACATGTCTATTAATATGCGTTTATATCCGACAATGTTTAATGTTTGTTTCCAGTTTATTTAAAATAATTGTAATCAAGGCTTAACAAAAATAATTCCTTCAAAAACTGACTCTATCATTAATAATCAGCTAAATCACAAATTCCTTTTTTATTGATAGTAATTTATCATTTTGTATCTTGTATGGGAAAAATGTTCCGATGAAAATATTTTCTAATATTTAAGGAATTATTTGTAGTATACAAATGTTTTATAGATGTTTAACAATGAGTCTTCTATATAGTTTGAGTTCTATGTCGCAATAACCATTTTCAAACAGCAGGCTTTGACGTAAAACTTGACATTTTTGAAAGAAATGCGCATGAAATTATTCTGGCTCATTTCCTTTAATGTTTGAAAGCAAGGAATGGCAAACAATATTGAAAATATTGTATTAGGAATTACTACATTCACTTCCCTATTAACCTATTTACCTATCATTTTTAACTACTACAAAATGAATGACGAATTGAATTATGTAATAAACAAGGTATTGAAAGTGTAAACTACTGGAATACCAGAGAAAATGATGCCAAGTTAAATTTTCTGCATTTGTGAAATAAATGGAGTAATAGTTAATAATAAAATGTATTGTATCGTCGTCGTTCAAGCAAAAGTCAGTAAGTCCACAAAAAAATTTTGAAGGACTACTGTAGTCGATTATAATTTCCAATTAATTACTTCGCGTTGTAAACCTGTCGTCGAAACATTAGTAAAACAACCGTAAGAGCTAGAAGTCTATAAAATAATTTTTACTTTTTATCATAACGACTCAGAATTATTTAAGTTTAAATTGACTATATCTGAAGTCTATCGTTTTGGACTTAGTGACTCTTGCTTGAACGACGACGATATATGCTGTAGCTCTTTTTTTTTAAATGTACAATATAGATTCATGCAACATCATGTACAATACTGCATCATGTATCACGTAATAAAGAAGATACCAGGTTCAAAAGACACCCCCAAACTAAAGTGGGACAGTAATTCTAGTGGAGTTATTTCAAGTGTTAGAACTTTGAGATTTCTCTGGATATGGACGAATATGTCAGGAGAAATCTTCTATAAAGCTGTTCAAGGCAGTATGCTTTTGAGTGAAGCAGAAGGGGCAAAACAAGTACCGTTGTGTCATGGATTCCTACAAACAGGTTCAGGTCGTAGTAATCCAATTTTTGTAGGTAGAAGGTGTTAACTGTCAGTTCTCAAGATCTTACGTTGAAGGCCTTGAAAATTACAACACGTTCAGACAAAGGACACAAACATCATCTAACGAACAACGAAAAAACGGCAGTGGCTTCGCTGTGCGAATTTTTAGTGTCTAGAAGTGTGGAGCACTAATAGTATCTGTAAGAATTAACTTAAACTGAGTCATTAGTCATCTTTACCCCGCTCGTCAACTTGTCCCGATCTCCCCTATTTTTCCAAAGAGTGATTTCTATCAAAAGAAAACGAATACTCAATAAACTAGACATGTTTCTGTTGAGGCAAAATAGAAACCCATAAAAAGCCCATGAAAGAAAGCGATGGAAAACATATCGAGGAAGCGACGGCGATTTTTTAGTGGAACCGAGGTGGGGCCAATGGGAAAAAAAAGAATATATCTCTCTCTTAGTTGGCTATGCCCCAAACCAGGCCTGGAAGGAATGTAGCTCCAGGCACCTCTAAATTCAAAAGGAGAAAGGGTTGCTTTCCCTCTCTCGATTCATCGCTCAGCTGTGCGCAGAAGGTGATTTGCGATGCTTTCGATGGCTACTTGCTTTGCAGCCCTAACCTATGTCTCTTTTAGTTGTTGATTCATTTTCTGTCTTCTTTTCACTTTTTTATCACTTTTTTCCATTTTCATTGATCATCGAACTTTCAGATGGGAAAAATAAGCAAATAAAAATAAATACAAAAATACAAACTTTTAAAATAATTTCAGGGGCTTCTGCAGACCTAATGGATGATCCGCCACTGGAGACATGCGAGTTCAACTGATTATGCCACGACTAGGTCCATCACACTCAGTCATTACTGTAAAAATCATTACACCGTCTCAGAGCTGCACTTCGTGGCATACACTCAGTACTATACACATTTGACAGTAAATGTCGGTTCCAGTTACACCTTCAGTCGAAAAAAATTAAATCACGACTGGCTGAGCCTGTTTGGAGGAATTCATGACACGAGGTTTCTTGTTTTGTTGTTTATGCTTACCAAATATACATAAATAAAAATAAGATTTATACAAACCCAATATTATCATGCATAGCTTGTATATATAACACCACTTCATGTCCCCGTATCTAGAATCATTATGATTCTTTGTAATCGGTTTAGATGGACATGAAGTGGAAGCATACCAAAAAAAAAATTGTAAAGCAATTTATCAACCTAAAGAAAAAGAAAAATCTCGAAATAAATTTAAAAAGTAAAATACGAAAACTTAAATAATAACAGAAGTATCCATGGTAGGACTAGAAGAGTCTCTATCAGTAGAAGAGTCCTTGGTATCACTAGAAAGGCTTTCTGTCTTGAATATACTTTTTAGAGCCTTGGCCATGATTGTATTATTATGCTTATATTATAATTCCATATTCAAACTTGGATGTTGATGTTTATGCATAGTATATAGAACTACATTCATTATGTGATCGTCATCGCTGCAACAAAACAATATTTAGATGCAAAAAAAAAAGAATTTATTTTCATCAAATGATTGCATATGGCAATTTTATGAGCTCTTGCGATGCAACCCTTTCATTCCAAATCCTTCTCTTATATTATTTAGGTTCAATCAATTGTTGGGCAGTGATTCTTAATCCTTTCGGCCCTAATGGGCATATACGTCCCGGAGATTAGACTTCCCTATTGGTAAATAAATCCCACTTTTACATGGGTTTTTATGTTTTCAGTGTTCTTAAGGAATTAGGGAATCAAATTATGATTAAAGAAACTTGGAAACACTTTCTGATTGCAAATGGGGGACTTGTGTTTTGAGCACGCACATTACTCAAGTTTCAATTAATCTTTTTTTAAAAATTTTACAGTAATTATAACTATATTTATGCCGTACTTAGTGTAAAATAGTTCTTATTAAGTAATAATTTAGTCTTTTTAATATCATATTTAAGAAAATTTGAAAAAATTCTTTTTGTGGGATATGTTGTCCCAACCGTATTTAATCGTAATTAATTTAATCGCATTTAATTTAATCGTATCGTATTTATAATTAATTTAATCGTATCGTATTAATTATTTATCGTATTAGTTATTAATTATTTATCGTATTAGTTATTAATTATTTATCTTATTAATTATTTATCGTATTAATTGTTATTATCATATTTATAATTAATTTAATCGCATCGTATTATTAATTGGATTTAATTTAATCGTCTCGTATTATTTATTGGATTTAATTTAATCGTATCGTATTATTAATTGTGTTTAATTTAATCGTATCGTATTTATTAATTTAATCGCATTTAACCCAATCGCATTTAATTTAATCGTATTTTCAGTGGGACAATATATCCCATCAGTGATCAAATTTCTACAAGATTATTGTTATTAACCTGTAAACTTGTTTCCCTTACATGCTAATCTTATGGCAGGAAAGATATTTTTTCAGTTGTTTTACTGGAATAGTCTCAGTCGACTGAACGATTGGGACATATTGTCCCAGGAGATTTCCAGGAAACGGGAAAAGTGAAAAAACTTTAAACTCATAGTATACTTCTTCTAGTATATCAACATTAAATTAAACTACTTGTCGTAGTTACATTTTAATCATGCAAAAGTCTGGTCGAAAGGGGTTAACATGCAGGCGTACGTAATTCTTAACCTATGAGTTAGATGGATAATATGCATGCTTTTTTTGTATACGCATACAACCCTTTTAATCAGCGATAAATTTTTACGTAATGCAAACGATTCCTCCTACGTCAGCATACATTTTCTCAGTTTATGGATGACCCCTTTTGGATTCTAGTCATCCCAGTGGTCAGTCTGTGATCTCCAGCATCCGTGGACGAAGTGCGGAAGGAGATGAGGGGGAAGGAGGTTGCGTAAAAGGAAGCGATCGCCGCTTGATGCCAACTCATGTTTAAGGATTTTCGCTTCAGCTCGTCTTGAATGATGAAAATGCCGTTTGGAAGGGGGGAGGGATATTCAAAGGGACGGACAGCCCCCTTTCGCAGACATACATATGCGATTTCGGGGAGAGTCGTAAAAAGGGTCTTTATGGGTGAGTCCCTCCAAGTGACTGAAAAGCGTTTTTCAGATTTTTAAGCAACGCATTCCTATACGGATCAAGGAGAGATGAGAATTTGAGTATTTTTTGTGAAAATAACTTTTTTTTTAACTCTCGGTTTATCTTTTGTCTTCTTTGTGAGGCACTGGCGCACTAATGGACTCAACAGAACCTCGGCTTCGTGATCAGAAATTCACGATTTCGAATCTTAGTTCATCGAAGATTTATTGAACTTGTGGGGATAGGTTACGTTAACCTTTAGATCACGGGTTAGACGAATCTCTAATATCCTCTGAAAATGGGGGGAGATTTTAGCACTGTGGCGGAGACTGTTATCACATCCTAGAAAAGAACGAGCTTTAAAAATTGGAATGCCATTTGCGTGATAGACATATGCAATAGTTGCAGTTCCCGTTCGCAGTCGCGACTGAATTTACCTGTTATACATTCAAAAATTTAAAAGACTTGCAAAATGTTAACGCTGGAAGAGAGATGTGCCTTCCCCTTTTTTTCAAGGGATTCGAAAATAAGATTTGACCCTATGAGTCAAACTGACTCTAAACATGAGTCAAATGGACCCAAAAGAAAACGACCAGAATCTCAAGGAAATCTCTCTTCTGGGAAAGAAGTTCTCACCAGAATTGTTTGCAACAAATTGGTTGAAACAATGCAGAAATCAAAGTGAATGTCATGTTTAATAGCATTTATTACGACCTATTCCTTCATGCCGCTACTTGCAAATGATTGTCTATTTTTTAATATAAATCTTTTTAAATAAAAGTTTACATAAAATTTATGTAAAAAGGTATTTTAATAAATAAATTTGTACTTGTTATGTTTTTGAATTCATGAAATATTTCAAATTTAAAATGAACTAATATTAGGACCAGAATGGGGAATGTTAGGAATGAATGTGGTTAAAACTAACTTCGCAAGTCAAACGTCATCTCGCTGGTGTGGTGCCCGCAACCCACGTCCACCGATTCACCCATAGGGTCTAGAGTCGGTGGACGTGGACGTGATGGAAGGGGAAGAGTCAAACCCAGTGCGGAGGAGCATTTATTTATCACTTATAAAATAGTTTACAAATAACACATCTTCCCATTCGGAAGGTATAAGATATCACACTACGTACAAGTAGCGGTAAACATGCAGCAAAATCCAAACAAACACAAAAGGGACCAACGGGTGCAACAAAACAATACAAATCAAATAACACAAATACAAAAATCACCCAAAAAATATAGCAACTTATTACAATAATTACTTACAAAAGCAAAATATCTAAGAATAACCGTGGTACAACAAAAGCCACTAAAATTCCATTTTAAAAAAATAAAAAAGGATTGATTTTCGGAAGGGATTGAAAGGAAACCACTGGTGTGGTGCGGAATCTTGGAGAGGGAGGAGCCAACCCAGGTGTCGTCCTTGTCATTTGAGTGCGGTTAAAAGTTAAGAAGTCCATTTCAAAATAGCCCTCGTATTGCCTCGAAACGGGACGTTAATAAAACTAAACTCAAAAAAACTGCTGGTAAGTTGATTTAGTTTTCTCGCCATGAACGCGTGTAAACATTGCGAAAATAGAAAAAAATATTTCTTCTTGCTATCCAGTGCACGTTTTTGTGTAAACCTATAGGTAAGTTCATTGTTTCAAACAATATCTTCTTACTTAAGCAAAATATTTAGTAATTTTGGCATAGGAAGCATGTTGTTAGTGTCATTATTTTTCATTCCATTATTAAAGTTTTGAAAATCTAAGAAATACGTGTTTTATTATTTGCAGGAAGTTATTAAAACACCTGGTATTTTGACACTTTCAGAATTTGAGTTATAAAGAGTTAAGCTGCAAAACAGTATATTTCTGTAGTAAAATTCTTCTGATGTCTTTATCTTTCAGAATTTAATGTGGACACCAATTCTCAGTTATTAACAAGCGTTCAAGTTATTTCTGGTTGAAATACGAGGAGATCTTAATGACGAAGAAATCTTTAAGTAAGTAAAGTAATGATAATGATATCTTTTTCTAATATCCCAATTATTTTTACGGGTCGTTACTGCTTGCTTTTATGAAATATCTTGTCATTTTTATTTTCACATACTTAATGCTCCAGTCTGTTTATGAAATATTATTTATACAGTATGCCAGCTAAAGTCCGTTGTCACCCCAATAATTTCTGAACGGAAAGAGCTATAGTCATAAAAGTGGGGTCTAGGTATAGTAAAGTTGTCATGCGCTACACAAGGAAACCACTTACAACGCCACCTGGCGGCAAAATACGGAGTTAACGTTCTTATCTCCAAAACGGTACGATATATGGGGAAAAAGTCAATTACAAAGTTATTCAGCATCATCGATTTAGTAAGAGAAGACACCTTCTGCACAGTAATGTTAAAAATAGAAGGCGTTAAATGCATATTTGTTTGGCTCGCAACTCCCAAAATTGTAACGCAGAAGAAAAGAGAAAAGGAAGGACGTAATATCCGATTTTCTAGAGGATTTGCCTTTGAGTGACCTCCGGAATGTATGGTTCTAACACGACGGTGCCCCTCCGCACAAGGTATCAAGTGTCCAACAGTACATTCGGGACACATTCCAGCAACAAGTCATCGGGTATTGTGGTTGCGTAGAATAGCCTCCACATTCACCTGACCTGAACCCATTGGACTTTTTTCTGTGGGGATGCATTAAACAGCGAGTGTATGCAACCTCTCCACCAACATTGCAGGAACTTCGAAACCGTATTACGGATGCTTGTCCCAGCGTGTCACGTGCCACGTTGTACAATGTGCAGCGGGAAGTGCAGTCCCGTCCAGATGTGTATTGTTGCTGAAGGACACCATTTTGAGCATGATGGATCGATGAACCTCATTTCCGGCAAGTGCAGTTTTGTTCAACGCGATCAAACAAATGTGCGTTTTGTGCTTTTCATTTGTATAGTTTTTGCGCGCAAGATGTTTTTTTGTAATAAATCGATGATGCTGAATAACTTTGTAATTGACTTTTTTCCCGTATTTCGTACCGTTTTTGAGATAAGAACGCTAACTCCGAATTTTGCCGCCAGGTGGCGCTGTAAAGTTTCCTTTCGTAGCGCATGGTAACTTTAATATACCTAGACCCCATTTTTATGACTATAGCTCTTGCCGTGCAGAAATTATTGGGGTGACAACGGACTTTCGAGGGCACACTGTATATAGTCAGTGGTAACTCAAGGTGAAAGCTACGAAATTTATCATTACACGAAGTATAATCGATATTTTTAAACACCAGTTATCAATATCCTGCATAATAAAACTCTACATATGAGATGTAAGATATTTAAATGCATAAAACTCTTTCTGTTGCTCCTAGGCGCCTTGAAACATTTATTACGTCATTCATCTATGATTCATTTGCATGTGTAGCTGTCTATACACACATAATATCAACTTGAGTGCTCATTTAATTCTTTTTGTAGCCTCGAAATTCATAGAAACATGTATTACGTCTTGCATCTATGATTCAGCCGCTCGTAGCTTTATGCATAATATTCTTAAGTTGTCACTGACATTCACATTCATATGTTATCTCTCCGGTTTAATTTAGTTGATCTTCATTTATGATTCAGACGCTCGTAGCTGTCTATACACTCGTAATATCAACTTGAGTTGTCACTTAATTCTTCCTGTAGCCTCGAAATTCATAGAAACATGTATTACGTCTTGCATCTATGATTCAGCCGCTTTTAGCTGTCTACAAATTATTCTTGATTTGCCACTGACATTCATATTCAGATGTGATTCTCCTGTTTAATTTAGTTGATCTACGATTCAAACGCTCGTACTTTCTGCATAATATTCTTGAGTTGTCACTGACATTCACATTCAGATGTGATTCTCCGGTTTAATTTAGTGGATCTTCATCTATGATTCAAACGCTCGTACTTT
>BGPR01001279.1:126844-154984 GCA_013235015.1 Araneus ventricosus | reverse complement strand
GGCATAACATTCTTGAGTTGTCACTGACATTCACATTCAGATGTGATATTTCCGGTTTAATTTAGTTGCATTGACGTCCTGTTTTGAAGCAAAACAAGGTCTATTTCGGGACTGGAACTGTTAGATTAGAAGAACGGTACCCTCTCTCCAAACTTCTAAGTCATACCAACGGAAGGACATGTGATCCTGGATGTCAAATTTAATAGGCACCAAGTCAACTTACGGCTCTAAGACGGTGGAAAGTATACTTACCACAAAATTAATTTTTTATTAGTCCATGGTAAGCTATTTTACGCAAGAGTTCTCAAATTTTGTCTAGTGGTGTATTCCTGATGACAATGCAAAATTTTTATTTTAATTAATATTTCGATTCTATACGAATTATGAATATGCATAATATTAAAAACTAAAAAGTAAAAAATAATAAAATTTAAAAAATTAATGTGGCTTTATTAGTGTACTAAAAAGTAGTAAAGAAATTGTTATCATAAATCTGTAAGTCAAAACAAAGATCTTGAAGTGTCGAAGACAATTGATAACGAAATTAAATCACAATGAACAGCGTAAGAAAGAAAATGACAGTTTTTTTCAAATTTTCTCTCGGGGCCTTGCGCATTTACGATTTTTGTTTTCACCTGCGAGCATGATATCTAGAGTAATTTTGATTGTCGAGTGATATGTTGAAAGGAAGGTAAAATCTCGTCCCAATTCTTAGATGTGTCTCCCAGCTCAAAAAGCTCGAAGGGATAAAATTCACGTTTCTCTATAACTCCCTTATGATTGAAGATAGAAAGATAATTCAAACTAGGCGAATCATCGCCTCATCATAACAAACAACGTTTGTACTAACAGTTTTCCGTTAGCTGTATATGCGTGAAAATTTGGGGATAAAAAGTGAGTATCAAGCCCTAACTTTAACTGCTTTATGACTAAAACTTGTAAAGCTTTTGTAAAATGTGGTTTCGTTTGAGATTTTATGGCGCAAGAGTCAGGATGTTGGCTATATTGCGCCAAATGCGTATTTATTTTGTACTAAATCAAAAATATATTTCTTTTTAAACAAAGACAGAGATTTCCTTTTTAACAAAGAAAGATTTCCTGAGAAGCTGAAATACAGCGTGATCATAAATTATTGGATCCATTTCAAAAATTAATAATAAAAAAGAACTAACAATGTTACAATTGCGTTTTTTTAAAATGCGAGAGCAAAAAAAAAAAAATTTCAGATAGGTGGCGTACCACTACGGCGTTCTAAATTTGCTACAGTGAGAGATTTCCATACCCAATGGCTACCGATCAGCAGAAGCCGATGCGCGTTTTCTGGTTTCCTTTCTTAGTTTTTCTTAAATATCTCGAGAACTACTCAGTTTTCGAATTACAATTGATTTAGCAAATTGAAGAGCGTGAAATTCCCTACAAATACATTATTTTATTTTTCTTCAGTCTTTAATAATTTTGCAGATAATGTCTCTCAAAAATGGGAGATGTCTAATAATTTACGCCCGCCTATACCACCGTAACGGCGTGTTACATATCCCGAAAAAAAACTTTTTTAAAATGCGCTCTTCATTAAAAAAAGTAGTTGTAGCATTATTGGTATTTTTTAAATTCATTTTTGAAGTGGGTCCAATAATTTATTACCACCCTGTATTAACAAAGTTACCTTGTTGAAAAGTTCTAATAATTTGCATTCTCTTCCATCCTCTATCATCATCATAGCTCCTCCCCTTGTAAAATTAGAGGAGGAAATGACAGAGAAATGGATAAATTTTATTTTAAATACATCTTGGGATAAAAGTAATCTACTTCCGGCTGTCGACATGAATTTTTTTTAATATTTTCATTTCATGGAAAATAATTATATTTTTAATATGAAAGTAATACAATATAGGTAGTAGTAGCTTTTCTGCCACTAAACCTTGCATACCAACGCAAAACATTGTCGTCTTTGCCCATGAAAATTCTGATAAAGAAAACCAATGTAGCTCGAGCAAGTTCACTCGACGGCAAACAGTTGTTTACTTTCTTGTTTGTGAGCGGAAGAATCCAAGAGTTTCCGCGGGGGAGCGGATGCGAGTGTCGCGTTTAATGTGGCTTGTCAATCCTCGGATCGATGTGGCCACGTGTTGTGAAATAACAGTTGCGGGCGCGCGTGATCCGCATCCCTTAGCATCCCCCCATCGATCCGCGATGAAAGCTATACACGATTGAGATGCTGTGTTAAGGTGTACGCGGTCGAGATTGCGGGGCATCGGGATGTTTGAGTCTGCAGTAGCGATTGCCATTATGGATGGCCGCATGGGTTACATTTTTAAATATTTGTAGCTGAAATGGATATGCTGATACACAAGCTGTGGTAACTATACGTATATATACGTGTGTGTGTGTGTAAAATAATAGAGAGACTGTGACCCATTTTTGATTAACATTTTGATCGTTTAAGGCGACCATGGACCTGCAAAATCAATTTTTTAAGTTTTCAACTAATTAATTTGAAATCTTGCAGGCATTAATAGGAGAACTATTTAAAACAACACGCAAAATTTCACTGTCATAAGTTTATTTATTTCTAAGTTATGGGGTATGAATGTAATTTGTAATGACAATTAATGGCCTTTATGATAAATGTTCCAGCCGCTCCAAAATTACTCGAAATTACTCTAATTTTTTATTAGTTACTCTAACCTTTTTTAATCCTTTATTTACTGAATTTACCTACTAGCAACTTTTTAATTTTGTTTTTTAATCATTAGATAATTTTTGTATGTAGAATAACCCTGGGAATGAGGAAAACACATTTTTAATTAATTAAAATTACTTAATTAATTTAATTAATAATTGAAAAATTTTACTTTCTGCCTTCAGCTGCCATTTACTGCTTGTTATTGAAACTCCATTCTCCGTGTTCTTGTGAATACCGTCAGGAAAAACGGCCATATTGCGAAGGTATGAACGTGATTAAAGCAGTACTTTAAAGTACCGTCAGTAGATAAAGGGTTAAACAAATATTGGGATTAATTTTTAAGTTTCAGAAAAGAAATTCGAAATGAATATTCATAATAACTCGGAAACTGTCGAGTTTGGGAAGAAAATATACCCAATATTTGATATGGAAGAAAATATTTACAGTTTAATAACAAAATAACATCGATACAATGCCAAAAATTCATCTCCATGTAGCTTTTTATACTTATATGAAATGTTATGAAATTTGAACAAAAGTTTTAACATATGGAGCATCTATCATAAAGGCCATTAATTGTGATTAAAAATTACATTTATATCAAAAACTCAGAAATGAATAAATAGATTTTGTTGAAATTTTGTGTGTTGTCTTATATAGTGCTCCTATTAATGCCTACAAAATTTCAAATTGATTAGCTGAAAATTTTAAGAAAGGATTTTGAAGATCCCTCGTGGCCTTAAAAGTTATTTATTAAAATATCTTGCGAACTGTATGTTAGCTCACAGCAAAATTACAGTTGAAAATAGAAAGAGCTTACAGATTCGATAATATTAATTGAGTCCGCTTGACAGATTTATGGTCTTCTCAAGTATGTGAAAATACTATTCAAAATTCTGATTCCGAGAACAGGTTGAATTTACGTTGACAGAAAGGGTCAAAATACTTATTTGTGAATGGCTCAGGAATGCAAACTCTGCAACTTAAAAGTTATTTTTTACACCACTTATTCGGAGAATGGGATGAATTTATGTTGACAGAACAGATCAGAACATTAATTTATGATTGGATCAGATATACAAGTTCTACTATTTTAAGACATTATTCATAATTCTAATTCAGAAAACCAGATTAATTTATGCTGACAGAAATAATTAAAATATCAAATTATGATGGTGTGAGGAATTCAAATATTATTATTGCGTTAGCTCAAAAATTAATATAGAAAAATTTTCAATCTATACAGTAAAACACCGTTTATACGTTTTTCAAGGTACTAACGTAAAGCGACGTATAAATGAAAAGACTTATAATCGAAATCTTACTAAACAACTTTGATTGCTTCAAATTAAATGCTACTAATGCAAATTCATTTAAAAGTCCTAATTTAACCCTTTATAAGGCAGTGGGAATTTACTTCCCATCAAATTCATCAATTTTTAAATGCAGTTTTTAAGATTGGCGTGAGTTCTCGCCAAATTTTTCGATGAAACAGAAACGTGGATGTTCCAATTTAATTATCTCAAACCATAACGAAGTGCCTTGACTTGGTAATTAATTACTAGTGAATAAAATTAATTAACGAAAAATAACGTCATCTAATAAGCTAAATGAATTATTTTCTTAAATTAATCTCAATACCCAAGTTATTTTATTATAAGACTAATAGAAAAAAAATGGCCTTATAAAGGGTCAAAAGTTTTTAAAGATAACAATAGCATAATACAACTTAGCATGGAAATCAATATTTCAATTTTAAAATTAAATATTTTTCATAAAAGTGAGAAAAATCATATCTTTATTGCATATCTTGTGTACTAATTGTACATGTCTTATGCAATTTATGTTTAATTAAAAAATCTTTAAGCGTCATCTGGCATGCTGGTTGCCTGTGAGTAATAAGTACAGCACTATGAACAGAATTAAGTTCGTCGAATGATTTTTCAAAATTCTTTTGACAAAAGAAATAAGTTCGAAGTTTTTCAATGGAGTCCATTGCGTCTTTAAAGGGATAATTTCTATGGAATAATGAAATAACTTCTTTATCATCTCTTAAATTAGCACCAGACAATTTGTCTTCTATTAATTCATCAATTGCAAATAATTTCGAAGTCATGATATCTTTATCACAGTTCACATACTAGAAAGGAGGGCATTTTCACATTTTAAAACGGGGAAAACGACGTATAAACGAAGCTTAGCGTCAAATAAACGAAGTATTTTATCATTACAATGAATACGAATGAATCAATGGAAAGACGTATGAATGTAAATGACGTATAAATGCAAACGATGTATAAGTGAGAAACCTGTAGACGGTGCTTTACGGCATATGTAACGATAGTCCGTGAGGGGAATTGTAGAGCATCTTGAAAAGAATAAGTCAGCCGTTGAACCGAAAAATGCTTCATTCCAATTTAGATTTTCTTAAATAAGATTATGTAGATTATTAAAATATAGATAAGCGTTGCAATAATTATATGTCTTTTGCCATGGCCATGAGGAAAAATCTTATACGCAAACCGCGCGTATTACCAGGAAAGAGTTACATGGTAAAAGAGAGCGTTACAAAAACGCTGCGAGGTTAAATGCTTTTAGGAAATGGGGGAAGTCCCGAATCGAGGCTCTAGAAATGTTGCGCCTTTCGAATCTCCAAGTTAAGGTATTATTGTTTTGTTTTTTTTTAAATATCTAAGATTGAACTAGAAGTTATTCGTTTTAATCAAATATTTAGCGGTGTTAAAAAGAATTATTTTAAAGATGATTAAAAATTCTAAATCATTAGACATGTATATATATATATACATGTGGGTAAGACAAAAAATGTGAACACTTTAGTATTTGCACATTTTTTCGAATATCTCGCGAAAAGCTGTATGAATTTTCTTTGAACTTCGACCATGTAAAAAAGAAGCTTGAACTCACATTTTACAGTGATGATTCGGTCACGAGGGCATTTAGGGGACCGACCAGAAATTGATGAAGAAGAAAATGATTTAAGACTCACCCCTTTTCTCAGAGCTGATAATGATTTGCAACTTTTATCAATGGGTCTGTTTGATGTGCGCAATATTTACATGCATTTTCATAAAAATAGCACGAATATTCGGGAAGGTTTTCTTAAAAGATTCTAAAATTTCTCCGAATGTTTTTTTTTTTTTTGCTTTTAACATGCAGAGTTCTCAACCACATTAACGAAACTTACAGAATACTCGACAACATGTTGGCTAGAGAAGTCTTGTATTAAACTTTGAAATAAATGCCATGAATATTAGAGGAAATCTGAACATTTGTACTAAATAATATTTTATCGCGCATGTGCGAGACGTGGCTTAGCTTTTCTTTCACGACTTCAAAGCCAGACATATAGGGCAACTTATATAAAAATTCATGTTAAAAAACTTTAAAATGCAGAAAGATATTGGCATTGCAACAAGGGGAATTTCAGTTGAATTCTAAGAGAAGCCAAATGATGAGTGTTCCTTCGCAAACTAATATTTTTTAAACTTGAATCTTCGAACATTAATATTGAATATGATGAAAATTGGATATCTTGAATACACATGTATACTTATAAATTAAATACATTATTTAAATTGCATTTTGACGTTAACTATTCGAACACTCACTTCAAAGAAAGTCCATCCAGCCTTTAGGGAGATATTTTTTAAAATGTGCAAATCTTAAAGTGTTCACATTTTTCTGTCACTCACCTATAAAAAATGAACATCAAATATATCTCTAATTTACATCCGTTTTCTCAATAAAAAATAACTTCGTTCCAATTGATTAAGTTGTTTTCACGAACTCGTAATCGTGACTCTTATTCATTGACAAATCCCTGAAAAACAACATTGATCTTCATGATTACTGCAAGCATATTACGTTAAGATAATTTATTACAGGGTTTTGCTAAATACGTTCAATAGGGGTTCAGCGCCAATAAATTCCACCAAGCCAGCTCATCTTTTTATATAATACTTTAAATTGTGCTTTTTTTTATTATTTATTTTAGTTCATAAAATTTTCATATGTGGACCAATTTTGATGACGTATTTTTCATTCCAACTGAGTAGTGGTGTAACTTAATGAATTCTAGTGATCTCTTACTCTGTATTTTAAGAAAATAATTGAAATTTGTTTTAAGAGGTAAATTTGAATTTAATTTAGGAATGTCAATTTGATGACAAATATTACAGGGCCTAAAGGTCTGTTAAGAAATTATTTTTTTTTTTTGTTAAAGTAAAGAATTTATATAGATAAAAGTGCCAGAGAATTGAACTGAAACAGGATTTCTTACACTACGGATATCGATATCAAACATCATTGCGTTAAAAAAGAAGTGTCGGGAAACTTTTTGCCGCCAGGTGTTTTCATCAAACTCACATCCGCATGTGTAAGCAATTTTAAAGATAAAGCATTTTCGTTAAAGATTGGCAAATCAGTGTATTCAATTCATTTTCTTTCATATATCTTAGACAACGAAAATCAACACTTTTCTGTTCGGTTATTTGATGAAAATATAGTGAAGCATATGGTTAAAATATGGTTATGGCTGTTATCATGTAACATATTGTGTTGCAGAATTCAATTTTAAACAAACATTAAAAATCAAAAAATAAATATAAAAAATTCTACAAATAATTCCATAAAAGTATGACACATAAACAAAAAGAATTTCGTAAAATTATGCGCTCCATCATTCCATCTTTTTTTTTTTTTTTTTTTTTTTCCTTTTAAAATTGTTGTAAGCTTTGAGGCACCATTTTCAAAACAACAACTAAAAAAAAGAGCAACACAAATAACACTCAAAAATGATTCATTCTCTCTCGCTCTCTCTTTCTCCTTTTCCCCCTTTTACGAAAAGTCAGTTTAAATATTTAACGTCATAATTAACCACCTATAAAACCAAAAGGAGATAACAAAATTAAATTTATCCCTTTTTACACACTCTTCTTCCTCCACCCCCTCTTCCATAATTCTCCTCCTCTCTCACCCCCTTCTAAAACCAAAATTTAATAATCTCTAACAACTAAGCCTTAATCCACGCCAAAAAGAGAAAGAAAACGAAAATAATAATAAAAAAATAAGTAAATAAAATACACACACACGCGCGCACGCAAAAAAAAGAAAGGAGTAAGAAAGGATTCATCACCAGCGAAAGAAAAATCGGGCACGTTAACTGGAGCAAATGAAGCTCGAGCTTTACACAGACGAGAATTTGGGAGGGGGTGGGGGTGACGAGTAGAGCCCGCCCCTCTGATCTCCCCCCTCCACTTCCACTGTGCATTCATTTGCATCGCTAATAGGTTCCGAGATCGATCATTTGATCGAAGCAGGTCTGCCTCCCCCACCCTTTGCGGTTTTAAGCCTGGACCGCGGACCTTCAAATATGGCCTCCGCTTCGCATAAATTATAGGTTCTGTAGTATTTCCTCCCCCTCTCCCTTCCACCCTTCCTGAATGCTTTATAGCCCCTTGCGATCGTTTGGCATTGTGTTGTTAGGACGGGGGATCGAGTTGATTGGAGGGACACGTTCGGCCTCCTCTCATTTTGGGCCGTCAGCAAATCTGCCACGTCAGCTGAGGTTTTTAAGTTTGTAAAGGGAAAGTTTAGCAGTTCAGAACGGTTTTATGCGCAGCTAGTTTAAATGTGGACTCTTTTTTTTTTTTAATTTCCAAGTGTGTATATTTTAAATATCACGCAGTGTAAATCTGGGAATTGGGTAATCCCAATAAATTCCCCCTTTAGTGAGTTGACGTTAATATAATTCTTGCGCACGTGCTAACACATACGCATATGTCTGATTAATTCCATGGCTTTTTGTTTCATTTAACTTCGTTGTTCTGTGCATTCATTACTTTGGAACTTTTTAACATGGTAATGTTCTTAGGCTGGCATATTTTCTGTTAATTGCGTGAAATAAAAATCATTACTTCAAGGAAAAACCAGCGGGAGTGACCTCCCGAAACTTTCTCGCATACGACCAGTAAAGTGGGATGGGTAAACACCCAGTAGGTAAATATTCATGGGGTATTTACCCAAGGCCTAGTTATTTTGAGAAAAAAATTGTGAATGGTGATTTACAATGAAACATATAAAATTCATGAAATCCTGAAACTTAATATTTTGCAAGAAGAATCGCGTATGTTCTCAATTTTTACGCGCGCTGAGGTACCACAACTTTATTTAACGTTTTTGAGTAAGAACTCTTACTACAGATATCACGCAAGATTTCACCATATCTTCCATCTGGAGAATGTCAGAACGAAGTTTCGATTCGGGTTGCCATAATTTCCGAAGCGCGCGTTTGCGGCTCGCTACAATTTCCTTCGTAGACCGCCAAGGTCAAACGCCAACCATACTAACTTAAGTAAAACAAGTATGCGATTATACAGACCTACAGACAGTAAACCCTTTGTCGGATTTCGCCCAAAATTTTATACGGACCTACATCCATGATGATAAAACTGTGTACCAAATTTTACCCATCTAGCTATTCAAATTTTCGAGTTATAGTGTTCGCATGACCGCGGACAGACAGACATGCAGATTTCCCCTAGACGGATTTTGTCCAAAATTTGATAGAAACCTACAAATTATGTGTAAAGATCACATACCAAATTTCATCCCCGTAGCTCTAATAGTTTTCGAGTTATCGTGTTCACAGACAGACATAATTCCCAAATTGTGTTTTTCGGACTCAGGGAGGTCTAAAACGTGGAGATTCGTCAAAATCTCGAGTTCGAATTTTTTGACGATTACAATACTTTCTCTTTGTATACTTCGTATACGAGAAAGTAAAAAGAATGAAAGAAAGAAACTAGAACTATAACGAGTTTCTATAAGACAGACAGACATTCGTTTATCTTCTTCTATAAATTGCGAGATATAAAATTCGTTAAGACCTACTCGTTCGAAATTTAAGGAGATTTTTTTAAAGTTATTATTCCCATATGCATGTAATAATATGCAATAAATCCTTTATATCCGCGCCTTTCAAATTATAATTACGATAACTTTCACTTCCTTAACTTGATCGGTGGAGCCCGATCAGCTTTGCGAGCCTTTTTAAAACGCCGTGGCAGCAGTTCCTTCTCTATTGCAGTTCAAACTATGCATGGATATTTCCCGTTTCGAAGTTATCAAAAGTTTAGCAGCTAATTTGGCGTTCGTAAACTTCGCGAACAGCATTTCCGGATAAGTGGTCATGAGCTGGAACCATCTAAAATATCATCTAAAATTATTAATCTAATCGTTTAAAAACTTTTTGAAGACCTAAATAAAAAATAAAACTTTTTTTATATTTTTGGAACAACAGCAACTCTCTTCGACGAT
Organism: Araneus ventricosus; assembly: GCA_013235015.1. NCBI lineage: Eukaryota > Metazoa > Arthropoda > Arachnida > Araneae > Araneidae > Araneus > Araneus ventricosus. Next base: position 144,963 of record BGPR01001279.1, on the reverse strand, counting down.
GCCTACACTACTATTACATGTATATACTTATATAAATTGAACAACCGAAGTTTCTCCCCTCAACTTTCTCGAATAGTTGCACAATATGTCGCATTTTGTGTTTAGCATCATCGCAGAATCGAGTATGTACTAAGGGCCTTTTATCTAGGGTTTTAATCTCAAGACCTCATGTAACATTCATTCATTTATCAAGTTCGTTGCGAGTGTTTTTGAGTTTTTGTGTTCATAATACAAATAGACAGACCGGCATGCAGTTAACTCGTTGACGGATTTGGCCTACAATTCTGTACAAATCTACAATTCTGGTGATAATCATCACCAGAATTCATCCATCTATCTCGATTCATTTTTAAGTTATTGTGTTCGCATGCTCACGGAGGGATAGATCGATTCGTCCAAAATTTATACAGATCTACAGTTTGGTTTGAAGACCGTACACCAAACCAATTACAAAATATATAAATTATTAGGTACTGTTTATTTATATCTTCACTATTTATTAAAACTGTTAAATATAATAAAAATAGGCTGTCACAGCGAAACGGCAGCTGGGATTGAGGGGCGTAGACTTACTTACCTTACTCAACTGTGACTTTCTGTGTCTAAAGTAGCTCTATGTGACTATTAACTCTATATTCTATAGTGACTATTAGTCTAGTGTGACTATGTGACTCTATCTATGTAAAATTCTTCGTGATTTTCATCAACTTTTCAAATCGACTGTGACTAAACCGTAATTCCAAATTCTAAAATTCTTTTTACAAACTTCAATGTCCACCTTTCTCTGTTAAATGAAACTAAAACCAACTCTTCATGTTATTTTGTTGCGAAGTTATAAGCGTCTAACTTTAGCAAGAAATTCGACGTAATTCAACAATTCCGGAGTAATATTTCGCGTGAACGTAAGATTGATGAATGAATTGCCTAATGTACTTGGATAGTCTGCGTGCGCGCGCATCAGTTGCTGTGACGTCATCAAAATTTTTCATGATTGAAACGAACTTTCAACTTTGATTTTGAACACGATTTCGAACTTTGCAGCTCGACTGTCATTAAATCGTTATTCGAAATTCTAAAATTCTTTTTGCAATCTTCAATGTCCACCTTTCTCTGTTAAATGAAACTAAAACCAACTTTCTTTGTTATTTGGTTGCGGCGCTATAAACGTTTAACTTGAGCGCGAAAAGCGTCATAATTTTTTTCTTTCCCGACACACCATTAGACCACTATGGAGAGACATAAGTCTAAGTCAAAATATCTTTACTGTAATTTTTTATTTAAAAATTGTTGTTCTGTGCACTTATTTTTAGACCCACATTTATTTATTTAATTTTTTTTTATTTTGTTGGGTTGAAGCGAGTGAACTATTTCTTTTCACGCGCATGAATAACAGAGTGACTACGCCCTACCAGCTTCTTCCAAGACCGCCGAGAGGGGGGGAAGAGGGGAATAATCCCCGGCCCCAAGAGGGCCCATCGGTCCGGTATAAGGAAAAATATGTTTTCTTATTTTCAAGGTATTTTATTTTTATCCATGACAAGTGGGGCCCAGCATGAATTGAACTATATTCTTACATTTATTTCCTCTGAATATGAAACTCACACATCCACATTGTATTAATCGTAGTTGCAGGCGGTGGCTAGAAGTCGGATTTTCTCAATAATACGTGAGGTGATTGGGCAATCGGAAGAAAGACCTCCGTCCACTGATTAGCCACTACACTAATTCGCAAGACAGGGGGCATGCCAGTGTGGGGGGCCTATATGCCGGTACTTTGCCCCGGGGCTGGGATCAGCTCTCGGCTGCCCTGAACCTTCCTCCTCGATTCACTGAGCATGTTGTTTCTGTGTGCATTGCCATTCTTGTAAAATGCTGTGTGGTCATCTTTCCTTATTTGCCTCGTCTATACGTGATTAATGTGTTGTCTAAAAAATCGACGCCTAAAAGTTTTTGAACAAATATTAGCACATTCAAATTTTTGGATAAATGGAATTTTTGTTGTGGTCCCTTCATCTTCAAAGCCATGTTCCACTCTACTATGAATTAATCAGTGAATTAGTAATATCATACGTATGTTTTTTAGGGCGCATTTTCTTGAAAAATTGTTTCTTGTATATGCCGTTCAGGCCACGTAGCCGTCAACAGTTGATTTGATATGTGATAACTGTAGCCTTCGTTATGTTGTAAGTACTCGTACTTCAAATGTTGTTCACAAATACTCAAGGATAAGGAAGGTTTAGTGATAATTAATTAAATAATTAATATTTTGTTAATAAAAGGCATGAAGACATTTTCATCCCGACCAACGCCTGGTGTATCAGCTAGAGGGAAATTATACGCAAAATTAAAATGCACTTTCTTTAAAAAAATCTATAAACCTGTTAATAGACAGATCAATCATACTCCGAAAGTGTTGAAGTTATTATTTTTTGCTATACAGTATAGAATCGATTATACGAATATCGATCAACCGAAACATCGGTTAACCGAAACCATTCCAGTCGGCAAATTCAAATTTGCTATCTCTTTACCTGAAGAGACATCAAATTAACCTGAAACCTGAAAAGCCAATTTGTATCAGAACTGGCTGAACTGACTAAAGAATCTTCAGGATTTGAATAATGTAAACAAGAAAATATTCAAGACTGGCTCCGATGTGTAGTCAGTGACCCTGGCTATCAAGTACTGACGAACGATGAAATCACTGCCAGTGCCTTCGAAGACAAAGACCCTTGCGAAGACGAGGAACAGCCTTGCGACAACGACCGTGCCGAAAAGTTCTATCCAGTGAGGAACTTTTCACTACCTCAAGAGGGCTATGAAGTGGTTAGAACAACAAGGGGAATGTGATGCTATCCAAATGGTGACTTTAAGACGTGTGCGAGATTTAGTGGGGGAAAAAACGAGTCTCAACTCTGAAGCAAAAAGAAAAGGACTTATTTTCGTAAACTGTAGGCGGACTTTCACCCAGTCTTATCGGGCCTGTGTAAAAACAAAGATAAGGAACGGTCTGAAACAGTAATTATAAAAATATCTTAAAACCGATGAATCAGCGGGACGCATTCCGATTCCGTTATCAGTTTGTTGTCGAGAAAGAAGTCGAAACTGGTTTTTGACTATAAAAGTATTTTAAGGAGCGTTTTTCTGTGCTAAAAGATCGAAAAGGTGAATTTTTACATTCGCTCCCTTTTGGAGTCCAGAAAACGCTCAATTGAATTTAGCGTGTATGCATCTTTAAGACGTGTGGTACAAAATATATACGGTTTTTGTCTAATATCGTTATTTCTTTGTTTCATGCTGCTTCTGTGACAAATACAATTTTTTTCGTAAGTGATCAGTTACCCAAAAAATCAATTATCCGAATACCCCCGGTCTCCAGTTGTTTCGGATAATCGCTGCTCTACTGTAACTCATTATTTTACGCAAACATTATATCGTTCCATAACTGTGAAGACAAAACTCTGCAGTACTTCATCCATGCCCATTTCCCAAAAAAAATAACACCGCAGAAAAAAAATCCAGATTCGAGATCAATTTCGTAGAAGATCCGCATCGAAGAATAGCAGGAATAACGAAATCACACGCTGCGGAGGAGGGAAATATGTGTCGGAACTCGCGTTCCCCGCCGGATCATTGTCTTCCGGATCGAAGGTAAAAATTTCCCTTAAAGCTCCGACAATATCAAAATATTTCCCCGCGAGGGCAATCGATTAGAGGGAAGGAATCTTTATGCCGAGTTCAATCTGAAATTTTCATCGCAAATGGCGTGTCCGCGGGTTTTTTCCCCTTTGTTTCTGTAATCATTCGGATGGTTGTGCGTTTCGCTGGAGAGAACAATGAAGGGCCCGGGATGAAAACAATTCACTGGAATCCCCCCTTTCGTACACCACTGAGTGGGGGATCGCAGACAAATTGTACGAATTCCACTCTGTGAGAACAGTTTTATGCTTCATTTGATGTCGATCGAATGCATGGAATTTAGCACTAGAAAAACCGAATTTGAATACATACTTATTTCTATCATAATCCCTCAATTTGACGGGTATATAAGAAAGCACTTTATTTGTTCTTATTTGCAATTTATTTCATGCTAAACTAAATACGTAACAAAATAACGCTTATATACAAAAGTATTTAATATTTTACATTTTTTTTCTCGTTCCCAAAGATAAATTAGTTAAAATATTTTCTACAAAAAGAAATCATAACATGAGTATATTTCCCATAAACATACATTTACAACGGCCACAGTTAGAATTAGTTATGTTTCTGTTGCTATTACCAATTTGGCAATGTATTACGTATATGGGAAAATGTATGGATTGGAATGTGAAACACATTATCAATATAAATAAATATGAAACTCATAAATGATTTGGAAGCGCTACCGAATATATTTTCTTCAAATGTTTCTCAAAAATATTATGAAACATAAGTAAAGTTTTAGAGAATGTTCCGTGACAATTAGTTAACTTCTTATTAATACGAGATATGAAAATATTTTCACCCCTAGCAACTCCGGGTATATCAATTATTATATATAACTAGCAGTATGCGCACGGCGTTGCCCGTGGAATAAGGACTTCAACAAAATGAAAAAAAAAATTGTCCACAATTACACGAAAAAGTTTTGAAAACAAGATCAAAACAAAAGATACAAATTATTGATTTTCCCTATTATTTTTCTTCGCAATAATGGCATTTAAACTGTAGAAAACAGTACAGAGTACCAAATAAACCGATATTTTCGGGGGAAAAATTTTAGGATTTAAAAGATTGATTCCTATAAACCAGGTAAAATGTTAAAGACTGAAAACCGATTAAAATTTTAAACGATTTCACATGAAATAATACGCCTCTTAAGATACAGACAAACATAATTTCTATAGCTTTTAAATATATCCAAAATTTATCAGAGAAGAAGGAGAAAAGAGAGATGAAATCTTCCATTTCAGGTTTAAACTTTGAAGCCACAATATGTAAATAGCTCCTTGAAGAAATATTTCATTTTTTGCAGTCTTATGCCAGACTATCAATAGTATAAAAACAAATTAAAAGAATGATCTGTCGACGCGAAACAAAGGGATTATGACGTCACGTGGTAGAAATGCTTGTTGGGAAAATACGTCACGCGACCTTGATTGCGAAGAATCGTGAAGGGAATTTTGAAGCGAAAATTTTTTAACACTTCAGAAAAAATTAATTAAAATTCAACCAACTGTTCAATTTTAACATTCTTGTTTTAAATCACGGATAAACGTTATATTTATTACTTCAACAAATTTCAAATCGATAACAAAATTAGAACGGCGGATGCAAGAAATTGAAGTTCCAAATTAAGTTTTTTAGGGTTAACTGATTATTTTTTTAAATTTCTCAAAATTCAGTAAATTACGTTAGAAAGTCAAAACTAACTTCATTAGAACGGAAACCGTGTGCTCTTTCTGATGGTGTATCTATTTTTTTCGTACAATTATCTGAAATCATTCCATCGAGAAATTAGTGCGAAAAATCAACCAAAACAACACAAAACATTAAATAAAACATTTTCTAGATTAAATTTTAAAATTCCGGCTTAGAGATTCATTGAGTTACCATTAAGACTACTTGTTGTGCCAAATTTCAAGGATGCAAGTGCAATAGATTCGTCTGGACATCGCACGCACCCACACACGCACACAAACATTGCGTTTTATAAGTATAGAAAACATAGTCATATTCTATAATGTATTAATATATATTTATATTAATTCCTCATATTGCCGGATTTTGGTGAGTAATTATCTCATTTCCAAAACTTCAAAATGAATGTAGTTAATAACTAGTAAACTGGCATGAATAATAGCCCTTTAATTTCAGAAAAAGTTTACATAATTCCTTACAAAAGAACTTTACTTCAGAAAATCTGAAATCTGTCAAAATGAAGGGTTCAGTTTTTCCAGTCTTAAAGATCCTTCGAAGAAGACCTAAATTTGGTTTGATTCTCATGGATTTTTGAAAAGATAATAGAATTCATCAACTCTAGTGATTGCCAGCCTTGAGGTACGGTTTCAATCCAACACTCGGGATATGTCAAGTTAAAAAGTGTCTATCAGCAATGAAAAAGTGTGCCAAGAACATCATCATGTATAAACCACTTGTAATGTTGTATGTTGCGCGGAACATACTGCTACAGACCGGTTAGCATCTGCTCCGAAGCATCCCTTTACAGGCCATTATTACTTCGGTCCTTCTACAAATATTTCACATTGCTGGTTAGACATTCAGGCAAAGATAATGCCCTACCAGTCCAGCCCAAGTTGCACATAACTTTGTAACCTAGACGTAGGTTCTCGGTTTCAGGATCGTATTGGTGGGCTCCGATTTCACCAAAGATCCGTTGTATGCAGAACTTTGGTTCATGCTAAATCCGTCGGTGTAGGGCATCTTCCGGCTGGTTTGATATGGAAATTTGGAGAAGAGAGGTACCTCCTTGAGGGTCGTCCTCATCATCTAAGTTCGGTTCAATATGACGAGGCTCATTCCAAAATACCCCTGGTATATCTTTAACCCTTTAACTGCTTGGTATTCCCAATTATCGAGTTGCATCATGCTTTCTGCTTTTGGAACATGTTGTCGCATTAGTTCATTTATGAGTTAACAGAACACATGAGACGTTTATGGATTCCAAGCAATTATTCCATAGAATTATAACGTCTATGAATGACTTAATTTTAACTTAGTTCGAACTTTCCCTTTACGTGCATCTCATACGAAAGAAATAAAAAGTTTCATATCCGACTTAGTTTCAATTCCTCTACACATATGATCATTCAAAGTTCTGGGGGGGGGGGATGGATGCATATAAAAAGAAAAGAAGAAAAACAGCAACCTCCTTCATTAAATAGGAGGCAAAGAACTCCTGTAAATACGAAAACAATCCCGCCCCAAAAAACAGAAGAAGAAAGAAGGATCGTCCCCTGATTGAATTTCCCCACACAATCAGTCAACTGACCACACGATTTATCCCAACATCATTTGTCAGGGCAGCACTGGAGAACAGATTCCTAACGATGGCGCTTCTTTCTCTGCTTCGAGGACCTGATGACTCATCAGGACAACTTATGATAATTCGGCAGCCTGATGGATCTTTGATCCGGATACCGTCTCTGTTTGGAGGATGGATTCCATCTTTCAAAACCTAGGCTTTCTTGACTGTTTTGATGCTCTAAACTAAGATATAAAAGTGAAAAGCAGTTTATCAAATGCTACTGTGGTCAAAGAATATACGTACGTGCAAGAAATTGCTTGTAATTATTTTCATAAGTTAGACAATTTTCATCGATATCTAACAACAATACGTGTTCCATTGTCTATTATTGTTGGTAAACCTTTTCTATTGATTCAAGAATTGTTTTTCTTTGTGGAACATTGACCAAAGAACAGTTTTTAGTTTCTCTTACCCTAAGTATAAAAAGAGAAATTAGCGTAATCGTCAAAATTCTACCAAGATAATTGCGATGTAATCAATATGGACCTATGCATTGAAATCTGGTGTTTTGTTGTGTCTTTCTCAATAATTCATTTTTTTTTATCATAGTAGTCTTTTCAACGTGAATACTTTTTGGCTATAACGTAAAAGGTGATCTCTTGCTCTCTCTTTCTCATTATTTTCATTATTTACGTTACTCTCGAGTGAATACTTCATAATTATCGATACATCGATATCACGTCTCAATTTCTTTCAAATGTCGGTCTCTAGATGGATCTCATCTTATAACCCACCTATAAACAAGGTCTTGACCGTAAATCCAATCGGAAGTCCTATGACTTTTCGTCTTCTAGCTGCCCGGCGACGAAGCTGTAAAGCTTCTTTCACTGCTAGCATTCTCCTCTGACAGTGAAACTGTCATCGCGATAAAGCAGGAGTTCTTCCGTTATGGCTGCTAACCCGAGATGTATCTGCATGAAAGTTAACATGTGATCTATAATAAAATTACGCTCCGAAATCGGTAACGCTCAGGAATTTGGCTACGTGCCAAAAAGATTCAGACTGTTGTCCCATGTCCACTCAATCGGTACGGAGGCTGTCATGGCATCAGGCACGGGGACATGGGGTGGCGTTCTGTCTACAAATTAGCATACACTACAAACGGGATACTGTTTTAATTCTGTAATGATTTAATATCAAATAGGAGTTATGACAGGTTTTTTAAAACTTAGTTTAGCAGTTCATTTTTTTTAATTTTTTGTTGATTCATCGACGGGAAACACCCTTAACATCAAATAGAAGTTTTACCAGAATTAATTTATTTTTCCACTTCTCGGAGATCTTTACTTTCGTTTTCGTTAAAAAGGTTCTTTCTTTGTCGTACTTAATTTTGGAATTGAATATTTATATATTTTGCAGAACGAAAGTTAGTCCCAATTTAATTCATCATTTCTGTTTCTCATGTTTGTTTTTTATTTCTTAAGCACTCTGCCAATGTGCATGAGATTTTCTACTACAACTTTCGTTAGGAAATCTCTAACAATCAATCAGATCTGAGATATTGTTTGCGAGCTAATAGCTCGTCTTAGATGGGCACATATCTTCTAGTATTTCATATTGGTCAAATGGAGAGAATGTTTCGAGAGCTCGCATTCCTTTCAAACTGGGAGATCAAATTACTTGCTGTGTACCAGTCCCCATTATGCGAAGGACATCCAATGGAATCGAGACTTGAACCTGAAACCTTCAGATTTGATCATCAGGCCGCTGCCGCATTGCAGTTGCGAGGAAATCTTGATTATCCCATTTAATTGAGGATGATAACTGGTCAGATGCGAGTATCGGAAATATTTGAAATCGGCGAATCCAAAAGTAAAGCATAGTTCATAAAATGCGAAAAATTTGGAATTAATATGAAATACAACGGTTCACAATCAATTGGCGAGAACCGTGGGACATATAATCGTCGGAACTAGCATTTTACAGTGAAGTGTCGATCACGAGGGCATTTAGGGAACCGGCCAGAAAGTGATGAAGAAGAAAATGATTTCGGCTCACCCCGTTTCACAGAAAGCTGATAATGATTTGCAACTTTCACCACTGGTTTTGTTCGCTGTATGCAATACTTACATGCATTTTCGTAAAAATAGAACGCATTTTCGGAAACATATAAATGTTTTTTTAAAATGCTTTATCAAAAACCCGTTAACGCCCAGTATCCTATTTATAGGACAGTTACATTCCACTTCCGTTTCTGAACCGAAAGCATTCCATTGTTTCTTTTTTTTTCTATAAAGTCAATAGGTATTACCTAACTCCTAAAGAGTTTTCAGCAGGTGTATACCACCATTTAGGCAGATTTTTGTAGTCGAAGTGTCGTCATTTTGAATTTTTTAAATTTTTATTTTGATCTTTTTTGGAGGTCATGCAAGGAATTAGAAAGTGATTTTTATCTTTGATATTTTACTGTATTTCAAAAATCCTTAATATTTATGTAAAAAAGTTTTTGAATGAATTTTTGCTGGTTTTATTTTTAATTTTTCCTTAAAAAATAAAAAGAAAACCAAACAGTTACAGTTAACTTAGTCTTGGTATTTTAAACTTAATTTAATATAAATTTATTAAAATCTATGCTTTAAATTAATTTGGGCGTTGTGTTAACCTATTGAACCATTTATTCAGCTGGTTGCATTTTTGCTAGTTGCGTTTGTGTTATTACGTTTACATACACACCCACGAGAAATCAATGCTCTTTGATGGATTTGATCCAATATTTGAAATAAATTTACAATTCTAATAATAAAACCATGTGCCGTATTTAAGATTTGAAATATTATTGCACACGATCAATAGACAGACATATAGGCAGACAGACTTCCCGTTGATAGATTTCTTCTAAAATTTAGTGTTAAGACTACTCACCAAATTTCATTTGCCTAGCTTGCTCCGTTTTTGTGTTAAAATTTTCTCAGACAGACATAAATTCAAAAATGTATTTTTCAGATTCTGGGAGATCTAAAACGTAGAGATTCACCAAAATTTCGAGATCGATTTATTGAAGACTAGCCGCCTTCGGCGACCAGCTTGCTCGCCATGAATATAATTTCAACTGAATCTCTTATGTATAAATTGATATTAATGATTCCCTTAACAAAGTAATTTTGAATTTTAAATTTTGATAGATATTCGACCCATATTCTTTCAATAGCCTTGCACCTATTCTGTTCATTGTCTCCATAAACGTCCCTAATGGAGTCGTATAACTGTCTGTGTTATGTAGCATAAAATTTCCCGTTGTTGGCATCAACTTCACTCTCTTATCCCTCTTAGAAAATATGCATTTGATTTTAACTTTAAAATGTCGTGACACATTCTACATCCAGCAGCATATTAGCTGTATGAAATTATGCTGATTAAAACATATCATTAAACATTAAAATATTACCTTAACTTTCAACAATGAAAAAGAACATGCAAATAGATATTTATTTAAACAATGAAAACGGTTTGAATTGCGTTTCAACAATGAAAAGTATTGTTGCAAATTATGCCAAAAAATCTTTTTAAAAGGCTATTAAAATTAGAGAACAAATTTTACGCCATTTTAATTGATATTATTGAAAAGGTAATTTTTTGCTCTTTCAGATGGCGTAAAAATAGTTTTTGCGCTGTAATATTTTTGGAAGATATTAAGGAAACACACCAAAATATCGATTATTGTTTAATTAATTAAAATTCTAATTAAAAGTTCAAAAAAGGGCTTCGAGGTGCCCATTCCCACCTTTCAAAGTATGTTTGTGACAAATTTCGTAGTTCTAAGTACAGAGGTTTGTCCTGTAGAGCGCCAACACATACACACATTCTCCTTTATTATTAGTAGAGATTTAAATATTTCTTCGTTACAGATTTCGTATACGAGAAAGTAAAAAAGTTAAAAGAGCATTAACTAATTGCTTTAATTCATTTCAGAGTACAATTCTTCTAATTCTCTCTCGAAAGCGATTCTATTAAAATAATATTTTAAGAATTTGTATTACTTGGGCAATATTCGTTGATGAACTAAAAGTAGCTGGAATTATGTGAAGTTTCTGAGAGAAACAAGCAATTCAAATTCAATGCAATAACTTCAGAAAATTCAGAAAACGCAGCAGAATAATTTCATTGAGACTTGAATGTTTTCTCTACTACTTCTTCAGTTACAGCAATATCGTATTTTCAAACCAGTAGATAAAAAAATCCAAGCCTTCCTCTCTTCTTAATGAAAGCTACGCATATCTTAACTTTCTCTGGTCAAACAAGTAATATTCTTCTCCCTAACACTGTCACTTGGATACTTAGCCAATAGTTCTTAACAAATGAAAGATAGAAACAAACGATTTAGAATTATATATCGGAACAAGAGATTAAAATTCAATACAATAAGAAGATTCAAATTTTACAGAAAATTTTATTCACGACTTGAATGATTTTCTCTACTACTTCTTCAGTAGATTAAACAATCCAAGCCTTTATCACTTCTTAATGAAAGCTACGCATATCTTAAGTATCTCTGCTCAAACAAATAATATTCTTCTCCCTAACTCTATCACTCGGATACTTAGCCACTAGTTTTTAACAAATAAAGGCGGAAAAACACACAAAAAGTAAATGTAATTCCGCGTTAATGAGTTCCTCTTGCCTCTTTCGTCGCCAAACTTTTTTTCCCTTCTTTCATCTATTTGTGTAAGAAAGAAGCCTTATTTAACCCCTCCCTCCTGCCCCCTTCTCTGTTTAAAACGAAGTTTTCGGCGCTTCCACCAGCCCCGAAAAACGCTTCGAACCCACCCCGTGTCCCAGTTTCTTTTCTCTTCCCCCCTTCACTCTTTTTTAAGGGAGGGGGATGAGGGGCTTGACTGAAGGCGAGAAGAAGATTGAAGAGTGTTCGAAAAGTGGGGGTGGAGGAGAAGGTTCGAATCGTATCCTCTCCTTTATCTAAATCCTCTCTCTTCTATCTTTTGTACATTTCTCGCCTTCTACACCCCATCCCCTTCTCCCTTCACTGTATCCGACGCATGGGATACGGGGGTAAGGGGGGAGAGACGAAACTAACTGTGTCGGCATTCAATCGATTGCTTTCGCGCTGCAGGTCGCCAAATAGGTCTTAAATGACTTAAAAATCGCCAAAACTTGTGCCTAAGAAGATGCGAGAAGAGATATTTATATGTTGTTTTGTTTCTTTAGATTTGATATCCTCTACTTATAATAGTTTGTTCTGTTTTTGATTTGTTTTCTAATTTTTGAAATTGAAGAAGAATCTGTAAGTCTTTGTAACTCGTTAACTGTTATTCTCATTTTTATAAATATCTTCAATCTTTCACATTATTGTTCATTCCTACTTTGTTAACATGATTTCACTACTTGTGAAATATATATATTCTTTTTTGCGAAAGACGCTTTTTCCTCCAGAACACATTGTCAGCTAACAATTAGGAAAGACAGACGTTCCCCTGTAAAATAAGTCTATAGTTAGAGACATATTTCTATCGAAATGCCTTCATTTTTAAAATAAGCCGTTCAGTAAATATATTGCAAAAAATTGTATTGTATGTATATGTGTAATATAGTGCTATTTCATTAACAATATATTAAATAGAAAAAACCTTTACACGTAATTCATTCAGTCTATGGCATTTGGAGCACTAAAAAGCATCACTAAGGATTATAACAGGGTCAGAGAAGATAGTTTAGCAGACCATGATAGTTAGTTCATCGTATAGAAAATACTTTACAGAATAGCTTAATCATCTGGACGTAGATTGAATAAACCAGTTTACAGAAGCAGGTATGAATTGTGTCACAAAAGGATTGGTGTATTTCCCTTCTGTGATGAGTACTTTGCTCATTTAATATAAGAGCGACAAGAGCTCACTCAGGGCAAAAGTCAACGGAGTTTATGTTGGTTGCCACTGAAACTACGAAAGTAAAACTAAAACGCTACCCATAACATTAGTATTAATCTTCCTTCTGGTTTTTCAAGCTATCTAGTTTCAGAATGCTAATATTAATGAAGTCAAGTGAAACAAGACTAGACTTCTAATTGTACATTTGTAATGCAAATACGATTACATCTATAGTCAAGATATATTTTATAGTTGAGTCTGATATCTCTGCGTTGCTGTAGAATTTTGAGATATATTCTTAGTAGGAATTATGAAAAAAATCAGAAAAAGAATACAGCGGCTGTTCGCACATTTTTTTAAAAATACTTTTGATGGAATATATGTTTGAGTTGTTTGGTTTAAAATAGCTTTATAAACCAAACCATTATTAATTATTTGCTTGGACTTAAAACTGTAATCTGATATTATAAAGTTTTTTTTTTATTTACAAAAGTGTGTTTGGATAAATAAACAATGGATAGAAGACTATGATTTCGTTTGCTTGTTTTTCCTAAGAAAAAATTTCTGTTTTGTTATTCAAGCGCGCTGTTAAAGCTATGGAATCATTATACCTGAAGACAAAATAGTATGGTTGTTAATACAATACACCACCAAAATTTACATTCTATTGTGAAAAGGATTCCAAAAGCACATCAAAATAAGAAAAAATAAGAAAGGAGCTTCTACGTACATTTTTAAGGTGAGATCTTTAATTTTAAATTAAAATCCAGAAAGAACTGTTGCAAAGTCATTAAATTGTTTGATTTCAGATGCAATTAAAATAACAAGTAGCGGTTTGAATTTTTTTTAATTGATTTAATCGACTTTTGCTTAGGCATGTATAGATGTACGCAAAATTCTGCATTATAAGTATTTATCTGTTGAAAAATAGAAAATTGTTGCAATATTCGTGTGAACTAAGACATACCTAAGTGATTGAGATAAAAAAAATAGTTAATTGCCGTAAAGCAGAAAGAGAAAATTTGAAAATTTGATTCAAAGAATTTTTAGTAAGGTATTTTGGTGTATGTAATGGAAAAGTGGAAATTACGAGAGTTGACAAAAAATTACTTCCCCGCATTATCAAAATAATATTTTATCACCAATATTTAAGGAAGAAATAGCATCTCTTTACCTTAGGCCTATCAAGAAGTAGAACTCCATTAAGAAGAGCAAATAAGCATACATCTAAATTCACTATTAAATTCTTGGAAGAAATGAAATAAGAAACTGTTATCGATCCTATAACATTTTACACATATTCTTGCTAAATTACAAAATATATCAACCATGAATGAACAATTTAAAAGTGCAATGAAAAACTGTAGGTCTAAAATATTTAATTGATTATGGAAAACTGTGGAAAAGGAAATTGGAAAAACTGTTATTATTGATATTACAAAAAAAGTAATATTATCATAGACATTAAGATGTAGAATGATAGTTAATACCAAGAACTCTCAAATAGAATATTTAAAACCCAAGAATTTTATGTAAAATCCTAATTTATATAATGATAAAATCTTCGAAAGAAGTGTGCGAACAGCCTATTTATTGCCATCTTTTTCCTTTTTCGCATCATTCATTTTCCTATGTTTTGAAATGCATAACCATCGAGATTTGGCGTTCTTATGAGCACTAGATTTTTTTTCTCTGCAGTGCTCCGAATAGGGAACTTAAATTCTAATATCTCAAATTAAAACAAAAAACTAACATATAACAATTCGTCACCTAACAAGCAACACCACCTATATCACTTTTTTGAAATTTCAAAGAGGAAGAAAATCTCAATTTTTCGCAATCAATAACGACTATTTCTTAATTTTTTTCGCATTTGGTAGTATACGCAGTCTCAAATTTATATCAAGAGTTAAATAAATTCAGAAATGTTCTTTATTAGTTGCGAAGAATTGAGTATTTTCTTCTTCTCTGAAATTTCAAAAAATTGATATAGGTGGTGTTGCTTGTTAAGCGACGAATTACGCGCTTTCAAATCTAAACTCTTTCTATACGCTTTTATTTAACTTGACTTATTTCATGTCTTGCAAGGATGGAGTTTTGTAATCGATGTTTCACTCACTTCCTGATCTACTAGAGTCTTCGAATTTTGTACACTTGTGCGTTCTCGATGGCAATAGAATATTTTTTTTTAATTTCAGAACTTAATTATCAATTAATCGATTAATTAAATTAAATTTTTATTTCTTACTCGTGGCGCCACCTGGTTGTGAATTTGAGAAAATTTCTCTCATAATATTTACAAAAATGAGTTATGAATTAAAAACTAAAAAGGGGGAAATTGTTAAACTAAAAATAATTCTACTTTTTAGAGCACTAATACAACTATAGCGTACGCCATTTGTTGGATCAAAGCCAAGGTGATCCCTACATCCGAATGATCAGTACATTCAAAATGCCTTGAAAATAATACAAATCTGTAGGTCTGTAGGTATACAAAGAAGAAGAAAAAACAGACTGCATAGCATTGTACTCATCCGTTTCAATTAGAAAAAGAAAATCGATACAATGTACAGAATTGAAAATTGAATTCTTAAGCTTTCTTTAAAAAGTTACAGAGAATAATCTGTCTTTTGAGTTTTCAAGCATTCGTTGGATAAAAATTCAGCATGGTATTGAAGTGATCGAAAAGTACGAAGGGTTTGTAGAATTTCTTGGGTTTCTCTTCTCGTCGAAACCGATCACTACAAGCGAATTGTTGATCACTAGAACCGACGGAATTTCTGTGTGTTTAGATTCGGTAAATCCGTTTCCCGCTATTTTGAGCAGTACAACTGACTGATCGTTACATCCGTGATCACTACAAGCGGAGATTTCTGTATTTTTTATTGCTTTTATTAAATTTATTCTGTTCTGTGTTCAAAAAAAATTAGAGATATCGTCTGTGTACTGCTAAAAGTGGCCAAGTCAAGAAAGAAGAAAAATGAGTTAGGGCGCACAAGTTGTTTTTAACACTTTAACACCGCACCGCCGTCTCTAGAGCTCATGTGGCTCCTATCCGGGTTGGTATAGATGCAGGTGGACTTCACTGAGTTGCAAACAAAAAAATTACAGCAAGAGAAGGGTGACAAATGAAGAAATTACCAAGCTGGTGTTAACATATAGAATTGACAACAAAAATAAATGAATATATACAATATCTTGAATAACACGGTGTGAATGAAAGAAAAATGATGAATGTAGATGATGACGAACAATATGAGGGAGCTTACATCAATGCACGGGTTTTGAGTAGCGTATTAGAGATGGGGAGCCATTGCGTGTTATTTGTGGAATACAAGGAATAGGAAGATTACTATTAAATATTTATAAATATCATCTCTTTAAGAGTATAAATTGAGCTTATCAATATCTTTTTTGCAATAAAATTTTAACAAAGCTACCAATAACCGCCAAGTCATATAGAACATGATCTCTACAGATCAAAGTGACTCCATGAATTTGGTCCTTTTCATTAATAGTAGATAGCAAAAGACAGATTACATATCTATACGACTATACGCGAATTTATTCACTTTTATTGGTGGATAACTGATTACAAAATATTGACTAATTAGACTCAGTCACTTTTAGCATAGCTCATTGTTTTGCTACTATGAGGATTCATTTATTTATTTTATTCACTGGTAATTTTGTCTGTTGAGGTAAATAAGAATTAACGAAGTGGCTTCGCATTCAAAATGCATTAATGACCAAGTCAAAACCTCTCCTCTCCTTCTAAATTCCTTTACTATGCAAAAATATATTATCAAATATATAAAGTAAAGATTACGAAGAAATGAAAATTACTGTAATATGATAGAAACAGACAAATCCTAATTTTTTTTTAAAATCACAGCGAACTTTAAATTATATTTTCCTACAAATTACGACACTTTTTTTGTTTACTTTTAGCAGTATACCAACGATATCTATCATCGATCCTTAAAACCGTGCAATTAAAAAACGAACGGAAAACATATTCGCTACATTTGCTTGCATAGGAATCAGAACGCCCTTCAATTGAAAAGATTCAAAAAATAAAATACGAGAGTAGTCGCAAAAAAACCTTCGCCGTGCCCTAGTCATCGGTTGATTGAATCAATGGACAACCGAGATTATATGATAATGAAACGAGCGAGTGTGGCGACAACTCAAACACAGCCGCATCCACACCTGCTCTCCACCGTCCCAATCAACCCCTCGCGCAAAGGGGCCGCCCCTGTGCTGGGGCGTGACAAATGGGTGGGCTGTGGGCGCCACCAGTGGAAATGGCCACGATTTTTGTTTGAAGACCGTAGAATCGTGATGGTGAGGAAAAAGTGAAAAAAAATTTTTTTTTTCGTTGAGATATTTTCGTGATCTGAATCGATTATGTGCATGAATCGATAGGCATCGATATTTCAGAAGGATTGAAATAGAATTTCTGAAGTGATGAGCTGAATTAAAACAGTTTTCAAAAAAGCACTTTTATTAATGTTTTAAAAAGTAGATTTATTTTAATTGTTTTTTACTTTTTAGACTTTTATTTAAAATTCATTATTAAAACTATTATGGAACTTGAAACCAATTTTTTCTCCCTCAAATTCACCAGCAAGTGCCACCACTTTTATGGAATCAAAATTTAATTAAATTAATCAACTGACTGAGAATTAAGTCCTGTAAATTTTAATATAGTGTTTTACCATCGAGAATACACTAGTGTAAAAAATTTCAAAATTCTAGCACATTAGAAAGTGAGCGAAAAATCGCTTATAAAATTCCATCTTAACAAACATGAACAAGTCAAACTAAAAAAAGTGTGTTAAAAAAAAGTAAAATTAAATAGTTTAGGCAGGACTAGATTATTAAATAAGCAAATATCTAGGGGCCCCGCAACTTTTGGGGTTTCCGACGCCTCGTGATCTTTTTTTTTTCCCATTATTTTCAGGGTAATTCAATGTGTTTATTTAATTTACAAGAATAGTGTACTCGAACTTAATTAAATTAAAATCAAATACTGCTTAAATTCCAGAGCATTTTTCTTAGGATGTTTTTCATGTCTTCAAATTCCCTTGCCAGTCTAGTTCAGTCTGTTTTGCAGTTGTCAGACTGACTCCACAGCCCTGACAAGCCTTTTGTTAGAGTATTTAGAAAGTGTGAAAAAAGTTCTGTGATTCTTTTCCATTTTTTAAAAAATACTTTAAAATTTAAATTTTTTATTTGTGAGATATAGAAACAGACTCACCTGAAGG